>JARQSW010000563.1:41278-53036 GCA_030142375.1 Calameuta pallipes | reverse complement strand
GAATGCGAATTTCGCTTTGAAATTTATACAGTATATTCTTGGATAGTTAAGCAAACAATTTATGCAATAAAAAAAAATGATTTTTTGAACCTCCTAATGTGGTTTCCCCCCTTAAGAGCAGGTGAGAAAAAGGACGAAATAGAGTGATAAGAAAACACAGAAGAGAAATGAAAAATAGGGAATGGGATGAAGTAAGGGAGAATATGGGGCATGAAAGGGAGAAGGAAACCAAGCAGTGAATAAAGAAAGTGAAGGAAAAGGAGACAAATGAAAGATGGGAGAGGATAAATATATCAAGATATTGTAAGGAGTACAAAAATTGTAAGGTAGAAGGGATTTTGAGATACATAGGAAAAGGAAGAAAGAAGATAGAATTAGTGGCCAGGTGAAGATTTGGAAAGAATATGAGAGCTAACAAATTTTAGATGAAGGAAGAAGAAAGAGAATAAAGGATGTGTAGAAGTAGGAAAGAGACCGTAGAGTACGTACTGAGAAGGTGTAGTTATACAGGAGTGAAATAAAGAAAAGTAAAGGAAATAATCAGAGAGTAAGTAAATGGAAAAATAATAATGGAAGAGAGACGTGGGAAAAGAAGAAGTGGAAAGGAAAAAGTGCAGAAGAGGGAAATAGAAATACCGACGACGGAAAGGTAAAGAAGAAAGACTGATGGATAAGTTACCGACAAAGCAGAAAACGAAGAATAGTACAGGAAAGTGGCGCTGAAGGGTGAACCTGTCACAAGAAACAGAAACGTAGTCGTGAACATGGTCGTGAAAGGAAAGAAAGGTGAGGAACAGAAATTTAAAAGGAATAGAAGGAAAACAGATTGATGAAACTTGGTGGACAAGGCAGAGAAGAAAAGAAAGACGATGGAGGTTGAAATTAGTGGTTGAGGCATTGCATTGTTTATACATTTTTTTACTCTTTTTCAATTAAACAAAAAAAATTCCAACACTCATCCAATACTCTGATATACATATACAAGAGTTAAACGCAAAAGAGTCACGTTATTGCAGCCTTAATATTTGTTGGGAGCAATCGTCGTCCAGCATTTATTCACGTTAACAAATAGGAAAATGATACGACCCATGTCGTTCGTATAGACAACATAAAAAGGGAATTAATTAAGAATTTAAAATTAGCGTGTTCTGAATCACAGTAGATAGCAGAATCGGAGAGACGATCGGACCTCAGAAGAGTCCCTCTGTTAAGCCTTAGCTAATGAAACTGCTAGAGCGTAGATATATTTTAATGTGGTTTACCATTGAAACACTAGGCGTATCTGTTTCCTGTGGAATTTATGGGTATAATGCCGACGAATGAGGGCGACGTTTGATATACGGATCGATTATTTATTATTTGAGATATGGATTTACTTACAGTAGAGTTGGCAGAGTTTACAGAGTTTACAGAGTTGATAGAGTTGATACAGTTGGTATTACATTTGACTGTGAGTTCTTTCGGGGGCACTCCGTTGTCCGCCGTTGCACTAGCGATAGATTTACAAGCACGCTC
The DNA here is from genome assembly GCA_030142375.1 of Calameuta pallipes. Taxonomy (NCBI): domain Eukaryota; kingdom Metazoa; phylum Arthropoda; class Insecta; order Hymenoptera; family Cephidae; genus Calameuta; species Calameuta pallipes. Next base: position 51,521 of record JARQSW010000563.1, on the reverse strand, counting down.
ACCGCGATGACTTCCCTGGCCCTCGGGTGGGAAGGCTTGATCACAAAGAACCGAAGACACGTAATATGCTACTCGCGGAGAAACAAGCAAGACTCGATGACTTCGACGGTGGTTCCTAGAGGAGTTCCGTCGGTTGCCAAGTTTGATGAAAGACTGGTCATCGGTTCCGAATACCCTAGGTGCATTAGCTTCGATTTTTGTGGCAATGCGCCGCAGTATTGATGATTTTACAAAGAAAGAATCTTGTTTCATACATCGCAATCGAAAAGTTCGATGTGCCGAAACGAATTTACAGATTGCATTTACTTGAGTAGGTTCGTTTTGGGATATAACACCTCGTTCTGACGTAGGGGGTAGGAATTAGCTATGGTCCACCGATAAGTTTAATGTTTTTGGCTTGTGATGTCACAAAGTCTCTGGCGTAATCTTGTATTCTTGAGATCTTTAGATCGGAAGATCTTGAAACGGTTTATGTTCCGTGAGAATTCTCGTTCCCGATGGGACGGCCGATATCAGAGGACACGTGAAAGGGACTCCTTCGTTGATTTCTAAACGTTTTATGTAGTCTAGTATCAATGATTATCTATTTAAATTTTCAATTTTCAAATTAATTTCTATTGTAAATAAAACGCTTGATGTGTGCTAGAGAAGGAATTCGCATCGATATCGCTTCTCGTTTCTGACGCGTATAATTTTATAAATTAATTCATTTCTATCCCCGCTTCGTAATTCAATGCTAGCGAAATAATTACGCATTTTACCTATCTCCTCTAACTGGTTCAAGTCCTTTCTCTTATTGAAATGTGTATTTATTAATATTTTCTATTCATAATATTGCCGTCTATAATACGCCATTTTGTAATTAACAACTTATTCCAGAATAGAAACTGAGATCGCCAATCCAACTCTTTTTTATACAAATTAGTCTCTAACCTCTCCTTACAGGCTATCTAGCCAATATTACTCATAGATGGTTCAAAATGATTGTAAAATATCATGTGATCATTACCTCAGTGTCAGCTAGTCCATTTGACTCAATAAATGAATTTACGTCATTCCGCAAATAATTTATTTAGCTCTTGTCTGGGGAGCATCTAGTTGTACTGAAATTAAATGAAGTTGAAAGGTATTGAATTCATTCTACAATGATGAAATAGTCGTTGACTATCCGATTATAGTCCCAAGTACTAACTTTGTCTTTGAGAGACTTCTCTAACTGAGAGAATTCTCGAAAATTCGCAAGAGTTCCTTCAAAGCTGAGAGGATAACTATTGCAGAATCACGATGAGTGAAAGAGAATGAGTCTCGGCCAATAGAGAAGAGTGAGATAAAAACTATCAGACTATGTAAGTTGCAATAAACTTCGATGAAAAGATTTCATTGAAATCTATCATGAAATAAACGAACACTTTGTTCTTTACTAATATAGACTATTCCACTTACGAACGTATAACCAGCTATCCCTTCGAAAAAATGTGTTCGCTTCGACATAAAAGAACAACTCGCTATGACGCAGATGCGACTCACCTAGTATCGGATTAAAGGCTGACTCTAGGGGCCAAGCATCGCTACTAGGAACTAGTATATTCATAGCTAGAAAAGAAAAGCTAAAAATTATCCATATATTAAAGATTCAGGCGATAAACGGTCATGTCCTTGAAATGTGTACCAAGTTACAAGTGAATCGGTCCAGTAGTTTCTGAGAGAAATATACTCCGATTTGAAAAAAAGTCGTTCGAGAAAAAATGCGTTTACAGTCGCATCGTTTTGTTGCGCGAATAGAAAATGTGCGACACTTACCGTTAATTAGACAATCTAGGGCCAAAAACGAGACTTTTTTCTCAAAGAAGTTTTATTGTTTATTAATTCTCTTAATTTACAAGCACGATGTGATCATCCTATTCTTATCCGAGACATACGTGCTTTGTCTTGTTCGTCTAGCGCGTTGCATAATTCAAATTTCTATAACTTCACCAATGTTATCAATTTCACTATAAAATTTTGCAAACATATTTTCGAGGCCCTATAGTTTACTAATATACAAAGAAAAAAAAATCGATTTTTTTGACCGACTAGCCTAGAGTACTCCTTTAATAGTGAATTGTTTTCCATATACCTACTGGTGAAATCCAGATAAATCACTCATATTTCCGTAATATTTACAGAAATCTTTCCATGTATACTTCTAGGATAATATTTGCGTTCATTATGCAAATTTTTTCTGGATCTACGTAACTAAACTATCTAGGCCCTAGTTTTAAAAGCATAACATTTCCAAATAGATGTTAATCGTGATATTCCCTCTAGATTCAAAATTTTACTCAAAACATTTTTCGAGCTCTAAATAATACTCAGATAGATCTTCTACTCGAAAAGGTAAAACGTATGAAAAAAATTTGTTCACCTCCATATAGTTTGCCATTGAGCAGGCGGTTTTAATTTTATTCTGTAATTTACGGCAGCGTGCAAATCATTGTCCACTACGTCACGTGTGTTTTTACGTCTTACCATATCGCAAGGTCACCGTCATCTAGAAGTTCACCGGACAGTGCAGTTCTCTCTTAACAAATTGCGTGGTGAATTCAATTTGGCAATAGCAATCCTCTCTTTTCTTAATAGATTCTGTTCAGAAATGATTTGATGGGTATCAAAACTATTGTTATAAGAACATGCTAAGGGTTGTCCAGTTTGAGGTAAGGTGGGTTTTATCTATGCAGTCGTATGAGGGTTAGCTCAATTTTTATTCAGTTGGATCCAAATTACCGTCGCAGTCGAAACAATTATATTTTTGAAACTATAACTCTTAATTTACGATTTTTAAATGGTGCAATATTTTTGTTCCAGAAATATCATGGTGTAGAGCCAAAAATTGCAAGAAAGGATGGTCTTATGCTTGTGCGAGAAATGGCAGCTGAAGTGAAAAATATGATGGATTTCAAAATGAACGCCGTTATGGTAAGTGGCATTGTAATATTTTATACAGCAGATCAAGAGACTCGGTCGAGTCTCGCGTCAAGTACAGGCAACCCGCCGTACAAGGCAATGCCCGCCGAGACTCTTTATTCGAAGCATCTCTTGTACTTTTGTTTGGAATCAAATAACTTATGAACGGCTATGTGTAAGAAAAAGTTCTTGTACATTCACTGTAAAAATCGAGGGTTCTGAATTAATTGCATCAAAATCAATGAGATTGATTACGAGATCAGGGCGCATTGAAATGGCGAACGAGATGATTTTATTGCAGGTCCGTCGTCGTGGTTGTCGTCCATCTACTTTTTCACACGACGGATGGCGCTAGCTGCTTTGCCTTCTTTATCTTGTAACGTATTTCCATTCCTACGTCACTCTGATAACTCCAACGCCGTGCTCCGCGAATCCTTGGGCGCCAGGTGGCTCCTTGCACCAGATAGTGCTCCTCTTTTATTATCTCAGACAAATTCGCAAAAGACCTCAAAATGCTGGTAGCGAAAGGTAAATAGAACGGCAAGGAGATCGCCAGGTTAATCTTCAGACTTCCTTCCTTCCCTCAATTCGTAAATCGGCTACCGGCTTCTCTTCCAGTTAACTATTAACTTTTACTCTCATATACGACTACAAGCGAAAATGCTCCAAACGTAAGTGAACGAGCCGGAATTCGTCGTTAGAGGAAAAGCCTTAAGGGCTCCTCTCCATAAATTAGTAATTTCTAATTTGCACGACAGAACAATGGCAAAATATAATAATACAAAATAGATAAATCTAACGTATGACGGTAGCGAGAGACGAGGCGTGTGGTGGCCAGAGTCTGGATAGGCGGAGCGGGCCGAGTTAAGTGCAGGAGTCCTTAATGGAGGCGATCGTGAGTTCTCGGTGCGAATTGCAGAATCCAGCGAAGAGTGGGCCCTGGTATCTTCTCCGGAGGCCACTGATAAGGGGAGCGCCAGTGGACGTTCGGCGACTGGGCGGCACGATAGAGGATTTGATCTTTCCTCCTATCGGCGGCACGAGGGGCAAAGGCCTTTTTTGACGGCCCATATGGGCGGCCGGCAGAAGTGGTGGAAGGACCCCATCCCGGGTCTCCGTTACTCCACGGAAGTTCTCCGGAACAAAAAGCAGTTTGGTCCAGCCTCTGTCGATCGCTCGTTCGGTAGCTCAGGAACTCTCATTGGAGTCCACTTCGTGCACCCAAAATTTTATACAAAGCCAAGTGTAACGGCCGTATTCATAGTCCGTCCTTATCTTAAGGACGAAGGACGCCTTGATGAAGGCTTCCTTCGGTCTCCAAGGCTTCCTTGTTTCATAGTCACACCTCCGCTCTCCCTTCCTGAAGGATGGTATATTTTAGGGACATGTAATTCTCTAGGTTGGCAGGACTGACAGCTATTGGCCGTCAGCTCAGTCCCTCTTTGTTTATCTGGGCGGTAATTTTTTCAAGGAGTTTGAAATAGGGATCGCGTAGTCCATGCTATATATCAATGGTGCGAATAATGGATCAAGAAAAAAATATTGATTACACAGAGCGTGAAAGACTGCTATTAGCTCAACTAATTTCAGAAGAAAATGTCATTGACTGCAAAAGAATTGGTGCTCCTTTGCTAAATCTGTATTTTCTCCAAAAAGGAACAGCTTCGTACAATTAGATAGGATTTTGAAAGTCTCGAATGCACCTTTTGGCTAGACACCATCAGCATCTATCCACTCGTTCTTCAAATTCATCATCAAACTCATTGTTAGAATTATTTAAAAATTCGTTTTCCATTATACACCATTTGCTGCATGGGCTAGCTGTTAAGTCAGGCTGCTTGTTGCGCTAGACATATCAAACGAAACAGCCAATCACAGTGCAGAAGGTTTCCTCAAGGAAGCTCGAGACCTCCCTTGAAATAAGGAGGCCAATAAGGCTCCTTATTCTGTTAAGGAAGGTCTATGAAACGCGAAACGAGGAACAAGGGAGCCTTATTCCTCAAGGAACGACTGTGAATACGGCCGTTAGTCTATTAAAGATTTCAGTTCTTCATCTGTAACAAAAACTATTTTATTCGTAGATTGTCTATAGATATGTAACTGAATCGTACCCTAAGCATAGAGGCAGTGAGGTAATGGTCACAGGCCGACTCCGGCTACCGATTCACACAACGTTCTCGCTTTCTGGTTTCCTTCGAGTTACCACCCGGCTCTGAAGCTACCCTCTCGGGTTGATTTATATAGTTACGCCAATGTTCTGGGACGATTTTATATTGTTTAGTTGAGGTCGAGGTGTTCAAATCTGCCGTGGGGAGATAATTTCGACGTACCGAGTTACCCGGCAGAGGAGAGTACCCGATGGAGACGTTTCCACGGACTGGCAGAAGTCTGGGTGAAATACCGGCGCCTCGTTGGAGAGAGGCAAAGGGCTGTGGAGCGGGCGGAGATAAGATTTTGTTTTGGGTAAGGGCAGGGGAGGAAACCCCTGACCCGAGTCGACGATGTGGTCCCCAGCTGTCGCCCGATGCCCTGGGCAAGCGGCCTTGGTGGATCTCTAAAAAGTTATATACCGATTCGCTAAGGAACGCTCTCGACTTGGTTTATAGAGACGATTCGAGGGAAAGAATAAGAGTTGTCGGTTATAAGAATTTCGACCAATCAGAATGATTAAATCTTGAATTTGGCTATTGTCCAAGCAGTCTGTCTTATGGCACCGACCGAGGTATTACGAGCTGGCTCGCGCTCTCGTGTTATCTGTTGATAGTTTTTCTAGCTGTGTTTCGAAACGGTATAGAAAGTTCTCGCCTGCGTAGTTCTCGCGTTGCTCTTACGATATCCAGGAAATTCTATAAATTTTCTATAAGTGTTCTGGAAGTGTAGTGCTGTACCCCAGTGCAATGCCCGCCTGAGTATCCTCTGAATACAGTTTTTGGCCTTCACGAATTAGCTACACCAGCTTCCGTGAAGAGTCCCAATTTATTAATTGGTGAAGGGATTTCTTTGTTAGTTCCGATTCGTTCTGCTACGTTCTTGGTTAGTTGCTCTCTGTACCCCGCACTATTTCCCTGACGCTTACTCCGACCCTCTTTACCTCAATTTAGCAGCCGGAGCGGCCGTGCATTTCCGTAACAAAAAAATTGCGTTTCTCAATTTTACGTGCTTCCAAAAATCGACAGGATCCCTTTAGTTATCTATCTTCTGATAGGTTCCATCAGAGCTCTCGTTTTGGCGGAGCTAGGCCTGTTCCACCCCAACTCCCAAATCATACCGGCTTGTCAGTTCCCGGTGATGAAAGAATTTGTTGGCGCCCGCCTGGCTTGCGGATACATGAGCGAAGGGTGGACGGCCGAAGGTAGCGTAGGTTGGTTCTCGAAGATAGTTAATTCTCGGATTTTTCGCTACCGGTGTCGAGTTAAGGAAATACCTTACAGTAGTGACTTATGTACTTGGCATTAATAATATGATTTTAATACTTTTGTTAGAGAAACTCACAGCACTCCTGTGCTTGGCATAATTTTTTACACGTAAGTGTTTTTTGGAGGGATATCACAAGATTTTGTTGCTCAACGGGATACATTAAGGAGGTAGAGCGTCTCACACTAGTAAAATTAGTGCTAAATATTTTTTATCGTTTTTACAACATTTTATGAATTAATTGATTGCAGTGAAGGGTGATTTATATTATAATACATGCCTATAACTCATACAAACTTTCATAGCGATGAATTTACAATAATATTACCTAATTAATTTTTTCCAAGAATAATCCGCGATTCTTTACCGATTTCAATGATAGATAATATTACCCGTTTAATAATTATAACCATTTGCTTATGAAGAAATTGTTTCGCTGGATAAACAACAGGCTGTCATTTTTAAATGGTTAGTGTTATCGAATAATTAGACAGTCAAATTGTGAAGCATCTTTCGAGAAACGGAATTAACGGTCCCGCATTAAAAAGGTAAAGAATTATGGTAAGAGAATAAACTGTGCTGGATTATTTACGTACCTCAGGCCGTGCGAACAACAGAGAGAATACTACGGTGTGAGTGAAAGGCCAAAGTGTCGCTCGTTGCTTTCTTTTTTGGACACTCTGGACTTCCATGTCCAGCACCTAGTTATAGGAAACTATGACACCTGGACATCCTATATCTTTAAAAACTGTCACTTGAATTACGGGGAACTATGTCGAAGCACACACTTACGTACACCGATACACGCGCGCTCCACATGAATGGCTGTTATACTTTCCGTGCGGTTTAAAGAATTAATAATTCTATACCATTATGAAAGCATCCTTATATTAACGGGAAATTCGGTGTGAAAGATAGTTTCACGTACAAAATATATTTGATTGTATTGTATATTCGTATATTACCCACGCCATCCAGATTACACATAGGTAAAGAAGGCAAAGCCATCAGTGCCATCCGTCGTGTGAAAAAGTAGATGGACGATAATAACCACGACGGACCTGAAATAAAATCATCTTGCTGGCCATCTCAATACGCCCTGATCTTGTACATCAATCTCATTAATTTTGATGATAATCAATTCAGAACCCTCGATTCCTACAGTGGATGTATCAATAACCTTTTCTCATGCATAGCCGTTTATAAGATATTTAAGTCAAAACACAGGTACATACCAATTCCACGGCTAGTCTGAGACGGGACCACCTCTGAGAAGGCGCGGGGGGGGGGGGCATCAATCGCTACTCTACTACTTTGCTACTCTACTCTGGACTTCCTTTTAAAAAATCAAACAAGATTTCAAATACGTAGAAAAGCAACAGGTGGGTATTAATACGCAGATAGGTCCTTAGTCTTGGCGAGAGGTGCATACGGTCTACCTTCTGGTATTTAGTAACTATATCAGATTTTTATTAGTTCCTAATAAAATTACTCGTATAATTCTTCCAAACAAGCACTATATCTTCAACATATCTGCTTCCATCCCAAATTTTCATTAAGCGGAGAAGACCTTCTTTGGGTATCCAGACAATTGCAGTTTCAAATTTCGCTTAAAACAGCACACATAGTAAAAGCAAATACCTATTTTTTCCCCATTATGTCACTTACATTTTTCAGGTAGCTATTGGATATCAAAACAGTGTACAAAATTTTCTGTCCAATTGTAAGAGTCCACATGGATAGTCAGGAACTCACTTGGAAAACTGTTTGTGATCTAAAGAGTTTGATATTGTTAAAGAATGGCTAGATACGGCATGCGTTACGTTTATGGTCGGGCGCTAGATAGTTTTCCCAGTTAACGCCTGGATAGGAATAGCAAAACTAGGTTGTATCCGGTTACGGCTCATACACAATTTATACTACGATATGTTTCAACAATGTTTGATTATAGCCAACATAATATTTCTCCACGAGCTCATCTTGGATTTAACAAAGCTATTTTTTTTCTATATTTATTAGTTGTTACTTTTTAATGATATTATATGGATTATTGTTTCAGAGGATAATGGAGAGTGCTGAACAAGCAGCTGTATCTGCTCCCAGAGATGGCAGCAATTCGCCGCGATATTATTCTTCACATCGATTAAATGCATTTACCGAAGATGATAAAATGGATCATGAAGCCCGAGAAGTTATTCTATCACCGAATCGTCACTTTGACCACTTAGCTGTCAATCTCAGTTTATCAGCTGTAATGCTGCCTCCAGGAGTGAAAGATACTGGTAAGATATTTTGTTTTGTTTAATAACCAGCACTACTGCTTGACTGGCTCTTCTATAGTCAGAGTATACGAATGTTACCGTTCTATTCTTCCTAATTTTTCGCATTTGCAATACTTAATAATTAGACACAAATTTCGTTCTTTACTTGAACAATAAACTCATGTTAATATGATATCTGAACTTTAAATCGATGTTGCTGTATGATGAATTAAAAATAGTCTACGAATATTTCTATATTTAAAACTAATTGACTTGATAACAAAAAATTAATAAGCTAATGAAGTGCTTGACAATTTACGTTTCATACTTGACCAACATTACCTCGGCAAAAATATTGTCTCGTATTTCGAAAATTAGCACATGTTTCAAAATAGTTAGTGCAAGAAGTGCACATGCGTGTAGCGCTGACCTCTATGTTTTTGCGACGATGCCAGGTTTATTTTCCTAATATAGTAAATTTTCGATTTTGGCTATTTCAATTTTCGTCACGCTCCCTTCCAAGCCTACCGCTTAACGACTCAGTTATTCGTGGGAGGGGATTTGCTTCAAGAACGTAACAGCTAAAACTAAATTTTCTTGGCACGGACGTCACACAGTACAAGGGTATAACAGTTCATACTGCCTGTTACGATTCTGTCGAAAACAAAAGATGTTGAGCATTTTATAAAGGGGCGGAACGTGCGGTGCTTCGATTGTGGCCATTGCAGTCGCAACCTGTTTCTAGAATCGAGATTCTATTGTTGTGAGCTTTTAATTAATTGAAGCCGATTTAGTCGTCTTTAATTAAATGATGCTTAATAGATGTTATAAAAGAGAGGTATGATTAGGGGCTTATGTGTTCCTGCTCTTGAATTTACGAGTTCAGATTTACACATTAATGAGAAATATAAGAATTTTGAAGACTTCAGCGAAGAACATGGGAACTCCTAAGACAAGGCGAGGAACTAGTTCAGGAACGATGATAACGTACAGAATTGAAGTGCGAGAAGAAGGCTGAGAAAAACCAGGGGCTAACGTATGAGAAAAAATACCAAAAAATGCACGAGACGGCAAAGAACACCTCAAAGAATTTCAGTACTGAATATCTAAGCTCCAAAAATCATAGCGAGTATTGTGAATAAATTATACATCATTTGCCTGTAAATTTTGTGACGTAATGTTTCGATTCACGGTCACAAGGCGACTCCAGCTACCGATACAGATAACGTTCTCGCTTTCCGGTTCCCTTCGGGTCGCCACCCTGCTCAAAAATTACGCTCTCGGGTTGATTAGTACAATTATGCCAATGCTCTCGAAAGATTTCGTTATAGGTTTAGTTGAGGTTGAGGTGCTCGAATTTGCCGCGGGGAAATAGTCTCGACGTACCGAGTTGCCCGGCACAGGAAAGGAATAGAGTCCCCGATGGAGACGTCTCCACGGACCGGCAGAAGTCCGGCTGCGATACCGGCGCTCCGCTGGAGATGGGTTGTAGAGCGGGCGGAGGTAAGATTTTGATAAGGATAAGGGCAGGGGAGGAACCCCCTGCCAGAGTTAAGGATGTGGTGCCCAGCTGTCGCCCGATGCCCTGGGGAAGCGGCCGTGGAGGATCTCCAGTTATGTTACGT
>JARQSW010000561.1:918276-1435829 GCA_030142375.1 Calameuta pallipes | reverse complement strand
TTGCGACGGAGGCGCGATACACGTCTTACTTCAAGAGTTGCTCAATTGGAACTACTTAACATTTTTGGGTCCTTCTTGTGCTAATTTTCTTATATGAGTAACTGATAAAGTGGACATTTGTTTGAATACCTAACCATCCGTATTATTAGCACGACGCTTAATGTACAAGAAATGTGTTTTTCGGTTCCATCTTTGTTTTTCTTGTCGTGGAAGCGTCACTCAAGCATGGCGGCGTTCTCATGACTAATTGAACGCGCGATCACTCATCTTAAACGAGGATCATCGCCACACCGATGAACGTCCACCGCGTTCTCGGTCGATTAGTTAGTGGTTAGAAAATAAATGGATAACCAAGACGAATTTTTAGCTAAAAAAATTTTGAGGATCATTGGCAAATATAATTGAATTTGAAAAAACAGTGTAACCTTTCGTAGACACTTGTATCACACAATTGTCTATACTTGTAGAATGTTCAATGGCTACGAAGATGAAGTGCGGGATGATCTTCTCAGTGATATCAATAATCATTGTACTACCAGTCATTATTGGAGCTGAAGAACAGCCTGATTCATCGGCTCTATTGGACGCAGCGATTCTCCAAGGAACTGAATTGGGAGTGGAAAAGAAATTAATAAATGTAGAAAGCAACGATGAAACGTCAGAAAGTCCAAGAACTGGAAAAGGACTTTCGGTAATGCCGATACCTACGTATCTAACAGAACGAAAAGGAGCTAAGGATGCTGTACAGGATGACACAATTTTTAAAAAATCGCAGGGTGTCGATCGTAGTGGATCCTTAGGGAGTGTTCGCATTACGCGACAATTCGATACTGCAACCCCATTCGGATTTGACAATTTTGGAGCGCCACCTAGTGGCCAGGAAAGTTATGGAGGTTTGTGTATAAGATTCTGGTTTCTAATAATTTCTGCAGCCTAATTACACAGCTTAACTATAAGTAATTCTAATCTTGCAGGTCAATCACAACGCGGACAATACGGAACAGAAAATTATAGCAGCACTTCGTCAGAAAACTATAACAATGATTATAGGAATTATGACGACACGGGCTATTTCTACTCAAGTAACAACGGAGTCGGTAATGGCGGTGGACCCTTTTGGCCACCGGTTCCTAACAGACCTCCCTTTCGACCTCCTTTAACGCCACTACCATCTCCGCCATTAGGAAGTTATTATCCGCAATCTTACCCAGGAAATACTGTCGTCCTCAAACCAATCACCACTTATTCCCACGGTCCATCCTCCTCCTTGTTCACGCTGTTCTCCAATCTAGGCTCAAATTTATGGCAAATCTTTCAAATAGGTCTTGGTAGCAGTCTTATTTTCGTTATACCTGCTATCCTGTTTAAGCTCTTTATCGTCCCATTGAAGATCCTTAAATTCATCAAGATTGTCAAGATATTCCTGAAACTCTTTTTCGTCGTACCGTTCCTGCTCCGCGTCTTCCTGCCCAATATATCTTCTAACATAGGAACAGCTCACGCAATTGTGGAAAAGAGTCGAGAAGCCACGCTGGATAATTCCACAAATTACTGGAACTGGCAATCCTACGTTATGGATTATCTGACTCCTCAGGATAAGAACAGCACTTCCTGGACGGATGACATTCCCGAACTACGCGACTGTCCCAGTAAAATGGCTTGCGATCTCGGCTCCTATCTTGCTAGCACTCCTACTATGTTTAGTCTACCACAGAAGCTCAGCAACTACCTCCTCGTGCAAGCTGAACGCTTTGACAAGCACGAATCTCAATCCCCGGGTAAAACACAGAAAGAAAATGTTGTACGGGCGTTTGTTCAAGCACTGGGGAAACGAGAGACTTATTCTGAATGTGCTACACTTTATTCTTGTAGCATATTACTTTGATATTTAATCAATTGACAATCATGTGCCCTCATAAGTCACACATTACATTCTATTAGTACGCCATTTTTAATCATTTATTGTATTTATTTATAAATATATTTATTATATTGTTATTCATTCTCAAACACATTCCAACAATTTAAAATAAGTCAGAATTAAATTCAAAGTTTGCATCGAGAATGGCCGCTGTCAGCGTTGCAAAACATAACCTCTTTTCCGTCAAGACAGCGTCCACAAGTCGTACATTAGTTATACATGTTAATCAGTGATTTTTTAAATAAAAATTACGTATACACATCAGTTATTTCAAGCTAGAAGATATGAGCGAGTACACAATGAAATTAGATGACACAACAGAGAAGCATCTTACCCTCCTGCTGTTTGCTGACGTTGAAAATGCCAAGGATATAAAAACAAAGTTGATAAATGGAGAATTACGTTGCTGTGTTTTAAAAGCAAGCTTGATAGTCGATCCTTTTCAGGTCGTAGTGGCTGCCAATAAGGCTGTACTCAAAGAAATGCACTCGCGACTCACTACAAAAACTGTATTCACAGAAATCCTGTTTGATCTTTCACTATCAAAAAATATAACTCAATCATTGATCAAGTTTGGCATAGACGACGTTGAAAGAAATATCCTCGTCGCAGTGATTCATAGTCTGGACGATAAAGAATCCATTGTTCAGAAGGTCGTTAGTAGTATCAAGGGACAACAAGTTCCCATTGATAAATTAAAAGATTATACGGATCTCAAGCTTGTACGTAAAACCTACAAAATCGAAGATACAGAGCTGACAGTGTCTAATTTAGTGGATTCACTAGTGAGCAGGATTTGTACTAAGGATTTTGCATCATACTGAACTATCCTTATTCAAATTTTACATATTGTCTGGTTAACTGAAATGCACACAAGACTATTAAAAATTAAAGATCGTAGAATTAGCTGACATTAATATTGAAGTGCGAAATCATTAAAAACATGTGTAATCTGTTATACTTATGTCTACTGGATAATAGTGTCACCTGGATATTTATGTTACTGTTAGATAAATGGATTCAATGAATAAATAGTGTGTATTCTGTAATATTCGTTTGTTCTACATTAATTCTTTAGTTTCACATAAGAATGATTAATTACGCAAAGACAATGTTAAGTTAATGAATATGGTAGGACATCTTTCATATTAATCAATTAAATGCCAATTGGTTGACTATGTTTATTCATTATTTTTCATTTTGTGGAGTTTTCTCACAAGATGACAGCATTGCTTGTGAAGACAGGATGTTATGCGGATGGCGGATACACCTCCTAGTTACATTTGGCATTATATCTTTTTTCCTTCCTCGAATGCAAATAGTTTTAATTCGGCAGTGACACGACGCACGAAAACAATCTAGTTTCAAACAGAACGCTATATGCATACATAAAATTTGACAATCACTCGGTACGAATAGTGCCATTGTTGCGAGACAACATCAACTTTGGTGATAGGCATCTACTTTCAGGCTGATATTATTGCCAGTTTTGAAGAATCGTTTAAAGTATATTTTTGAGTAAAAAAGTTTAACAATTGACCAGACAGTTTTATTTATTCATAAATAAGGCCAAAAGTAGAAAACAATTGTCATTCCGCGGTGTCACAGCATACATCAAATCCTGCAAGCAAAAAAAAAATAAATTATTTAAAAAAATACAAGAGTACAAGACAAATAGTTTTCATATAAAGCACGGTCGTATATTCACGCGGTCGTGTATACAAAAATAAATTTCCGTATAAACATAATAAATGTAAAAGTAGAATCAAATATGAAGTCCACGCCTTGTAGAATATAAATTCCCGTACTCTTTTTATAGTCATGTATATCCGAAATAAATGTATATAGTAAAAAAAAAGAAGAATCGACAGCGTCTATATATCAAACCTTAAACACTTGGTGACGACTTGCGATTGGATTACAAGATCACAGTATAGGTCAAAGATACCTCGGCAAATTGCACATTTCGCAAGAGCCCAGATCTGCGGGATTGAGAAACGTGCAGTGTGGACATGTCCAGAGCGGCTGTTCAGTAGCCGTATTAACTACTGATTGGCCGGCACCGAGGTTTCCGCTTCCGCCTGCAGCCGACGAAGAAACAGATCCACCGGAGGAACCGCCATTACTAGAAGGAAGACCAGAGCCAAGGGCAAACGCGACGCCTGGGGTACGCGACGAACTTGGCGATGTCGCCGTCGTTGCGAATATTAGCTGCTCAACAGTAGCCCAATGTTCAGAACGTGCCCACTCCTGAGCTTTTTCTTTGTTGCGTGTACGAACAGCTTCTAATAATGGCGCCATGTGATCCTAAAAGATAAAATCACAATGAAACATTAAAAAGTACCAGATACTAACAATCATAGCAAGAGAATCTTTGATTTATTAAAAAATACAAACCTTCATGGGGAGCATATCCATAGTAGCGATAAAGAGCAACAGATGAAAATCTGACATTGCCTCAAGAAATTGATCAGGACTAAACTGCTGCATATAGGTGCAAAGAGAATTAAAAACTTGAACCTGTCCATCGATTAGCCTGAAATCCATAAAAATCATCGTCATATAAATAACTCTTGCAGCATAAATCAAAGAGACCAATTAACACGTTACCTATTCTCAACAGGAAAGGGAGTAATTTCATCGCTAGCATAAAAAGTGAATTGTGGCGTGAGTGGAGTGGAAGCAGGTACGTCCACAAGTAGATATTCCACAGGTAATGGCCGTGCCAATCTCGAAACTTCATTACCATAGTTATCCTTTTCCTGAAAACAGACCAAACAGATTCTTCAAATAAACCACAAACCCCATCGATCAATTCAATCGCTAATTCATAAAACGCGCCCGCTCTCTTCTTTCTTAAGATTTCCACCAGATGGCTACGAGTTTCTCAAAACATCCGGTGGCGCCTCTACATCCATTTGACGTTACTCCCACTGCGCATGCGCTTTACAATCCCGATTGGCGCGCCAGCCGAACGACGTATTCAGAGTGAGAGAGCCTGTTGCGCAGACCAAGAAAAAGATAAAGATAAATCGAAGTCTCGATAAGAGAAGCAAGCAAAGGGGGAGGAGAGCAACAGCGTAGCGAGTAGCGCGCGCCGTCGGTGTGGTTGGTCGTTGCTCGGTCGGACGTTCGGTCCTCGCCGCCATGCTAGTGGTTAGTTTAGTGAACCAAACATCATGATGTGGCAAAACGTTTGCACGAGCTGAGGCTAAAGTAACGCCGCGATACCGGCGTACCGTCGTTATGTTATCCGTAACCACGTTCAATAAACGTAAACACAACGGTGTATAGTACAAAGTAATAGGAAAACCAAGAGAAAAAAGCGATTCCCGCGTACAATTGTAAAGCAGCGCGACGTTAAATAACTTTTCCCTCCGTAATGTAAATTAAACCGAGGACAGTCAGTTCGTAAGGGCATTGCGTATATATAGGATATCATTCTTATCGTACCCGGTATTAACGCATAGGAAGAACAAGGATCTTCGTAACAGCATACGTTAAACGCAGTTCACGGTACGAATAATGAATATTATTATTGTCTCGTTAATAATTATTTGTGATCTGCTCGTATTCGTCCTCTCTTCCTCAGTCCCCTTGCGCGCACTGTACGCTTTTACTTGTCCCTGTTGTCATTGTCGACGCCGAACTCGACCGATAATATACATGATAATTTCTCACGATGGTGGACCGAGAAAGAGAGAAGAGAATATACGTACGTGAGAGAAGTGTTGCGCGCGCGTTTAACGTAGAGACGAATGAAACGAGGGAAAAGGCAGACGACGTGTGGTACGAATGGAAGAATGTTAAATTTCAAGTAAACACAGATGTAAAGTTTCCCGCAATTTTTATGATTTCGCATCTTATTTGATACTGGGATATTGGTGAATAGAATTTGTGTTATTTAGTCTGGATACACGTTCAGTCATGTTTTATTGCACGGCGAACTGATAAGCCAACCGAGGTCATGCAACAAATCTAGTCTAGTAACAGCATCCTTATCCACTCCTGCCTTTTCGTGCTCGGAATTTTCATTTCTATTGACTCAGTAGTTTTCATAGTATTAAGCAATCGTTTTATCTCTTTATTTTATTCGGTTATGGCATTTTTATATATTGATACAGCATCTCATAACCTTTTCGGCTGCTTGTCTGTCTTACTCTTGCTTTTGGCGGGATTTCTTGGCGCACGCGCCTTTGACTGGACAGATTTACCGTGAATCATTTTAATAATTGAACGGTATCATTTTAGTTATTATTGAGCATTTTTTAAGAATTGCTCAAAAGACAGTCATAACGAGTGTAAATCAATGATACAATTTTTGGGAAATTTTAACCGCCAAGAAAGATACGTTTCTGTTACAATATATTAGGTCTATGAGAGTAGCTTTTTGGTTCTTTAACTTGAACTTTAGTGGCACTTTACTTTGTCAAGATCAGCCCTCATCAATGGACACGAGGTCAATCTTCAGTTTTTATTTTAATCTTGCAATGGCATATGTTTTTAATATAATGACTGATCTTGAGATAAAATTCGTACCTCGTCAACGCGTTCAAGGATAATTTATATATGAATAACAAAGTGAAAGAGATAGAGGTTAAGAAAGAAAATTTACAGATGCTGGATCCAAACGTGCTAACGGATTTGGAGGAGTTGACGTTATGCAGTTTCTGCAAGCAAAAGTACAACGATACAGAGCAGTGCCCCAAGTATCTGAGCTGCAAGCACTACTTCTGTCTGCGCTGCATTGAAAAGAATTTATTAAAGGGACGAGATCTCTTCTGCGCTCATTGTTGGAAGCGAACTGATCTTGGCGACCAAGGACCGGATGCTCTGCCGACGCATTCACCGCTGCTGGCCCTGGCCAGCAACTTCACGCACCTGAAGAACGTGAGCGCAAAGCACCCCGTCGACAAGGAACGGAAGGTATATAATACATATACATGTACCTATGTTCCTGGTGGATCGATGGTCTTTTAGGGAACCTATAGCTTGTACGTACGTTCTTACGAGGATGCAGGGGAGTGGCGAGGGTAGGAGGTGCGCTTCGCCCTGGGAAACGCAGTGCAAGCGCGAAGCCATAGCGACAAAGCTTTTTCTACTAATAGGATCGCCTCCTTAAGGTCAGCCAGATAGCAACGCTCTTGAATTGGAGGAAGATAAATTCTTTGAGTTCCTGGTGATCAAAGTGTATGACGATAATGGAGGCGGTATCTATCTGTACCAGATGAAGATTCAGGATTTTTAAACGTGCACAAAGACCGTCCGTTAGATTTTTAATCTAACAGGTTGTTAGGTTGTTAGGATAGAGGCGGATTTGCCTAAGGACAATTCGATTGGATGATTTGCAGAGTGAAAATTGTCACACGCATGGAATGCCCTTGGCCCTATGGTGTGGAACGTGCTGTACGACGCTCTGCCGAGCATGTGCTACACCTCAGGAACATCCGGCTCATCAGATCAAATCTCAGACAGACGCCAAAGATCAACTTATATCTGAAGTGAGTATTATTGTTGTATGTATATCGTTAAACTTTTAGCAGGAACTGTTTTGCAAAGCTAGAATCATTGATATACAAATAGGTCCAATTGGAGTTGGTAACAGTGGGGAAGCTGTCGGCAGAGATACAGAGGTTGGCTATGCAACAAAGGGAGTTCCTCATCAAGGTATTGGAAGCCTGCGTTACCCTGAAGACCCACGTCGAGACAGATTTGCAGAATGGCTGGAGTCACTTTCCAGAAATAACGGAAGCACGCGAGACTCTTGGCAAAGCCAAGGCTACACTTCATTTGATGGAGAGTCCGGATGACATGTGCAACCTTCACTCCCAGCTCGTCCTTGAGAAGCAGCGACTTCAGAGCAAGTATCAGGAGATGATGCTTCAGTGTCAACTCGATGACTTGATTGGAAACTCTGGAGTGGTTTTCGATTTTGCTCTACTGAAGCAGGCGCTTGCCGGGATACATACTGGGGAGTCTATTGCATCTCAAACGATACCAGGAAATGCAACGAGGCTACCGCATCATCTGGCCGCCTCTCATAACCCAATATTGTTCCTTGCCAACTATTGCATGTCCCAGCTGTACTCGAGGCACGTCGTAAGCAAGCAGCATATGCAAAATGGTTCCATTGAGTATCATTCTGGCACAGCAGCACCAGGAGGACCAGGAATGATGCCGCCACCGCCTCCGCCGCCACCGCCAACAACAGCCACTGCCTCGCCATCTGTTATACATCTTCACCAGGTGCAGCAGCAATCCGTACCACCGCCACCGCCACTACCTCAGCAACAGCAACAGAGGCCGGTTGCGCCTTCTACACCGCAGCAGCAGCAGCATCAACACCTTCTGGTACCATGTGGTTCTCCATCCATGAAACCAGTACCGCCACCATCAGCGAACTCTATTCTGAATCTTCATCCACAGCAGCAGCCGGGGTTCATCAACTGTGAGAACAATGCTTCTGGCAACAACGTCGTGGTATGCCCACCAGGAAGCGTTGTCCCTGCTGCCGTTGGTGGTAATGGCAATGGCGTTGTTGCTGGGAATCTCGCCGCGGTACATCCACCAGCTATGCGAGGACCTTCCAATCCTTATCCACTGTACTACTTCAACATGGAGGTAAACGGCTCGCCCCAGGGTCGCATCGTCATCGAAGTGAGGCCGGACGTTGCGCCGAAGATGGCGAAAAACTTCAGTGTACTGGCGACGGGCGAGATTGGCGTTGGATACAAGGGCTGTACGATATTCCAATGCTGGGAAGGTGAGTCAGTAATAACAGGCGACTTCGAGCTGAACAATGGTCGGGGTGGCAGAAGCATATACGAGGATGGATATTTCATGCCGGACGATACGAAATTCCCGGCTGTTCGAGGCGCAGTGGGAATGCGACGAACCCAGAAGCGCCACGACAACCTCGGCATGGTTGGATCCCAATTTCGTATAATACTCCAGGAGATGCGCGGATTCACAGGGATCTTTGGTCATGTCGTCGAGGGCTTGGACTTGGTCGAGAAGATTGCGACCTTTGGCGACCAAGCCGGTAAACCTACCAAGACCATCCTTATCACGAAATGCGGCAAGCTTTAGCCTCCTGGTCACGTAGTTCTACGCGCATCGTACTTCCACCGATTATCCTTATAATCTCATCCTTAAGATGTACCATTCTACGCCTTTTCCTGTTTGGCTACTACGCGATTACCACTTCCTGTGTCCGCTGCATATGCGTCTCTCTGTTTCCTGTTGTAGACGCGCGCGCGCCAGGGTGGTTTGCACGTTACATATTATATAAAGAGAGCGCAGGACGAATATTCCTTTAACGCATTGACAAGGCGAGCGAGAGAGGGTTAAGGCTAATGAAGAGAATAAAAGTGAGAGTGAAAATGAGAGTGTACGCGAAACGAGAGAGAAAGAGAGAAAGCGAGAGAGAGTATCGTCACGACGCGCACCACTTTCTAGAACGGTATAGAAGATACGTTGTACGTATCTCGTGTATAGATTCAGTACGCGTTGAGTCACAACTTAATTACCCGTTACTATTAATGATAGAATCTAAAGATGGTTGACTCTATTTTTAAAAATCGAACGCATTTAAAGAAAAAATCGATATTTTCCTATTGCCCGGGAATCGATAATGTTATATTGACAAGAATCGTAGTTAGCGTACCATTTCCGTCTGTAGCAGACGCCCGGCGTCTGTCGATAGCGCCGTTATAATTCATCTCATAAAAACCGACGCAGATTCCGTCAATAAAGGCCGATCGGTATAACCCAAGGATATCGTTAAGAGAATCAATCGATCCTCCATTTCTTCTTTTTCTGTTCTTTGCAATAGCCTTGTTTCAAAATGAATACGATAGCATAGTATATTTTGTTTACTAACACGAGTGTCGATAGCAAGCAGTTAGCGAAAGAGAAAGAAAAAAAAAGAAAAAGAAAAAAAATACGATAACGCGATCAAAAAGATAATAAATTAAACGTAAACGAACACAGACAAAACAAAATCAGGTGTACAAGTTAAATATAAAGAAATGAGGGACGTATATATTGTCAATGGCGGTAGAAATCGACTGGTGCGTCCTTTATAAATCCTATAATTTAAGTTAGATCACTGTGTGAGATGCGTCCATGGCCTAAAGCGATAACGGTAATGGGCGTCCCGACGACTTACAATAATGAAAACGAATGATTTTAAGACGAAGGAGGCGAGAGTCGAATGAAATGACGTATATATCATTCCTTGATGCAGTAAAAGGCTGCATCGATGCATAAACGATAATGTAATATCGTCGTAGCGTTACATATAAGTCATCCCGTAAATCCTAATCATTATATATCAAGAACATTATGGAAGCATGTCGATAGATACTAATAAGTGGATTTACGATGAATTTCAGTGAACGAGTCGACATTTAAGTTTTACCAGTTAGAAAACGAGAGTAACGAAAGATATAAATATAAGAGAGAAAAAGTCAGAATGACTGTGTACCGGTTACTATAAATGATAGAGTCGCTGTTATGTTTGCACTGTGCAATAACGATTCCGATGCGAGCAGTGTGCCTCTAGATGTATTACTCGACGAGAAATATATATTTTAAAAAGAGACAAGAATGATAGAGACAAAGGGAGACGTTATAGAAGCTTGCGTTTGTGATCGTTATCCGACATACTGCTCTACGTTTAATAAATAAATCGTCAAACTTAAAAGTGAGTTATTAATATGTTTTTCCCAAAAATATTAATACGTTATTCATTCGAGCAATGCCTTGAGTGTCTGTTAACTTTGAAATATTATTTAGAAAGATTTGAACGTGTTTACGCGTGCTTTGATATATTTTTAGCTATTGACTCACCTTGTAGTAAACGTCGGGGACATATTGCTTGTCGCTGGATTCGATTACGTAACCGAGCTCTGGTGCATCCTTAGTTGGTACCAGGCAACCGTCCCGTACCAGTACCATGCACTGGTTAGATACCTGGTAGCCCTCCATGTGTACTTGATTCTTGTCGTCCCCTGTAAATGATACGCGTAGAGATATTATGTTTGAGGAATACAATAGTATTTATTGGGGAATGTAATTCTGGACTTACCGGTCACACAGACGGTAACGAATTTTGAGCCGAAGACACCGCTGGGTGAAAAACGGCAGGGGTTTGGATGCTGATTTTGAAAGTGTCCGGCCATGATGCATTCTTGTGCGGATAGGAAATGACTATCTATATTCCTAACGTGTTTAACCTAATAAAAAGATTGCATTGGTTTACGTTAGCGAGGGTGTACTGAAGTGATGAAGAAAAATATAGACTATGCGTACA
Source organism: Calameuta pallipes (assembly GCA_030142375.1). Taxonomy (NCBI): domain Eukaryota; kingdom Metazoa; phylum Arthropoda; class Insecta; order Hymenoptera; family Cephidae; genus Calameuta; species Calameuta pallipes. The sequence continues at coordinate 1,424,592 of JARQSW010000561.1, read as the reverse complement.
GTGCCCTTCTTGACGTCGTCGGCGATGAGGTCGGTGAATATCCAACCGACTCTGCGTATGTCTAGGGACCTCGCTAATTCATCTACCAGAGCTTCCTTGTCATCCTGTAATAGGACGATAGTGTCCCTTGTACTTTCCTGAAAGATATTCGATTTTTTTAGTTGTTTTGTGTTCAACGATTGTTGTTCGCTGTGGAGAGTCTAATGGTGTACCTGGGGAGGCTCGTATATAGCAGAAACCACCGCTCTAATCCCAAGGGGTACGTCCGAGTGTATCTCATATCTACCATAGAGATAACCGATACGCTGGTGGCCAGTGCTACGCCAATAGTTTAAAAAACGTTCGACCAGACCGGCGTTCTCGAAGACGACGTTGTCGACGTGACGATATGGTTGTCTGTTCAAGGTGATCGCGTTCGGTTGGCACTTGCTACAGATTCCACGTGGCCAAGGAGGATGATCCTTGCAGCCTGTCTTTATGCGGCAGCTTATGTCGTCTAATTGTAGGAACTTTCCTCTGCGACAAATATGTGATCCACCGTAGGTACCAAGCAGAGACTTAACAAGAAACCTCGTTCAGGAACTCACCTATCCACTCCGGCAGTGAGTTTCCTGAGGTATGAATGAAACGAGAGGTGCTTGATAGTCTGATCCTTAAGGTAAGCCTCATCGAAAGGTTCCAGTGGGGAGCAATGGACGCAGCATGCATTGGAGCCATGTCGACAGAATTTCTCATCACGTTTTCGTTGGATTTGGCCATCTAGTTTCCACAGTTGCTGATCTACATCGTCCTCGACAACGTTCGAGGACGAGCGAAAAGCTGATATGGGTACTTGTCCTTGAGATCCTTGGCTAGTGCTCGGTACGACTTCCATTGAAGAAGATTCTCCTTTAAATAATTTATTGAACACCGATAGGATAAATTATATACTGAATTGTTTGTATACTCTATGTAATTACGTATTATGATTTCAATACCTGAGGGGGCATTGGAGGAGGCACCACTTGTAGAGGGTGCATCCCAATGTAGATTTCCATCGAGTGGTACAAGATATACCATATCACCATGAGATAATCCAACATCTGTAACTGTTCTAGCTCTAGAGGAAATAATCTCATCTTTACGATTTCTTTGTTTAAAAAGACCAAAGCCAAAGCTGCTGAGATCAAAGGCTTCGTAAACCTGAAACATTCATAACAAGCTCTTGCATTATTTGTCCTTATCTCACTCGACTATTAAATATTGAATTATTACAACAACCATACTCACTACAAAAATAATCCTCAAATAATTAAATAACATCCTTTGATACAAACCTTTTCATAGAGGCCAGAAACTGTATCAGAGGGAATGACGTCCAAGCGTTTTGTTCCCTCTGGCGACTGCACGCGTAGAGTCTGCAATGAATTAAAAAATGATGCAAATCTCATAAATAAATGATGCAAAATACAATTGAATATATCCAAAGGAAATACAATTGTCCAAAAAAGTACGAGCAGCAGAAGAAGTGGTTGTTGATAATCCGGAGTTTACAGTAGCTAGCACGTACGTTACAAGTTCAGCAACCATGGTTACTGGAGGGGTGACGCGTGAGTCGACAGAAACGCTAGTGTCGCTCGCTCAGAGATAAATCCATAACGAAATAAGAGAGAAAATCGTCTAAACGACCAAAAAAAGGTGTCTTTACAAAAAGAATCATAAGGATAAATAATCATAGCTTCGATTTACTCACGATTTGTCTAGATCTTGACATTTCGCCGGTGTCCGTGGAACATCAGCTGTTTAATCGGCTGTCCACCGTGCCTGCTTTAACACGACAACATGAAAATCCCTAGCGTCACGCAAGAAAATTGTTGAGTCAAGCCTCGGTCTCTAACCTGTGAGCAACGCCAAAACAGTAAGTAGTAAAAAATATATATAACAGCCCGTTCCCGCGAGTATTTGATCAAAACGTCAAAATGATCACAAACCAAACTTAATTAACGCTAATTTAAACACAATCTGTATCAGTGACAAACGCCTCTCACATCACCGAGGAAATATCGGTGAAGAGGTTCGGCCCCCGTGTATTCTGTGTCTGAAACAAACTACATGGCATTTCAACCCCCTCCAGAACTTCTATGCAAGTTCCAGCATATTTCCCGTCATCTCCCGTGCTCACTGCGCCCACTAGTCATCAGACACAAAGTTCCACAAGGCTGATTCTCTTTACTAGTATCTTCGTTAGTTCTCACATTAACAATCCAATCCTCTCCTTCATAATTCCTCGTAATCTACCTTTTTGTAATGGCCACTTTCTCACTATTGCCCAACAATAAGTCAAATCTGGTCAGATCTGACGTAGCTCTCTCGACGTAGTGTCGACGATCACTGTTCTGTATCTATAGAATTAAACTTTCCGGCAAAACAGTTGCGGTTCCTCAGGCGTTACAAGAATCCAACTCAAACCCCATTTTATTATCCTTGAACCAACAATGAATACACCCTTGTTCCAATCTCGCGTAATTTCGAAGATTGTAAGACTGATCGAATATGAGTAATAATTGTTATTTATCTGAACTTCATGCACTTCCGCTTTATGTATAGTCCACGTTTATATGCAACTCCGTGGAATTGCAGGGCTGCATAATCCTATGTAAACTGTCTGGAATTTTCAGTGGCGAGAGTTATTCGTGTCTATTTATGGACAAGAAGTTAAATCGAACGATTAGGTAGGCCGTTGGATAAATTAAAGCCAAGAATATCGCGCAGACGCATAAGAATGCACGAAACTTGGCGAACGGGCAGGTAACGTCTGCCGGGTTCTTATTTCCCCGGAAATATGGTAGCACCAAGAAGGGTAGGATTGCCGCCGTAGCGCTGCCTTCGCACAATGACCCTCTTACCTCTTTACCGTTTCTTCCTGGCGAGAACGACGGACAGCGCCCGCGCGTCTACACGCCAGGTCGTCTCAGAATTTCGGCGATCATTGCATTTGCTAGCCGTTAGCCAGTGACTGGTATCAACTGGCAGCAAATCTAGTCAGTCAAATCAGTTAGCACTTATCAGAATACTTAGTTCAAATTACTTCAAGTCATCCGACCAATCAGATCTGCAGTGCGATTGCATTACGTACTCTTAGGCTTTTATTGATCAGTCATCGACTTTGATTTTATACCCGCTTATATCTTGCGATTCATCTGTCTCCTCTGTTGGAAGATATATAGTATTAAAGCGACTCGCTTCTTATACACACAACTCCACCTGTTGCTGATCGCAGTTGTACCCTCTTCGTCATCTTCTCGCGAATGACACAGTGACAAGGTACGTGATTTTGGCATCTTTTACTGTGTTATGCAGTTTTTAGTTTGGTTAGGATTTCTGTCATTTTGTTATTCATGCTTCATTCACATTTTAACAGCGATACTGAAGTGAGACTATCTTCTACTTAAGAGAGGAGTCCGTTTGACTGTTTAAAAATGAATCGTATTTTTACAATTTCATTCTCGCTGAATTGTATTTGAAGACTTAGGGATTTTTACGGGAACAAAAGTTCTCGTTTATCTATGAAAACAAGGCGGGCTTTTCAGGCGTCTTGCTGAAACGAACGAATCGATCGTAGGATCATCATTGCGGTATGTGATTACTTAGCGGGATTCGAAAATATTATTCAAAGATTTACTGCGCTACGAAGTTAATTGGCATAGCTCCATCGCGAGATTAATTTTAGGAATCGGGCTGATTTGGTTAATCTTTGACTTGCTCGCGGCATTAAATCGTCATTGTGAAAATTCTTGCATGTAATACGCCATAGTAGTCTGTAATAAAAATATGCAACAGTAGTTTGTGGTACCACATGTCATCTGATAACGATTATTAAGATTACATAAATCATCAAATCGTCCCTTATGCTAATTATATTAACGATAAAAAAAATAAAATATCAGAAGCTGTGTAAAAATTGAATATAATTCTTTTTCTATTTTTCAAATAGGTTGACAGCAGCATGGAGGACGCCGACGAAATGTCTACAGCTGTAGAGCTTTACGTTTACGATCTGACAAAGGGCATGGGTTCAGCAATGCTACAAGTTCTAATAGGTGAGAAAGTTAAAAATTTTGATTTTATCCTGCGCAAAATTTCACGCAGGTCTATATATACTATAATCGAGACGAAGGAAGAACCCGGAAGCAAATATAGGATAAAGCAGTTAGCGAGCTGATAAATAGAAAGATAGAGAGAGAGAGAAGATAGAAGAAATCCGAATGCAGATAATTTTCACGAGTCATCCAAAACGTCGAGAATTTCGCTGATCGACGTCGAGAAAAACGCGGGGGCGAGTTTGGCATCAAAGATTGCGAGATTTAGTGAAAACTGCGTAGAAGTCACGAGTTAAAGGCCATTGGCATGCTCAAGGCTCCGCAAAGTGGGAAGACAAAGGAAGTTTATTTCGGATCAACTTCAGTTATTCCGCCGTTTCTAGTTTCACCTTCCCGAAAGCGAATGGAATATCTTGAGCGAGGATTCTGACAGACATGGAGGGACAAACGTCCTCGGGGTTCGTGACCCTTCTTTCGGTCATACGAGATAAATATACCGGAGCAGCTTAGGAGCAGAAGCCTAGAGTTATTTCTCGCGAGATATCCACAGCACTTCCCTCTCGCATGCTGCATTCAAAAGGGGTCACTCCCCGCGTCCACTTTGCTATTTCCGCCAAGGAAACTAGGTCGATCCCAAATCCTGGCGTGACGATATTCTAGCGGAGTCCTTGGCCAGCAAGGACACTCCTTAATTACATAGCCATTGACTCCCACGCATTGTACAGCATCCTCAGGGACAAACTCCGGATACTATAAAGACATGGAGACTCTGAGGATAAGGTCAAAGGTGGACAAGTAGTAAGGCAGTGGATCCTGAAGAAATAATAATCATTTATTTATTCTATTCCAGGTCGTCACATCGAAGGAATATGGCATACAGCAGTGGTTGCCTATGGACGGGAATACTTCTTTGGTCCAGCTGGTATTCACAGCGTCAGACCCGTAAGTAATCCAGAAGGTACTAGATCACTTGTGACACCAACTGTCCTGACAAGATACTCAACGTCGTCCTGATCTAATCTCCTATGATTTATGAGCGCAATCTCCAGGGTGGTTCGCGCTTGTGCTAGGATCGTGAAATCTAGTTGTAGGCGCGTTGGCTATACGATACACCGTACTCGTGCCCGTACTAAATTTGGTCTGAGGATGACTAAAAATAAACGCCGCTAGAGGCTACTCTCACGGCTCTCTCCCGAACCCATACTTTCCTGCAGCGAGACTCTTCACCGGCGAAAGCTCACGGTAAGTCCGTACCGTAATCCGCCGTGCTGGGTTGCGCTTCCTTCTTCTTTCTCTTTCTCTCATTCTCACTCTGCTCTCCTGATCTCTCATCCTCGCCAGCTCCAAATGATACCAGCACAACCATCCTCACCACCTCCACCACCAATACTAATACCATCGCAGCTATTAGAACCCACGGCTCCTAGAGTCTCATCAGCACTGTACTGAGCAAGTGCTGGAAAGCAACAGGAACAGTTGTCTGGTGTCGGTATTAGAGTCAGCGTGAACCATCATGGAGTCCTGGAGTGAAGTGCGCGAGTGTACCAGATGGAAATGTAAAACCAGGAGGAAGAAGAAGGATAAAAATAAATCATAAACAAGAATAACGACCAGGTCGCGTAGATCAATTATGAGTCTGATCGGTACTGATTCCAAACGTGGCTTCTAAAATTAAATCGAACGACGCAAATTGTAGCCAGGGTAGTTGTCTATTTTCTTGGTCTAAGGATTTGTCATCGTATAATAATTCTCATTCCTCTGGTACTTGTTACGTACATTCCACTTGCGTGTACGTATATGCATGTGTATCGTGTCGGAGTCGCGTAACGAGAGTGCCAACGCAACGGTGGGACGCATCGTCAGTCTAGGGATGCGCGTTTATTTCGGTGCCATTCGTGGTCCACCGAATAGATACGATACGAGGAAGTTGCTGCCCGCTCCAAAATTAGAGTTCTTCGTCGTCCGTTCGTCCGACCGTCCGATCATCATCGAATCGCAGGCTTTCCAGTCTCGATTTTAAATACCACCGCTGAATAAATGCGCTAGCTTCAATCGTTGCCGATGAATTTCAGGGAGGAACTGAACTGGGTGAGCCACAGAGAGTAGAGAAGCTTGGCGAGACGTATCTGCCGTATTCCGTATTCCTTGAGTACATCAACGGTCTTGGCACGTCGAAGTTTGCGTGAGTAATCCATTCTTATTTTATCATTCGTGACCTATCTCTTTTTTACACTTTTTCTTCTTCTTCTTCTTCTATTTTTAATCGTATTTTCATCTTTACCCTTTCTACTTTTCTTGTTTTTTCAGACCGGGCACCTACAACCTCTTCAGACACAACTGCAACTGCTTCTCCGAGGAAGTCAGCTGCTTTCTCGTGGGTCAGGGTATACCGAAGTACATACTTGATGTACCTGAAGAAATACTACAGACGTAAGCTAATGGATTTGAATAAGTTTCCGAGTGTTGGACTGGTATTTTTAAACAGCCTTGAAAACTTGAATTAACTTTCATGCAGACCAATCGGTCAGGCTTTGGGTCCACTCATTGAAACCTTGAGCAACGCTGCCAGCGCGGGATTTACCGTCGGACAGAGATTTGTGGAGGCTAGAATTCGACGAGAAGTGTCACCGGATTATCAGCTTCTCAATAGCGAAATAGAACAAGCAAGGTACGTACTATCTGGAAAGGATAGTTCTTGTTTTCTAGTAGTACTTGAGATTTTTTAATTTACGTGTACCTTTACTTCTGGTGTGCAGATTGAATTCAATTGCCCTTGAGGAAAAGAGAAACGTCATCAACGAGAAGTTAGCCAAGAAAGAAAGAAAGAAGAAAAAGAAAACGAAAAAAGAGAAAAAAGAGAAGGGTGCCAGTGGAAGTGTCGTTAGTGAAAGTGGAAGCGGAAGTACCGAAAGCGGTAGTCGAGTAGAAATGGCGGAAAGTAAGAAGCTTCTCACTAAAATTCCAAAACATTGCTCCTTAAAATAAATGACTCAATGAATAATGATTTTGGTTTTGCTTTCAGGTGCAATTAGTGAGATTCAACCGAATGGCGATACAGCTGCCGGTGTGGCAGAAGCCGTCGAGGATATGTTACCATCTGATAGAGTCCTGCAAATGGAAGCTGAGGAGAGACGCGAACTGGAGGAGAAGAAACGACAGCGAGATCCTCCTATAGTATTTAAGAACGTGGTGGATGCTAAGGCCGAGTACGAGGCATTGGTTGGACTCCTGGATGGAAAATTGAACGACGAGGAACGCAAGAGTATCGAAGAACTTCGTCAATATGTTCTGGAGGATGAAGGTTCCTGGGCTCTGGGAGATAGCTTCCTCAACTTTGTCGGTATGATCATTTATATTATACCTTCTTTTATTAGCTTTCAGACTTTCGTACGTCAGTATTAATTAAATGTAAATTTTTTATTTCACGTACAGGTCGTTTGCTGTATGACAAGTCGTTGGACAGTGCTGTAAGAGTACGATTGCTCAATGTACTCTCAATTGCTGCGTTAAAGGATGACGTCATTTTATTACTGCATCAAGATAGACGCGAACATATGATAATGAACTACGCGTTTGACATCGATCGTCATCCTCTGGAGGAACAGTTGTCCCTGGCCCTCATGGTGAGTAGGCTGAAATGGTAAATAAATTAAAGATGAAACTGATTTATCTCTCACCATGATGCAGATGGCAAATATGTTTGAGAATCTGAGTAGTTCAGAATGGCTTCTCTACATATCTGAATGGCAACATCAGAACCAGGGTATTAGCAACATCCGGGTCACGACTAAGGTCGCCGTACACTCACTTTTATCAGATAAACCCGAGCTGCAGGAACGTGGTGCAGCTATCATTCACAATCTTGCCTGCAAGGAGGTAAAAACTGTGGTCTGTATCCGTCCCAGCATCCTCGACTGTTTTCTCGTAGATCTTCGACATTCGTTGTCCTCGTCGATATTCTCGCGAGCTTCTCGATTCTTCCAACGGAAGTGCTGCCTTCTACTGTATCATGACGATATTATTGGCTTTAGTATATCAACATCCGCTTCTCTTACTCTCTCCTTTTATCGTATTCCGGCACTCACTCACACTCTCGCTCTAACTCTCATGCAAAGAGTCATCGCCACCTTGATTTCTTCATCTGCATTGTATCTCACCATCACGTCTATATTATCCTAACCAGAAGTTGATACGGGGTGAATAGCGAGGGGGGAGAAGTGTAAAACGACAAAAAAGAAAAACGCATGAACTCTATTTATCGTGACTGTCGCTTTGGCTCTTTACGAACGGCCGTAGAGCAATAACGGACGCGTAAAACACAAAAAACCGATACTTCTTTAGGGATTCGATATTTTTTCAGAAAATGAACAAGAGCAAAAAGCTCCGGCAACTTTTACCAAAAGGCAGCATTTCCAAGGTACTCAGTTTAAATTAGTCCAAAGTACTCAGTTTAAATTATCGTCATAGTGATCTTGCATATCCGGAATAGACGGCTCACCGTCATTTCATGTGGTTCGGAGTCTTTGCGAACGAAAAATAAATCAAATTATTCTAATGTTGAACATACACGTGAAGAAGACGCGCCTCACTATCTGTGTCCGTAATTACATAAGCTGATCCAGATACTTATATTCCTAGGTCTTTGATGACGTCGCTGTGGAATTGACAATGGCGTTGCTACAATATTTCAATGGAAATCCTCCGGAAGAACAACTCTACGCTTGTATGAAGGCTCTGGCACGTTTCACACAAATTAGTGGACAGGAAGTGCCGCAGCTGATACAAATGATTGGTCCAGAACCAAACAAATTCCGCGGTACTTCCCAGAGGTTGGACGAACAGATTGATCAGATCAATAAGAAGCTGCGTTAAAATATTAGATGATCCTTTACTCCCTGACATCATGAACCCCCTCTGATCGTTCTATTAAGCGACGATCAATTTTTTTTAAAAGACCGCCATCTACTATTTTACGAATCTCGTAGAAACGTGAGTCTTACTTTTTACCCCTGTCATCCCTTCTGATAAATTTTTACAAAGCCTATTCGTGAATCTATGCGCAGATGCGCCTCAATAAATAAATAAATAAAAATGAATGAATGAATAAGCACGTGTGTCAGGGAATATATGAATGAGGGTGTACCTGAGTATTTCTGTGCTTGGAATATTAACCGAAAGTGTCGAGAGCACAGATTTCTTTTTACTTTTCATTTTTCTACTTTCACACTATTGATTGTTCTTCCTCAGTCATAATTATCATGATTGATCCTAATTTGGATTTTATTAAAATATCCAAATACGAGGATCCAAGATGATAGTAAATTACTATTTCATAGATAATGGCTGATAATAAATTTCTTGTATCCTATGATTAAGTATGCTTCTATTATAAATAGTTTAACTACCGCAAGTAGAGGTCATCCAACTAATTCTTCCCTCAACGTCCTTTCTGAATAGTAAATGATGATGAGGATGACGTACACCAAGGTGGGTGGCTTGTGAATAGAAAAAGAATAAAAAATAGAGAAAGGTAATGACAATAATTAGGTGGGATTGTCTAAGACTGTGAGGTGCGGGAAAAAGAAATAAAATTTATTGAAAGCACACATTTTCGCTTATTCATGAAACATCCATGATCCTTCGCACTTGAAAAATTCTTGCTGCTGCGACAAGTATAAAAATATTTCATTTGCATCGTAACATATGGTTTTTTCTTCCAAGTTGGCAACTCAAGGTCACATATATCATTTAATATATGGTTATGCTTATCAGTGTGTCAACGTTTAAACATACAAGGAGCTGCAATATTCTATGGTACACCTCTTTCTTATTGATAATTCACGTTTACACTGAGCTTTGCAGATAATACACAATCAATGATAAGAGATTGTGTGGAAAAATCAACTTCGCTATCAAACTTTTCCTCAATTATTTAAAACTTCAGTACAGTCCTGCTGCCTTCAACAGTATATTCCAAGTGTTCCATGTTGCTTCCTGACAAGAAGTCCACATCAAATGATTTTGTAGTTCTAAAAAGTGTATAAGACAGTAAGTAATAATATCTAAATTCACTTTTATTATTTTACATATGCATAAAAATATCTAGCTCAGTAATCATATACTTTATGAAAGGGAATAATCTGTTTCCTCAGTATAATGGAAATGGTACCTAGCAAGGAGAATGAAAATGGGTATCAAGAAAATGTTGATGGTACCGAATATGAAGAAGAGGATGAAAGTGTAGGGAAAAAAGTTAGAAGAAAATATAGAGGAAAATCTATTAAAAATTATATCTCTATAATGCAATGGCTTCCCAGGTACACGAAATTTGAGGCAATCTCAGATTTGGTTGCTGGTATCACCCTGGGATTGACTATGATTCCCCAGAGTATTGCTTATGCTGCACTGGCAGGTCTCAGTGCTCAGGTACTGTACTGTTTTATACTTATAGAATTGATTGAAATGCAGTTTCCAATTTGTCTTTTTTTATTATGTTCTAATTTTCAGTATGGTCTCTATTCTTGTCTTTTTGGCGGATTCATCTATGTCGTCTTCGGCACCGTCAAGGAAATCTCCATCGGAGCGACATCCTTAATGGCTTTACTTACAATTCAATTCACTAGTGATATGCCAGTAGACTTTGTTCTACTATTAACATTCTTAGCAGGATGCATTGAGCTTGCAATGGGTTTGCTTAATTTGGGTGAGTAGATAAAATTAAGTGAGAATCAAAAATATTTTATACTAATTCAAATCGATCTTAGGTTTCCTGGTCGACTTTATTTCTATGCCGGTTACTTCTGGCTTTACTTCTGCTACCTCGATTATCATAATAGTTTCGCAAATGCAAGGATTACTCGGTCTGAAGTACAAGTCGCATAGTACACTTGATAATTTTAACAAGCTTTTTATCAATTTTGAAAATATCCGTATTAGCGATACGATACTCGGAATCTCCTGTATAATATTTCTCATGTTCGCTAGGGTGAGCTGAAATATATATTTAACGAAAAAAAAGACAATGAAAAATTTATAACGTTGTATCGTTCCACAGAAAGTCAAAGATCTGACCTGGCTAATTTCCAAAGATAACAAGAATGGATCTGACAATAATATCCTGAAGAAGGCGTTATGGTTCTTTTCCATTAGCAGAAATGCTATGGTTGTCTTAGTGACTGCTGCAATATCATATTATATTGAAAATCATAATGGCCACGTTCCATTCATACTTTCAGGTTTTCAAATTTATTCATTAAGTTTCATAAAGTCGCAACTTCATTCCATAACTTCATTCATCCTTTATTACAGGAAAAGTCATGCCTGGATTACCTACAATTGCATTACCGCCGTTTAGTAGTCAGGTTAAAGACCGGACGTACAACTTCATCGAGATGGTCTCTCATCTGGGTACAGGAATAATAATCGTACCATTGATAGCAGTCCTTGCGAACGTGGCAATAGCCAAAGCTTTCGGTAAAATTATTCTATACTAATGAATATATAAAATCGTAAAATATTAGAAATATAAAAAAAAACTCAAAATTAATATCTTTTAGCTAGCGGAAAGAAAGTCAACGCTTCGCAGGAAATGTTTACCCTGGGTCTGTGCAATATCGTTGGAAGTTTCGCAGGTGCGATGCCGACCTGCGGGGCCTTCACCAGGAGCGCCGTGAACAACGCCAGCGGCGTCGCGACGCCCTTCGCCGGAATATACTCTAGTAATCATAATATTCTCATTATAATAACCTGCTTACATTACGGAACCTTATTTTCATAATTTGTTTTATTCAGGCATTCTTATTGTATTGGCTCTAAGTTTTCTTACACCTTCTTTTTATTACATCCCACGTGCTACTCTTTCTGCTGTCCTTATTGGAGCTGTTGTCTTCATGATTGATTGGAGAATATTTAGCCATCTTTGGAAAGGAAGCAGTGAGTAGTCAGGATGATGAAGATTTCAGCCTCAATGATGCTATGGATGATATCGAATATTTGATCATAGAAATGGATGCTGCTGCCGCACTGGGAACCTTCGTCGTCTGTCTGGTATTTGACGTGGAAACTGGACTGCTTTTAGGAATTCTGATTAACTGTCTGCATCTGCTATATTTATCTGCAAGGCCAAGCATCCAAGTAACTCCGTGCAAGGTATATTAATTAGAAGAATAATTACATAATTTTTATAATTAATTACTCATTTTATCTTCAGAGTGAATTGGGGTACAAATATCTGTTAATCAAACCGGACATTGGTCTGTTTTATCCAGCAGTAGATTTTCTCTGTACGCAAGTAACGATAGCAGCCAAAATAGAAGGCAGAGATAAACTGCCAGTAGTTATAGACTGTGACAGATTCAAAGGGATCGACTATACAGCAGCTAAGGTGAATATAATTTCTTAAAAAATATTTCACAAAATCATTTCAGTTTTTATAATTGTACAGGGAATTGAGAGGCTGTTAAAAGACTTTAGTGGCAAGAATCAAGAGCTGCTGTTTTTAAGAATGTCGCCTAACATTTTCAAGTGTATTCAATCTTTTGGCATTGACATTACAAAGTTGAAACACGCTGACGACGAATCAAGTATGGCTAATATTCTTTATGGTCTGTATAAAAAAAGCCTCATAGTTCTGTGGACCTTTAAAAATCATTAAACTTTGCGTTTATATTCGAATTTGCTTTTAGGAGATGAATTAGAAATGAGCAGAAGCGCCACTCTTCCGGTATTTAAATGTGTTGACGAATAGACGGAATCCGAAGGGAATTATTACAATATCGGTAACGAAAATCAACAAGCAAAAGAATCATTGCTTGTTGAATACAAAACTGTAATTAAGGAACTTGAAACAGCCGAATATTCTTATCTATAGAAACGGTCTTCTACATTAACGCGATAAGACGACTCATTCACTTATCAGGTGCATAAAACTCAGACACGCATTGTAAATATTTACCTAATTAAATTCCTGTATCATTCTTATAAATCATAAGTATTTTTTAAATATTACATGTTTCCTAGGTTCTTCATTTTAAACGGCGTCGAATCATTATCATTATTTTTAATTACATTTTCTCGTTTCAACGCATTGGCTTTATTCTTATAATACACAGTAACAATATTTACATTAATTTACAAGAATCACGCAAGAAAATGAATAACTCTACGTGTAGGATATCACAAAGGAAAGTTCTCGATTGGACATTTTAATTAAATTATACATAATATAATGAATCAATGTACATGCGTTGTATACCTTGTATTTAAAAAAGAAAGAAAAGCCAACCAAAAAAAAATGATAAGATAGACAGTCTTTATGAGAATATCGGTGCTCGATGTGTTGGTATTTTATTTAATTATTCTAATTCAATTAATCTTCCAGGCAAATCGAGCACCGTAAACGATAACGAATTTCATAACCATAAATATGAACAAACATGGCATAGACCAGCATAGACTCCCTTATAGAAAATGGCGGTTAAACATCCGCCGTAGAAAATGTTCGTCCTGAGGATCCTGAGATAAGAAGTCTGAAGTGTTTCATGGACGTACAAGTCCTGGAGTAATTTTCATTGGTAGAAGATTCTTACTTGTCCACTAGAGGAGTGTAAACCATTCATTCGATTAAAGAAGTGTTTGATGAAAAAAAAATAATGATATACTGCACACCACACTCGATATGTCATAAGGTACTTTTCTTGAGCTGATTCTATCCAGCAGCAAATATATGGTGCTGATAAATAAATTACAGTATCCGCTGCACCATAAGTTTCATAAATATATAATATTTCAAATAGCAAACTTTCTTCCATTTCCTATTCACAGAGATTAATGTCCCTAAAGGACATCAAATCATCGCCAAACTCTGAGACACCAAAGTGTCAAGTGCACTAAAGTGACGGTACGGTGCATGACTATAATAATTAATAATCCGAGCATCAAAGGGGAATGTTTCAGGCAATCAGTGGCTACTTTACAAAGACAAACTTCATAAGTTTCATTTCTACAAATAAAAGATGATTTCCTGCCTACGGGATACTTGGACGTTTCTTCTTCTTTGTTTTCTCAAACAAGAGATTATAGGATTCATTAAGCACATCGACTTCCGTTTCAGGAGAAAATCATGGACAAGTCATTCTGTACAGGCACTGTAAGCTCATAGTAATCCAATCGGAAAAGAGCACATCAAAAATAATCTTGAGAATAGCACAGCAGTCGTACCAATATAACAAATATCACAATTCGTCTTTCGCAGTATTACTTTCAGTTGAGGTGACAATATTTTTCTCATCGGTTCTCTTCGACACATCTTCAATTGCTTCACTGTACACATTCAGAGCCATGAGATCCCTATAGTAAGTCCTGTATTTCTCTTGTATTACTCTAACCTTATTCACGTCCTTTCTAAGATCATTAGTCGAACCCAGAATAAGGTGTACGTCACGGATATGCTGGAGTTTGAGTAGTATCGATCGTCGTTCATTACACGCAGTTCTTTTACTCATAAGTGATAACTTCCGGCGTAGCTTTCTATACTCTCGAAGAAGCTCCTCGATGATATCTAAGCACAACCACCGGATACGAGCTACGCAATCGCTTGATGGTTCACCAGCTCCTATATGACATACGTTGACTAGTGCTTCTACGTGCGAATCACCGTCCAGATTAGCCAGTACGAAGTTTAATAGATTTGGAATGGTTATTGGGAGAGAAAATGGAAATACTGTACTATCTTCTTTTCTGTGAAAAAGAAAGGTTATCAAATTATTGGAATACTGTACAGTGCAATTATTGGAATACTGAATACATACAGTGTTCTCATATTAATATAGAATCCGTATTACCTTCTAGCAGGAAAGAACAATATAGACGGATAACGATTCATGGTATATTCCCATGGAAGATCGTTATTGTCACCGTCGATCCTTACGAATATAAGATGATCCATATTGGATAGATAATGCGCTACAGCTAAATACACATAAGCAATTGCGCTACAAAAGGCGCAGTAAGGCGAATGGTACATCACTACGACATCCTATCAAGAAAGTAGATTGATTATTGAATGAAAATATTAATTAAAGAGCAATCCTAAGTATAGTTACCATTGTGGGATTTAGAATGGTATCTAGAAATGTTTCAGTCGTTAATTCTGGTACACAGATTTTAGAATTGTCATTGGGCTCGCATTCTATTCTCGTTTTGTGTGCAAAGCGTCGCGACGCGACTGAGCGTAACGTACGTTGGAGCATACCTTCTGTATAGTTGTTTATAAATTGTACTAGAGAATATCGACTAAGATCCTCTTTCATGACGTACTGACTCTCTTGCTATAATAAGATCAGTCAGATTAATGACCTGCTTTAGTTAATTATAAATTGAAAACATGTAGGCGTGACTCACTGTAGGTTCTATGATGACTACTGCAGTCTTATTTCTTTTCTTTAAAATGTCTATGCCAAGTCCTTCGGCATAGTGATGATACTGAAGACTATCAATAGCTATTAGTACCAGAGTTCTATTAACTTTGCATCTTAATTCGGTTAAATTAATGTTAGGATGTCCTGGCAAGTCCTTTGGGAATACTGGAGGATGATAATTATTGCCGGTTAATAACTTTCGACAATCCTCTTTAATGAATGATTGTCTCACGTTATTCGCTGATCGTGGATCATTTTCTCCAGTGAGCATGGAGGTTTCATAATTTTTACTAAAGAAATAAGGAGATATCTTAGTACGGAAATCTGTTATATAGTTAATGCATGATACGTACCTGTTTGATTCGGAAAAATCATTCTTTATACCATCAGTGACTTGATGCCTGTTACAGCAGAATTCGTATTTTTCTTGTTCCTCCTTTAGTGTTGGTATACTAAATATATCAGCTCCTTTACAAATTGGTGTATGATGTTCTGTTGTCGTTATGCATATAGGTGCTTGATTTTTTATAGTATCTACGAATTTCTTCTTACATAACAGACACTTGTTCATAACGATATTAGCACAGCAACTATCATTAATCCACTGTTGAATGGAGACGCTGATGGTTGGCATATGCAAAGGTACTTTGGCCTCTTTGAGAATTTCCTCACAGTGCTTACTTTTCTCGCGATGTCTAGCTATTGCATTGTGCCGATTTTTTTGTAGACGAGTAACGACATTATCTATTACGGAATTGTTGCCACAGTTGTAATATTGAAGTCCTACTTCTTTAACCTGTTGAAAGAAGATTTTTTCTAAGGCTAGAGTGGTCCTGACTACATGATTAATGAGGTAACGTTGCACGAACCAAGTTGTAATTATAGTTTTGAAGATGTAATGGATTTCTAGGAGTGAAGAGAATTAGAGCAGGTCCATCACGCAGGTACGGTGCTAATGTTACAGACTTACTTCCAGGAGGCTGCAGCCATAGAGGAGCCTGAACTAATGCGGAGGAAATCCAGTTCAGTAAGTTCTCCGAAGACCATTGATTTCTCTCAAGGTAAGTCTGTGAATGGATTTAGTTAGTTTTGTTTGGCTTTTATTTAATACTGTAAAAATATGATATCTAATTATGTGCTTACTTTGGACTCACTCCACATGAACAGTGTGGCTGATGGAAATTGAGTGACGTCATAATCGGCTTCAGCCGTAACAGGGTCTGTTATGGCAGCAAAAATAATTTCCCTATTTGGATCTTTCTCGAGGTGCCGAATTGCTGTTTTATAGAATTCTATATAGCCAGGACTCTTAGCTACTCCAGTAAAATTGAAGTAACCTACTATAACAGCCTGAATTTATAAGATAAATATAAATAGTAGGAGTTATTAATTTTAGTTTAAAGTAGATTATGTGTACTCACATCATAATTAGTCAAGAGATCTGCAATTTCTTCTTCTTTTGTTATCCTGTGAATTGGATTCATAAATGCATCCAAGAAGCGAATCATGTACGGAGCTGTACGAATACCCTTGTATTGCACACCCAAACCTTTTGAAGGATATACCATTAATACTGGATAACTTTGAATTTTATTATACTGTGTTCTACACTCGGATCCAGGATGCCAACAATTAATTGCAGCAAAAAACACCTGAAATAATACATAAAGGCATATTATTGAACTGCCATATTGTAGTTATCTTCTTTTCCTTACCCGATTATGATAATACCGTGCCACAGTTTCAAACTCGTGTCTAAGAGCCTGACTATCAGCATCCCACGGAGCATAGTACATAAGAAAGCTAAAATCAGCATCAGTTCCTCTTTCAAAGACAGCACCTAGGTGTCCTTTATAAAAATCCAGGACCACAGAACTATGATTGAAGAATGGTTTAGCCGAGGGTGGTTTAGATATTCTTGGAGGTCTGTGTAAAGTAAATCAGTGCAATTACATCCTTCAAAACAAAGACAAATAAATAACAGATGAAACTTCAATCTCACGAGGTATGTAGAGCAGCGAGAGCTGTGAAGACAATGGCAAGGAAGAAACATATTTCTCTTGCGTGAAAGATCATTCTGCTAGCCAGTTTTTCTTCTATGGATAACCGTCTATCCTGGCTCTTGGCCTCGTTATCGCTTCCTGTATCGGGAGTCGCGGGAAAGTTATCAGCATTTCTTGGCAGTCTCGGTTCGTGCTCTTCACTGGACATCGTCCGTTGGGAATTTGTTTGCTGGAAGGCGAGCCGACCACCTTCGTTAGTTTCTCATAACTTAACGCGAAGACGCATTAAGTACACTGTATTTAGAGGCTAAGACGATTACGAGCTATCGGCCGGGTTTCTCCTCGCACATATGTCAGCAACCTGAGCACATATTCGTTGATCGGAAACAGCTGACCGACTGTCAACATCGTCGTGGCAAAAATAATCCTCCGCTTGAGAAAACTCCTATTGGCTCGTCATTCTTGTGCTTGAATTTAATTAACAGGAACGCAGGCGCATTTTTTTTACCTGTTTAATCTGCAGAAAATCACATCTTAGTCTGCTTTAGTATTATCACTCCAATATTTATGAAGTGTACCTGACATATGTCAAGGCAAAACTTTATTTCAAATTGAAGTTTTTCTTGACACAGAATGAAATCCTTGTTAATATTTATACCACGAGAATTATATAGTGAAAAGCCTGGATACATTTTTGGTAGAGTCAATTATGATGCCAGGAGTGGAACCAAGAAGTTTTTTGCTGTTGGCATTCGACAAATAAGATCTGATGCTATTGTTAAACTCAGAAGAAACAGTTTTGATTCAATAGCTGGTGCTAATAATGATGTTATGGGTCATCTTTCTGGAGCAGGTGACATAAATGTGTATCGAGATAACTCATATCCTGATTGGATTAATATCTCTTTGAATACCTGTGAGAGTTCCAGCATTGACAATCCTGGATATTACTTGAGAAATGTATTTGTCGATTCAAGAAAGATAGAACCATCGCAGTATCACACTGTTCTGATTATTTATGATCGGTTAGTTTTAATGGAAGCTGATCTTTTTATGGATAAGACTCCACCAGATCATTTTCATGAACTGAAACAGATACTCCAAAAGAAATCTGTTGAGGATGAAATAAGAAAAAAGTCTACTTTTACAAATATTCAAGAAATTATGTTAACTTATATAATGTTAATCTTTCTGTATCCAACACGAATGCTGTGTAAACTGACAAATGGATTACTACCTATATTGAAATTTTCTGCTCTTGGATTGCATCTAAATGCCTGGTTGGAAAATTTGCAGTGGATGCTGGATACAGTAATGCACAATAAAAGATTTAATCTTAAGGCTGGAAACTATTTGGTGGCAATGGCACTTGATGTATTACTTGGAGTATTACTCCTGAAATTCTTGTTACATGCCATTGGACAGATGCCTCCGTCAAAAATACTTCTAGATAATGCAGAGGTAAGTTTGTGAAGTTTCTTAAATTTAATATTATGATTTATTCTGTCAACTTCTACAGAAAGTGGTAGAGACTCTAAAAGGACTAGTAAACTGGCTAATGGGTGCACCAGCTGGTCTAAAACTGAATCATTCGTTCAATGAAATACTTGGAAAGTTTTTTCTATATCATATACACTTATGGTGGACATTTCTTGTATTTATAAAACCAGTCTTGGACTTTGCATTCAGAGTTTTGCTGTTATTTGGTAGATTGGGTGTCACATTTCAGGTATCAATAGCAGCTGACTTATTGGCTCTTGTGAGTTTTCACAGTTATTGTATTTACATTTATGCAGCGAGGTAACTTTCATTAAAACTATCTAATTGTGTACATTTAATACACTTCCTTCGAATCTTTTTATTCTTATAGATTATTTAATATCCAATTACGTGGACTCACGGCGCTTTTT
Organism: Calameuta pallipes; assembly: GCA_030142375.1. Taxonomy (NCBI): domain Eukaryota; kingdom Metazoa; phylum Arthropoda; class Insecta; order Hymenoptera; family Cephidae; genus Calameuta; species Calameuta pallipes. Next base: position 1,405,183 of record JARQSW010000561.1, on the reverse strand, counting down.
CGTCTTTTTCTTGGAAAGAAACAAAATCCTCTACGAGAACGAATCGATTCTTGTGAATATCAGCCAAATCAATTATTTGTAGGGACACTACTCTTCACTATTCTCTTATTTCTAATGCCAACAACATGGGTTTATTATGCTGTCTTTACAACGGTGAGCCTAAAAGTCTTATTAGTCAAATTCTAATATTTTGTAAAACTGAAAAAAAATATTCCACAGCTTCGTGTGGTAATGATTGGTCTTGGAGGATTTCTTACTAGATTGAAATTCTACCTTCAAATAATGCCAGTGTATACATATAGTAAATGGTTATTTTGTTCACCAGTAACTAGCAGTGAGTTTTTTGATATCATCCATTTTCATATTCGTTGTTTGGTATAAGATAATTGTATGTAATGTTTATAAATACATAATTTCAGGTTCTGTAAATATGAAAATGCATCCAACACAAATTAAAGATGCCACTACAATAGTTGTATCAATGACAGTTTCACCCTGGCGTGATACCTGGAAACATTGCATTCCTGACACTATACATTATCATCCTTCTATTGAATGGACAACGATAACCAATAATGTATTTTCAGGTCAACTACTGTACCCTTTGTAAAGTAAATAAATGAACCAAATAAAATATTTTACATTGAATATTGCTTTATTCTTAAATATAACCAAATGATATAGCTTTGTATATCATTGTTCATATACAAAAAGGAAATTTTGAACTAGATAATAACACTGACTTGAGAACTAAGCAAAAACTAAATTTGTCTTAACTCGCCTGTTTTGCTTCTAACTGTGTCGCGTACTGTTGTGCCTCACGAATATGCTGTTCCTCTAAACCTTCAATGTGATCATACAAATCTCTGTCAAGTAATCTATCAATATCATTCTCTTCTCGCAGTGCTAAAAAATATATTAGGAAAACTGACAAAGATGCAGAGATCACAAAAGGTTGATACCACGGTCTTTCCTCGCCCTCTATAAAAAAGGTGTCTCGTGCTTTCCATGTTGCAGCTGGTGAGGTGGAAAATTTAATAGGCTTGTTTTCATCATCTTCCTGATTTTCATTCTTTGCAGTACCAAATCTTTGGGAGGCTACACGTTGAGTTGCATACCTAAAAATTATAATACCCTGTTAGAGTTTGCATGGTGTATCATATAGACAATTACTTTATATAAGCCTAATAAAATTATTAATGATCTAGTGTTCTAGATAATGACAATATAAACGTTTGGTCTATCCGTTAATATTGTAAAGAAAAGTACCTGTATATTGAACCACTTTCTCTTACAGCTCGTAATGTAGATGCACCCAACCTCGTTAAAGCCATGGTTTGTTTATTGTGTTAAATATCTTCTTCTTCTTCTTCTTCTGTATATGTTAGTGGTGTTTAATATCCATGCGGCTGCGGCCGCAACGATTAGCAATGATTAGCAGATAGAATTGTCATGCATTGCCAACGTTTTTATTATTTTACATTACCAATAAATAACGATCCTAAAAATATTCATTAGAGGGCATCGTCATCGAGAAATGTTTTTTAAGTCACTGGCGCCACGCTCAAAGTACCGCCCGATACCGCTCGGAAAATAGAATCGGATAAATTTGCTAATTTTACTATTGTTGTACCCCATAGAGCAAATTCTATCTTTAAAAGAAGCTAATTCTTATTAATTCGCACGATTTAAAATAATTAATATTGTAGACACACATTGAAAGTCGTCAAACAATAATGTATGGGCTACTAATTTATTGGTGAAAAATTAATGAAGGATGCAAAGAAGACAGAGTGACTGATATATAAAAAGATGGAATGCGTTGTAGGATTGACTAGAAAAAAAGGGATTATGCCATAAAATTAAATGGTTGATACATAAGACCTGACTGATTCAGAATTTAGTTGATATTAGAAAAACGTTGCTGTAAATTGGATGCTGAATACATTAATTGTAATTTTCCAGATATGCAATGTGATGATGACTGGTCAATATTATATAATTATTTATTACACTATCATTTCAGATACCTTAAAGTTACTTGGATACGACGAAGGAAACGCACAAAAATACATAAAAACATATCGCGAATACTTTTGGATATTTTATTAAAATATACATTTCATCCAAAATACAAAAGAAAAGGATTATGTACAAATTGTTTCGTTACTTGCTGAACTTTATGAGTAATGACGGTAGTAATAATGAATAACAACGATAATATAGCGGCAATAATAATATTAATTAATTATAATCGTAATTTAATTCTTATTACGCCTAACGTATAACCGTAACAATTACATTTAAGTGCACCTCCATAAATCGTTGCTCACGAGTGGCACGGCTTCTCCTTGTCATTTTTCCCGCCAAATTTCAAATATAATTTCCTTTCTCCATTCGCAGTCCATAAAACAAGTCAACGTTCATTCTAATATTAACAATCAATATACTCTCTCTATCCTAAACACATTTGGATATCACAGAACCACTCGTGGCATCGATTAATCGTTCGGCACGCTTAATAGAAAGTAAAAAAAGAAAAAGAAAAAAGATAACATAAAGAAATGGGATGTTACTCTCCTTATGAGTGCACGAGCAGACATTTCATTCGTGTACTACTTGATACGGCTTAATAACGAAGTTGATCTGATCGACAACTAAGACAAGAACCAGTGAAAAAAAAAACTATTCTCATGGTCCTATCCTGTCACTTCCGGTTGTATAATAATTAATCAAGCATCCGTATAAACTGCACTGCAAGTATCGATCATCGCCATTGCACTCTTGCACGCTCAATCCCATAAACTTGAAGATACCATTACCCTTCCGGCAATGAAAGAAACAAGAATTACTTTACACACGGAGATGAGGAAAAATTCCTCGCCGACAAATAATAAAATCCTATTCTCTATTGCATCATTATTACATATCTCAATCTTTAATTTTTCTTCGTCTTTCTATAGCTCCTTTCAAAAGGCACTTTCACTGCGTACAAGCCTGATACAAAAACGGAGTTCAGGCTCTGCAATGTAACAGAAATTACAAATCTTTTAAGCACAAGTGATCCAGACTGTGTTCGTTTTGTAGCCGAAGACATCAGACACTTGCGACTCACTCTCAGACAACATACAAGACAAATTAGATCCGTAAACATATGTTATTTGCATGTACGAGCAAAGCACGCAATTAATGCTAGTAACCAATTTTCAGAAGAAATAATAGCAGCAAGAGATAGGTAAAGAAAGCTAATCCGATACACGATTAATAAAATTACTATAATAATAATAATAATAATAATAATAATTTCGATAATCACGTTAACTTACAGAAAACGTGTATTCAACTATCCCTTCGCTTTTCTCTCTCTCTGTCTCTGATGCCTGAAGCTAAATAATCTCCTTATTATCTTTCTTCCTTCTCTGAATAATACCAATCACAGTTATGTGCTCTATAACAATTATTAACTAGTAATTCATGTAATGGCGATTAAAATATCTTCACAGTAGACTGTCAAGGGATATTACTAAATCTCGAAGAGCGACGTGGGATTAATAATATATTTATATAGATATACATAAACCGAAAAATATATATATAAATCCCACGATCGTTACCCAATTGACTGTACATGTACGGAGGCGTGTCTTCCACATTCTCGTATAATTTCTGTTATCTTCCAAGACAAAGAGAAATCGAAATTTATCGAATTGATTCTACTTCATATAATAAGTAATGATAAATCCTCGAATAGACTCTTTCCTTAAATGCTAATATAAATTAAAGCTAGTATACACGTCTGACCATTACACTTAATGCTCGTACAAGTTCCCGTAGGATTTCATTATTTTTTTTCTTTCTCTTTTTTTTTTCTTTCTTCTTATCCAGTTACCGTTATCTGGCAAAGGCCTATTTCCTTATTACTTGTTCCTACATTTCATTAAGCTTCTCTACCTAATGTATTTACAATTATTCAACGCACACGCTCATACGTATATCTTCGTTGGATGCACCAGGGAAAAATTGAAAAGATTCCCTGATATCATTCCTTATTATCGTTACTATTATTACTACAAATTCTAAGATGCCATCGTTTAGATTTGATATGAAGAGATAATTGACTGTGCATGTCGAACAAGCGTTTCCATATTGTAAAATTGGATTTATAAAAAAAAAAAGTTCTCGACGAGCGAGGCCAGCTAGGGCACGTTAGAGGAGACGAAATATTACAGGAAAAAAAAAAGAATAAGAACAAAATAATATTACATGTACGTATGAAGCAGGAAACGAGGGCAAAAGAAGGAGAATTATCACGAGAGAGATATGATAATGAGAATAACTATTTTCTTGAATAAATTTCATTTCACGTATTTTTTTTTAATAAACAAAAAGAAAAAAATTAGATCGTTCGTCGAGAATTTTGACATTGTGTGCTGTCAGTGCGTTATGCGTGTTTTACATTTACTGTATTCGTTCGATGTCAATCAATTTATCTTTACTCTTTTCTTCTTCGTTTGTACGCTAACGTTTCTAATATCAAGGTGTTCGATTAACTTATAATTATACGCCTTCGAACAAGATCCGATCGATTGGCAATTTATCGGTTTGATCGTCGATCATGGTTTATACTAGTATAAATCATCGAATCGATAAAGTCTCTTTAAACGATTGAGTTTGTACGGGCTTTTAGTATTACGTTTCTTTGTCTTCTATGCGAACTACCCGCTCAAAATTGCGTGGATTTTCCCATTTTATACAGAAACAAAATTCTATGCCACGTCACGTGGTACGATAATAATAACATTCGATTTAATTTTGGATATGCACGTACCGAAGGCACGAATTCCATCCACGGAAATAATCCAGCGGATTTTTTTAAGGAAAATCTGTTTAGTATCACATCGTGTCCTAAATATAGTGATTCCAGTTCAATATTTAGCGACAATATCCTGTCGGGACTGAAAATCTGTGAGATAAAAAATGACAAATAGATAAAATTATTGTAACAGATTCATCTGCATTCTAGATATTATTGAGGATGCTGTAGAATATCATTGATTGGCTAACTGAATACTGAACTGTACACGCACCTACTATTCAACGGCAAAGCCACAAGTCTCTTCGACAGCCTGTGTCAATTTGTCCAGCATCTTCTGGTAGCTTGGATAACTTTGTGGGATGTCTATTCTGTTGAAGCAGGTATGAGCTTTGGGTAGATTTTCACTGGGTGCGTCAACGGCATGAATCGTGAAAAGACGTGGTCCCGAGGCTCCGGTTGATCCTGATGATTGATTAGGGTACAGGTGTATTCAGTCGTGAACTTTTATACACAGGTAAAGCAAGACTTACCTTGTAAAGCTTTGAAACCCTGGAGCGGCACCCTGGAACTTCCAGTAACGAACTGGAGTAGCCTGGCACGCATTTCTTCCCCGTACGACTCGACAATCTGCCAGAACCATTTGACAACGGGTGTGTCCGGGGTGCAGTGCTTAAGCCTGGTGTGCATCTTCCAGTCGTTGATGTCGATGGTACCTAGACCTCCTATAACCAGCTCCAATTCCCTTTCGTCGAAGGGTCTAAGTAGCTGAGGCGGTATTAGCTCGTGAAAACCCTTTTGCAAGGCCAGGAACTGCTGCTCTATGCCTCTCATGAAACGGTAGTTCACATAAAGACGTACGTACTCCTTCTTGTTCTCTTCTGTTACGGATATCTCCTTGCCACCAGGTTTCAACTCGTGATTTCTCAGGACGCCGAAACTGCTGTGTTCCACGGAGAACGCAGCATCGAGAACGCCATCTATGCTGTTCTCCCTGAAGAGATATATTATTAAAATTATGTACTAACAACTGTCAGTTATCAACTACTTACAGCATCCAAGTGAGACTTCTATGTAACTCAGGGTCCACACCCTCTATATCGCTGAGAGTAATAGCTTTATTGAGCAACATCTTATAGAACGGAGTTGTAAATCCGCCATCTATATGGTGTCCATGAAACACAGCGATCCCTATGATTCTTCCAGCAAAGTGGAAGTAGGATAAGTGTTCCGGATTGATACCGGAGTCAGGATTAATTTGCAGCGTGTAATTATCATCTCTGGAATACTGAAATAGGCCGTATTGTGGATTCAGCATCTCATGAGATAAGAGATATAGCCACTCCCGCGCAACGCCACCGTAATCAAGTCCTTCTTCACCACGAAACTTCACCATAAGTCTTTTACGCATGTCTTTAGAGCGCATCTTCATTATCAGTCTATATGACTCCTACGAAATCAATTACACAGTGTATAATTACAAAGACGACACAGCCTCTGCCCGCAACATTAATTATCACAAGTCAAGGGTCAAACCTTACCTCGAATATCTCATTCCTGGAAACTTCCAATCTACAGTGTCCGCTCTGTGGCTGAAGAGCGTTTAATTCAGCCCTGAGGCACTTTAATTTCGCGACCAAGTCCCTTTTATATTTAGGCAATAATTCACTCTCCATTAATTCCTTTGGCAGATCCGAGACAGTCTGTCCATTCTGAGTGGGAGGAGCGCTTTCGGCTAAAAGACAAGGAAACACTTTGAAATAAAAATACTTACTAACCTCAAATATCACAGAGTTGGTTCACAATGCAAATACTCAAAACAGATTTAAGATCCATTGCGACTTAGATTACGAAATTAGTATAATGCAATATCAGAAAAGACTAACAACCGTGTGCATTGACGAAGAAAAGTCTGGCTAATTTAAAAGGCATTTTGCGCGAAATAATGAACGATCAAGACTGTCGTAAAACGGGCCAGGATATGAAATATCGATAGAGATATCCTCGCGATAAGATAGAAGTATATAAAAAGCAATGAGACGTCCACGCGAGCGAGTAACCTTTTGTCTTTCTTATTTTTAAGCGTACCACGACGATGCACCCACTTGAATTACAAATAGTATCGCGCGCAAGATACACACACTCTGTTCAACTCTTATTCTCTGCTGTACAAATAAAGGTATAGAAAGAATCGCCAAGGTAAGATGACCATCACTAGTACTGGCATAATGTGTCTCCACGTGACGTCTCTTTGTGCTTACCAGTAGGTGTGTTGTTATTACTTGCACCCTCTACCCGGGTTCTCGATTGACTCGGATTTGTCGTTGGATTCGAAGGAGTCGTAGGAGCGGGCGTACTTTCTGTACAAGGCGCTTCAGCTCTAGTAGGCGTGGTGTTACTGATGTTTACGGCTGTTTGATTGGTCGTGCCATTACTTTGTCTCCTGTCAAATCAAAGGTCTTGTATTTATATCGAGATTCAGAGCGCACTTATTGAACTTATTACATACACTGAATAAATTGTCAGAGGACTTACTTCAGCAGATTGCTAATTATTTGACTGGACAGTCTTGGATCAGTGAATTGTGTCGTTCTGTTATTGTGATCCACAAAATAAACACGACCGCTCTGGGTCTGTCGCATTTCCCATCCACTAGGAAGTGGACCTAAGTCATTGGCTAGCTCGTTAGCCGGCAAGTCCCTGGGTATCCTTGGATCATGCCACGTGGACGCACCGGTTGGAACGTGATAAAAGTAAACCTGACCCTGCTGTGTTTTTCTCATCTCTAAGTAGACAAGATAAGCTTATGTTTATTAGCATTGTCTACAATGTTTTCCAAGTCTTTAATACCTGTTAATAATGATATTAATGATGCTTTCTTATTATTCAATTGATACTTACCGAAACCTCGTGGCAGATCCGATGGTTGATTTTCGCTTCTTCTTTCATTACCAGCCATTATGCTGTTGCGATTTCTATTGGTACGACTTGGTCTTCTAGCTTGACTGCCATTGGAAACTCGCTCCGTCCTGTTCACATTCTGATTGCCATTTTGTTCGTCGCTACTTCTCGGCGTTCTACGTTCCCTGGTCGAGGACACTGGTGGCGTATTTCTGGCATTCTGCTGATTCTGATTTTGGTTATGTTGCTGGGTTGGAGTATTTCTTGGTGTGTTTTGAGCAGAGCTATCTCTACTCGGTGTTCTACTCGGTGTACTCTCGCCATTCCATTCTGGTGTACGACGAGGAGGACTCTCGTTCCTTGTAGTCGGGGGGCTACCACTTCCGCTTGGTGAAGTAGGCTCCGAGGAAGGCACTGGTGGTGGTTCTGGTGTCGTTGTTATGAACGTGTTACCGGGTCTGCTTAGAGAAGAGGAATGTTAAACATATCAAGTAGAAATATCTTGATGTTCTTCGACAGTGAGCTTTGCATGACAAACATGACATTTAATTTCAGTGAAACTAAATTCCGTCCTGTCATGAGTGGTTCCTTGTTAGTTACGAGTATTGAGAAATGAAGTAAACAATACCCAGAATAATTATTATCGTAAAAAACAGGCCGCATCCTTGTTACGACTCCTTATCAACTCGTTGCTAATGTATTATCGTCTAATAGATAATTTTAAATGGGTACTGACTTGTAAATTAGCTCGACCAAATATTTTGTACAATGACTCCAGGTTAAACCACAGGCCGTACGATATTTTTGAATTATGCGACGTATCTCTAAACGCTCCTCCGGGCGACTAACGCGAAGAAGACTGTTTTAGAGATTTAGATAGTTTATGAAGGAGTTACAAAATATAAGCGAGAGAGAATAAATGAAGATACGTTATCGTATAGGCTCTCTAACCGTAAAAAATCAAATCACTAAAGACAGGAATAAACATTACTCGTTGCACATTAACATTGATTATCTAATCAAACTTGGTTATGAGTCATAAATTTGACAATTTCTACTAAACGTCAGGTATGAAGCATCATGATAAACAGAATGGTGAAATAGAGAGTGCATATAATAATAACTATCAGTGCAAAATAATAATAGAACGGTTCAACCTGGTGAGCTGTGTGAGTTATTTGTGCTTAATGATATGTGAAAAGAATCGCTTGTCTCTGTTATGAAAAATAATTATAGGAATTAAACCTGAGTCTAATGATATTGATAAATATTTACTTACAAATCTTTATCGTTAATGGGCATCAATCATTTTTAGATCGTAATTAAGTTTTACTCAAGGTCACACTTCTACTTCCAATGGCTTTGCATGGCCACGATCAATGGAGCGTTATTTTATTTATTTTTAAATTAGCTTACCGTGAATTAGGACGGATCCACTGTGTAGTTCGTGTATAATGATTTACATAGTACAGACGACCACTTTCGGTTCTTCTCTCTTCCCATCCATCCGGTAAGTCCGTAGGACAGCTCAGATCTCCTAGAACGTCGACCACCGCGTTGTGGCCGACGGTGTTACTCACTGCGCCATTGTGACCGTCACGAGATAACATGGATACGACTATTTGACCCTTTACAACGTCTGTAGTTTCCATATAGTCTTTGCATAGGTCCAACCGTTGATCTAAAATATATGTAGGGGTTAGAAAAGAAATGGCACGGACATTGATAGATTTGAAGAAGGATTATTACAGCCTGAATCCTTGAGTCTTTGAATCGTGTGTGGTAATATGCAGACACAACCCAAAAATCCTCCACCTTGTTTCTTATGTACTTTTCTGTGATTCCAGACTGTTATCGTGATGCCATCGTTCTTGCCGATGTATCTGCAATAAAAAATTATTATAGCTCAGAATAGCACATTAGAATTTTGACTAGTATAGTTACATAATAAACAATATTTACAAGTCAAAGTACTGATTCCACTTAGGATCCAAGGTAGCTTTACAGGTGTCAGTGCTATGGCATTGACCCGATCCATTAACAGTGATCTTAGCAAATGGATCAGGAAGGCCTGAAAAAATAATTCATTATAAATGATTTTTATTTTTCATGGGAAATAATCCAAAATCTTTTGAATGATACTCACGAAACAGATCTTTTCTGGCGAGGTTACGGGCACATAAAACTGAAAGAATCAAGAATTACTATCTTTCTTCCTTATAAGTATTATTATTTCATGATATTAACTGTATACAACAATTTCCTCTACAGAAATATCAATATTCAATGATGAAAAATCACAGAGCAACCAGTGCCAATGATTATTTCTTTTAGCAAACATACGAGTACTACTTCATAAATGCTACAAAGCACAGTTGAATAGTATTTAATTATTAATTAGTACCCATCCAACGTAGAACATCAAAACATAAATCCAAATAATAAAATCTAAAAGAGTTTTGTTTTTCTTTCCTCCTTGGTTCCAATACATGTAACAAATTCACTCATGATCAGAGGAAAACTATATGAACAAGCAGGACACGTGATGCAAGCATCCTGATTGTATTAATGAAGAAAAGAAGTGAGTGGTAACTCCGTGCGAAACGGGGCCCCCACAGAGAGTCGAGCTGATGGGTCAAAGCCGTGACAGGGAGTTGCCATAACCAAAGGAATTAACGGTCGGGAAGTTTCAAGGAGTGTACATGGCAATAGAAGGGTACGAATTCGTGATAAAGAGTCAACGAAGCTTGATAGTTTAAATTAATGAAATAATCCCCCACATAGTTGCTAGAGGGGCCATATTGAATAATGCACAACAAAAACAGAATAGGAGTAATCGTTGGATTCGCTTGGCTGAGAGTTTCGGCCGACTTTCACGAGTCCCTCGGTCAGCCATTCTTGTTAGGTTCACTTACGCGTCAGCCTGATCTTCATGGCCCCGTTCCTCCTGCTACCGCCGGGATTCGACATTTTCCACGCACATTTAACGCTCCGCACCGCACATCGGCATTTTAATTAGTAAATAAAACTGTTTAGCGCAGCAACACACACGCGAAACGAACATTCGACTCTGGGATGCTGGTCGGATATCGACTCTGCCGACGGTGCACGTGCGTATCGAGAAGTCGAATGTGCGAAGCAGACGACTTGGCGGGAATTTTAAAATTCATAACAATAGGGAACATAGTTATAGATTAACTTTTCTTTTTGTTTCTTTAACCAATCTTTCCATGATAAATCCACACTGGTTTATTTTATTCGCTTTAACCTTATATAAGAAAAATCAATGCTGTTTTAGTGGGTGTAGGATCTATACATATATGTGCGCATTAACTTTTTCATATTTATTGTTTTAAGCAATATAGTAATACAAAATGTACAAATAAATGATAAATACATGTAAAATCGTTACGGGTGATAACACTGGTCTCGAAATCGTACAATTAATTAAATACGTGCTATTACGTGCGCTTGTGAAAAATAAACAAGTATAACACTAGGCGTGACAATGGTATAGAGTATAAAATAATTTCTTTTTGATTTGACGTCACCGCACGGAGATATATGGTGTGCTTCATAAGGAAACAGAATGAATGGATATTTTTGATTTATCTTATGTATCTTTTAATTCTCTTAATCGTAAAATAATGATGTAATGAATCGGTGTGACTTAATTTACAAGCGACAATAACAGTTAAATTCTTATGTATACCGCTGTTATAAATTTTGTATAAAAAGGGACCGCCTTTAAATCTCACGACACCGTTTATATGGTCTTTAATATTATCAGAATATATATATATATAAATGTGCACAAAAATATATATATTCCAATCATAGTAATTCTTGTTTTGAAAAGTTTTATCATTGCTGATTTTCATTATTTGTACTGTGAATCGACTATTATAGATTCTAATATAGATATGTCAAACGGGGTATAATAAAGTATGAAAATAAAATGATCTTTTCTTAATGAATAATATACTTTTTATGAAGGATAGGGAAATGGAACTGAAGAAAGGCAAAATGAATTTCTTCATTTGTGATTTCAAACTAAACGAAATAACCTATGAGTGATTCCATCAGACTTCAGCCACCCGTATTCTATTTGCTGTGCTACGTGGATTCGATCGTTTTTATTTCGAACACCTGCTCTTATGGAATCGCTCATATGACACTCCATGCACAACACTAGAAAAATTGTTCAAGTTGTAAAAAATAAAGGCGAAAAGACTTTGAAAGGAAAAAAGGGATCGAAGAGGTGTTACTTCTATTTCTTTTCTAAGACAAAGAATAGGAGCATTCGTCGCCTTCCTTGACAATGGCGGAATGTTGCTGGGCATTTATATAACGACATAGAAGAAATTTCGACCAAGCAGTCCCCCTTTAGTCGAGTAAATCGAAACTTAAGCTTCTCCTCTAAAAGTGAGTATGGCGTCCACCAAAAATAGAGCACCCTCGATAATAGAAATCGAACCCTTGGCCAGTCCCGTGTCGCGGAACGAGGATTTGTTGAACTTCTCGAAGAAATTGATATTGAGGGCACCAGCAGTGATGAAAAGAGCACATCCGATAAGACTGAAGAAGAGATCCTGAAATAGAATTAAAAATAGACGACGATTAATAAACATAATAAACTACAAAAAAAAAGTCTTCAGAGTTTCCATCGAGCCGCCGTATATTACGTGCAACCTTTAAAGGAGCCATAGCTAAGAATAGTTCTCTAGAAGCTTTATCAAATTTCCTCGCCAACAAAGACACGCGATACATTATTTTCACGTCTTGCCCCGCCGCCATCTTTAACGTATCGCTTAAGATCATAAGAAATCGTGTTTCATCGACTTTTCATAGAGCTCTGTTCTTGCGTAATGGAGGAAGTGGCTCTCAGGAATTCAAATGACCTGTCTATACATATAGTCTCACGGATCAGATATAGTATACGTACCACGCGACGATTAACTGGAGTTCCCATAACTCCACCGGCGAATAGTCCCACGAGGATGATGAGGTATCCACCAAAAGTTCCCATAGTGATCATAGCAGTGTGTTGATCGCCGGCATTGAAGGAATTGTAATGTAGCCCAATAAGGATACATACTAGGAGCTAAAAATAAAAAAAAATTTAAACAAACATATTTCCCTCTGACTCACGGAGCTAGTTATATTTGTCCAAAATAAAGTTCTTGGTTATCCCACTTTCAACATCTCGGTCATGATCTATAATTCTAAACAAAGGCACGACGCCACGTGAGAATTTCTGTCCACCAAATAAACCTCGAGACCTCCTTCTTCCGATTTTGCCGTCAAGATATTACAAATCCCCATGGACACGCGTCCACTTGTCACCGGAAATTAACCTTATCATTTCCAAAAATACATTCACTTATAAATCAGCCTGGTAAGAGCCGAGCGAACGTAGAAAAAGGAGGGCACGGTAAACGAGAACGATGAACCATCAATATCTTGATAAATAAATAACCCGACGCTTTTGCTGTACTATATTTACTACCTGTGCCACTATTCTACACAACAGGTTCTACAGAATAAAGGTGCATTCACATTGTTGACTACGATATCGCAAATAGATGCATCTGTGTATTCATCGTCGTTGGTTTGCCGCTCTGAATTACCTACGGAGATCAGAAAATTAAGCACTGAGCCTAGGTCGGTAAAACAGAGTCTATTATACGCAGCACGTAACCTCGCGGGATACAAAATGCTAATTCGATGACTTTATCGTTAATCAGAAGTATTGCTCGTCATGGCACGAAAGCGTCGAGGAGTTCACTAAATCAAAATAAATCGTATTATCTCGATAGCTTTGAAAAACGTGATCAGCTAATACACAAAACCCGATCGCTGTGAATCAAATACAAAATACATTCATTCGTATACAGAACGAGCCTACAGCAACGGATAAAAGACTGACCAATCATCCACTTGAAGTCATCGTCAAGCTTTATAAAACTTGAAAGTAAGATGCTACGATAAGTTACGACCTTTATTCGGCTGTTAAGTACAAAATTCCAGTCTTGCAATTTAACTTTTTCTCTTCTAGTCCCACGATTACGTGTATGCCGTGAATATACGATTGTCGTCAATTGAAAATGATCCTTACAGCTATACGAGCCACCGTCATAAAGTAAATTCCAGTTGGACGGATTCCACTTATTGACTAAAGTGAAATTAAATTCTATATTGTAATAATTGCAAGAGAACGAGAATAAAAGCCTTTACTAAGAGGTTATGTACGTTACCCGCACTTAAGAAAGTTATTTGCATTTCTCATTTTTCTCCACAGTCCTAACAGTCATAACGGAAACTCCTACGTGTCCTTGGCTTCCGGTTTTGCTCGTCTCTTCAAACACAACGAGACTTCATGGACGATAATCAACGCGATTATGTCACGCTCCATTCCTGATGCTTACACGGCCTCTTGCGAATGCAACGATTACGTCTTCGTGTAAACGACTTTTAGCTATGATTCTATGCCAGGGCGTGAGATTTAACTTAATGACGTGTGGTGAGCCATACGTATATGATTCAAGCGTGGTATTCAATGACTGTCAAGACGGTCAGCCAGCTACTAACTATACATATAACAACAGCATCATTATTGCACGCTACGGTTTTGTATACGGATATTTGTATAAGATTCAGGCTTAGCAAACATTTTGGATATTTGTATTTTGAAAGTTCAGAATCAAGGAATTTTTTTTTCTTATTGCACTTCGAGTCAGGCATATTAAGACGAAGATGTTTATAACATATTTATGACGACAGTGATACAGTAATTCATTAATACTTACGAGTTCAAGGAATTTGATGATAGCGAGCCGCGTGACGACAGCCATTTTCTACCTAAAATTGAGAAATAACGTTAGTATCTTTTGTTTATCAGAGAGAAAAAATTCTCCCAAGGCGATCAACTGACTATCGTCGTCTCATTTTCAAACTCACTGCTCGAGTCAAGTTACGATTACTGGCGGTTAATATAAGACAAGTCGGGAGAGACTTTCGTACGCTACAGAAAACGAGGTTAGATTTGTAACTCGTGAAACGTAAAAGCGTAAAGTTGCGAACTATAAAGTATAATAGCCTCTGTAGAAATCGATATAAAGTCCATTAATAAAAGAGAGCCATAACCATATAGAATCTAGATAACAGTTTTTACATAGCGAATAAAGATATTTCATTCGTGCTGACAGTGTCAATGAAAAGAATATACACAATATACACATATACTATACTTATAAATATATATTATCATAATTTTTATTCGCATCTCGCAAGGTCCTTGAAAACGCCTCTTAATATGCGCGTTAAAATTGCATCCTTACTTCTTCGTATTTCCAATATTATACCCAGGCACAGGAATACACAAGCACGCGTAGACGATAATAAAAGATATCTTTAATCTATGAATTATATAATCGCGTCATTATTCTTTAACAGTATTAAAAAAAAAAGAGGAAATTCGTGACCCGCGAACGCCTTAAGGATTTCACGTTTGGCACAGAACGTTGATTTCGATCGGCATACTTTTTCCTGGTATCCGAGTTAATAGGAACGAATTTTTTTATTTTGAAAACACCATTGCTAAAAAAATCGTAGATAAGGCAGGTGGGGAGAATTTCCCCGCCCCCCCGGCCCTCAAATTATTGGCGTGAGATCATCATCTAAATAATCCTGGCTACCTCGACACAGTTCGAGCGTTATCATGATCTTTATTTTTGAAATCTGACGTCATAGCGTTAAATCGATTCCATGCGTATGGCAGTTTGTAAATCAAGTGCAAAAAATTCTGACTGAGTATCACTTTTTTTTTATATTCAATTTTATACTTTACAGATTAATCTGGCCATTCGATTTGTACTGTCTTCATTGCACATGTGACTACGTTCGTATTTTCTAAGTGAAAGACTAGAGGGGTCAACCGTATACGATAAACTCGTATAAAATTGGCACATGTGGAGTTGGGTCCCACATGTCTTGTCAGAGACGTTAAACACACGGGGAAAATCATACAGACCAGCTTGCCGGTGAACAAGAATCGTGAGTGTGTGTGTGGATATTTATATATATGTAAACTGTGAGTCATCGAAAAAAAACATAACATGTTCTTTTTCACATAACATGTATATATATATATCTGTGTGTGATCTTGACCCAAATAGTCTTATTTTTTGTATTTGTTTTTTTTTCTCCTCATTCTATCTTCTTCTTCTTCTTCTCAAAGCTTAGGTATTATTTCTTCCAGATTCCTCGCAGTAACCTCGCGCGGATCGTTAGCTATTTTCGAGGCACAGCCCTGGCTCCGGATGCAGTAGCATCCCATAAATCCCATGTAGATTTATGGCTCAGTAAACCATGGCCACTGTTCCTTCATTTATGTTCACGTACGTGCAGATGTACCGCAGGCATTTCTGTTTCACCATACGACATTGCTACGTGCAACTACTGACTCGTAGCAAAAGGCATGGATTTATATATAGGTAGCTGGAGAAACGTAACCTCAAAAAGCTGGGTCAGTGGAACGAAAGTTAATTAATATAATAATATGACCGTGGATTTCCAAAGATGGTAATAATCCAATGAAAACTGGTGAGCTATGCCGAGCGCCTAGCATGAGCTGAATACTTATGTCACCCATGAGCAAGCTTTCCATTGCCGTAGCAACTGTAAACACGTCGCAAAAATACGCATCCAGAGAGCATTCGTTTGACTATCAAGTCTTCCCCACATAAATGTGTAAATGTACATGGAAAAAAAAAAGATTTATAAAAACGACGCTGTTTAGTATATAAAGGACAATAACAACAACAGTACCAAAATTGAATGCCGCTGATGACCACGTTGAGACTTTCATGACGGTTGGTTGTTTTCTTTTTGAAAAAGGTTCACACGAAGCCAACAGTAGCTGTGAAAGTGGGTAAGAATGTGACCGTTGGGCCAAAGAAGGTCCAGAGGACTGGCCCGGATCATTTAGGATTCCGGAAGAAGGCCAAACATTGTATGTACATATGCAACGTGTCTTGTTTTACATGTCCATAAATTTGTAAAATCAAAAGAGCACTATTTTGTGGATAAAAATATTGGTCTTCCAGAGCTTAAAAATCCTCTCGATATTTGACGCCATTGTATGGCAAGCTACAGAGCAAACGTAATAAATTCGTAAGAACGAAGGTCACATAGGAAATAAGCTTTCTGTTGGACTTCCGTTCGCATATCTGACACTCGGTATCGTCAGGAAATTCAACATTAGCCAAGCCTCTCGAAACAATTAGTCACTGGCTGTGAAGTCGCAGGGACGCACAGCAATAAGACTGAATGAATACACGCACTGAAGCTGGTTGCACTGATACGATAACGCGCGATTGAATTACTAGCTACAGAAGCATGAAAATCATTTCTAATACTTTAATGGACATTGTTAAACAGCAACAAAGAAGACGGCGCAACGTCCTGTACATTAGATCTTAGAATAACGCACCCTCTTTTACATACAGTTAGTTTCCTTAACAGTTTTCGGGATCTCGAAGCACGCACGTATCCAGGTTAGAAATAATTTTCAAAACAATCCAAAATCCTTCGTGAGCACGTACCTACTACGTATTTACGGAGTATAAAATGAATATAAAAGCAAAAGACGGCCGAACGGCGTGGTTAGGATATTTGTGGAAGACGCAGTTGAGACGCCAGAGAAGCGTCCAAACGAATACCTTAAGACGCGTTCGCACTATAAAGCGTTTAAAATATTTCTATACACACGCTAGTACGAACGAGCAACAGGTGCACGACGTATCTAACAGTGGATGCTACTTACGTTTGATGTTTGACGTTGTGGACGTGACGTTTGTAAAGTGCTGAGCGTCGGTTAACGCGTCGTAAACGAAAGTCTCGGAGTGACTGGCGTCCCGAATTTCAGCGTCTTCTTTGAGCGTCGTGAGGGCGCTATTCTATTACGATTCTTACTACTACGCCA
The DNA here is from genome assembly GCA_030142375.1 of Calameuta pallipes. Taxonomy (NCBI): domain Eukaryota; kingdom Metazoa; phylum Arthropoda; class Insecta; order Hymenoptera; family Cephidae; genus Calameuta; species Calameuta pallipes. The sequence goes on along the minus strand of JARQSW010000561.1, from coordinate 1,387,484 downwards.
AGCCTCACCCTCATCCTATTCTTCCTGCCAACTCTCTTTCTCACTTTTATCTCGTTCTCTCCACCTTACTCGGCTCGCTGCTCCTTATTCACTAGTCACACACAAAACACACACTGCTTCGACATAACCCCACTCGTGCGAGCAAATGCAACTCTGTGAGAGACACACTGACAGTTGGCCAATCAAACTGGCCAATGGGATACTACCTTCAGGAGGATGGGTGATATACTAAAGTAAAAAGATATGCCGTGTATACTCGGTAGTATTGCCTTTTGGTTGTGTTCTATGCTTTCTCCCTACCTATGAGGATTCCATGGCAGTGGTCTATTCGGATAATAACAATAGTACAATATGTAGACCTTGCACGGAATTCAATATGACGTTAGATCTATAGATATATCAGTTACTCACTCGCTGGCGTATATCATTTTACTCACTGTGGAATTTCTGGAATTAACTACTCAATCCAGAGTCGGAGATTCAAGTAAGCAGAGGCTATCGTGCATAAGATAAGTCGATTTGTATTGTTTGGACCGATATGGATACACCAGCACACTGCAACGAGTAACAAAATGTAAGAACGTAACACAGCATAAATATTTATGATGTCATAATGCAGCAGGGATAACTATAAAAGTTATATGTATTATAATTGAGGAAACGCGTATTAATTGATGTAGCATTCTTGTCAGCAGATTTTAATAGACTGCAATGTATTTTTTCTGCACTTTTAATATTGATATCTAAACTTATCAGTAGAGTTCTTGAAATGATTAGACTTCCTAGTGATTCAATATACGTAATCATGGAATATCTTGTCGCATTAGAGAATGACTGAGGATATATATATATATATCTACGCCTATAGCGTGACATCATGTTTCTGCATAAACACTTCTGACTCCTCCGTATGTAGAGAGTTAGCTCATAAGTTGGATCTGATATCATATTGTATGTACGTAGTACCTAGAGTACGTTATATTGCATCATAATTAATAATAAACATTATGTACGCGTTAATATGTTGGGTAAGATATTTGGACGCTTATTGATTCCAAATAGTAATGGCTTTCTTCATTACGAAAGCATCCGTCTACTCAAATTCGATTACTAAATCAGATGGATTCATACGTGACTCCTGAAATCGGATTCACATCACGTGAACGACTTGGAACTCGTGCGTTGGTTTCTTCGTGAAATACTTCATGTTCGTATACCTGTACAGGTCTACGCAGCAACAATATATGTCCACAGGTTCTCTTTCTGGATCCTGGAACGAGTAGAAAATTTTATTGTAGAATATCAAAATATGGTAACAGTAGCTCGAATGGATTTCGTGGTAAAGAGTGACCTTCGTTACCGACTGTAATGGTATAAAGAGTTTACTACGGTTACCGACAGAAGGTATGTTATTGGCCGAGTGTAAATACATGGTGGTTGTAACATCTCTGGTACAAAAGATGGCGGTTTTGCTTACGAATTGGACACTTTGAACCTCCATCAGACTTCCGTTTGGAAACGAAGGGAGTTTATCAAGAGTCACGACAGGATCTAAAATACCAGGCTGTTCTTGCATGTTGTATTTCTGTTTTTTGTTCTTCTTATCTTTAATTTTAATACATCGTCGTCGCTCATTATTTGACTCTCCGGATACCGTTGGCGTACTCTTGGAAGAGAATTTGCTTGCGCCAGACTGTATCGCATCGACGGTATTAACGATTCGCCTTTCCCTTCTTTCCTGCAAATATATATATATATTTTATACAACTCGCCCTACAAATACTTCTCAGTGAGACTTGATATGAAAATCCCAATCTTACCGACTGCCAAAAATCGTACAGTATCCAAGACTGTATAAGGTACATGTTACATCCAAAAATCGATATCAAACAAATGACATAATTATGAACAAAAATCGGATGAACGAGTAATTCCTCGTCAGGCACCTCCTGGAGATTTATATTTAACTCCACTCGTCTCATAGCAGATATACCACCAGTAATCATAAGTATTGCACCAGCGAAGGAAATTATCATGGACTTAAAGAAAAAGAAAGCAGCATTAATCTATCAAGGCTCTTTTTCTACTCAAATCACAGACTCACGGTGGTAGGTCTCCTGACAAGAATCCTGGTACAAAATCTTAATATCGCCAATGTCAAGCTGAGCAGCATGCATATCGGAAACACGATGAAGACCTTATTCTGTTCCGGCAAGCTCGGCACGGGTTTATCATTGTATTGTTCGAAGTGATTCGCCGCGTAATGAATATGATGAAAGACAATGAGCGTGGCGGCAACAGTCTGGAGAGAACGAGAATCAAGGCTCGTAGGGACAGTGGAACCGCTCCCAGAATAAATCCGTTTAACGACCTCCGCTGTATGCAAACAAGAACGTAAATCGAGGGAAAGGACTGCCATGCGGAATATAAAAGCGAGGATGGAGACTTCAGTTTCAGGATCGCGTTAATCGAGGTCGAGGACGTTCTAACGGCGATTCTCATAAACTGAACTTCAATCAGAAGCACGATATAACTAATTTAAATCGTAACACTTGAGTGTGCAGTTGTCAGAGATCCTCTGTGTATTACGATGTCTCATAATTTTGTTATGTAACACGAGATACGTACTGACCTAACACGTTTTAAGATCTTTCAGATCTGAGCACACGTATAATATATTTAGGACAAAAAAGGAGAACAGAACAAGAGACAAAAAAGGAAATCTACAGATATAATTTCATTAAGGTGTAAAATTACTGTCTGTTTTATTTACGTTCTAGATATTAACGTCGACCCAGTTAACTTCTTCGTATTAGTTTTTTTTTTTTTAATGCGAGATCAGTAAAATGACACCAAACTGCGTACAATACGATACTTCTTACAAATGGTCTAGTGTTTCACGTAGTCATTCATTAACTGATATATTAATTAGGTTACTGATAAGAAATTGCAAAAATTGTCACTTGTCCATAAAAAAATTAAAAATCTCATATTTCAATGTGTCTTTCGTACCCGTGATTTGCTCAATAGAATTTAAAGGGAAAAAAATTACGTACAAGCTGACACAGATGCAAGGTTCCGTGAACGATTTCCGAAATGTTGGACTTCCTTTCAAAATTCTCGTCCCTGTGATAGATACTGGCTATCTGTGCTGCATTTCGAAATTGACGTACTTCGTAGTTTGGTGTATTACTACCGCTCATCCCTCAGGTGGTTTACACGCGATTCGCAGACTTATCGTTTTCCTGTATCTCTGCCAGTCAATTGGGAAATGTCGAAAGACGTGAAAGCAGCAGCGTAAACAGAATTTTCTTCGAGTTTCAAGTTTCACGGTTTCCTCGTGTCAGACTGAATGCGAAAATTGACAGTTGAAAATTTTGCAAAATCTAGGGAAAGTAAGTATAATAGGTATACTGATTATTATTATATACAGAGTATCCAACACGTATAAATAATAAAGTAGAAAATTGTTGAATTACGACAAAATTTTGAAAATCGACCAAAAGTAAAAGTCATGTCTTTTCTTCCACTCTCACATACTTCTTCCATTTATCATAACAAGTGGAAGTCTTTACCTGCACAAAATATAGTGGATTCTTGTGTGAACTTAGCCAGGAATTTCTGACCATCCGCCATTGATGGAACCTGATGAGGGAGAAGAAAAAAAAAGTATATAGAAGAGAAAGAAAAGCCAGCTCGCATGCAACTACGCACAGTCAGGTATAGAGGAGGTATTTTTTTTTCTTCTTCTTCTTACTCCTTTTCTTTAAACTTCTCTTCTCAAAGGATCCACGAAGATGCGTATCTTATTTTTCATCACATTCCATACAGATTCCATTTATAAAAATCGTTCAGTTTCATCAAAGAGACATCGCATCCTGTTTCTATGCATACTTGAAGAAATAAAATCCTGAGAACAAATTAAAAAAAAAAAAAAAAAGAAAATACAAAAATATATATTACTTAATTTACTACTGCTATTAATACAACCAACAAGTCTATACAAAGACTGAATTTTATTTTTAAGAGTTTCACCATGCAAAGGCTGACTGGCAGCCACTTACAGCAGTTGCTGTAATAAAGTCCGTCATTACCGTTGCAATTCCAGCAGATCATTCGGCGAGATGGACAATTACACGGGAATGAACACATGTGTTCGAACCTTTCACGCCAGTATACATACAGTTAATGCATATAGCCAGTATACATATAGTACAGTACACCTATATCGTATATAGACACATGTGTACCAGCTGAGGAAAATACGAAAAGGAAATGGTATGCGAGTAACTATGCGCCGCATTCGAATACAACTACGAATGAAGTTGCACTTTCATTAATGAAAGTGAATGGTTACTGGGTGATCTTATAGACTTTCGTAAACGTATATTAAAGAAAGACACTTGAAGCTAAGATTATTAATAGGCACTAGTTTGATTTAGATAGTGGAATTGATTGAGATAATTTTTCTTCAATTACATGTTAATTCATTATAGTTTCTTTGTCCAGGATTCCACTGTGTTTCTGTTTTATTAATTTAATGCAATCAACTGATACAACTGGTCGTTTAATGTATGCGGTTCTGCAGATGCGCTATCACGTTTTTAATCGGCATACTGCACATGCAGTTCTGGGCTATTTGTGTAATTGCAAACAGCAATGCACCTGCACCTATGTCGCGCCTTTCGCTGGCCGGTTTACCTTGCAATTGATTGCAGAAGAATCCGAGGCAGAGAGATCGACTTTTGTATTGTAACAACTGCTGGAGTTCCTGGCGTAGCTAATATTAACTTGTAAAATGGTTGATAATGTCTGGACTGCGTGTATCTAACGGGTGTCTGAAAAAGAGAAGAAAAAAAGGTTAAATACAGATTTGAAGAAAGGCAATGTAAACATTGAGAACTTGGACCAAGAATTTTAAGAGTCAAGAATTTTCATAGAAAACAACAAAAAGTACCTGCAGGTGTCCGACAAAAATGCACGTCCAGGGAAGAGAAGAAAGAAAAAAGTGGGAATAACGACATTTTTCAGTTCGGTTATCTTGAAGATCTTCGACGCCATTAATATTTTCTCCCTTCTCTCCCTTCTTAAGATTGGTCAGGTTGGCTGCAGCCGTACAAAATTCATCCCTCGAGGTGCCTTGACGTAAGGATGGATGAGGTGCCCTGAGGGAAGTAAAAGATGAAGGAGAGGTAAAAGATAAAGAGAAACACGTCTTACGCCAAATTCCTTGCAAGATTATAAGTCTAACTACGTCACAGATTTTCCTCCTGTACCTTTTTCTCAAACGAATAGTCCGCTTCCTGTCGTCTTGGAATGCCGACGATACTGACACTCCTGACATCTTCATCCAGACCATTTACACTGCGTCCCTGTGACAGGGTCGTTAGATAAGCACAAAGACAAAAGACTCACCGTCTCTAGATAATACATTGTTCTTTACTCGAGAGGAAGTGGAGATAATAATTAAAAAAAAAAAAAACGAAAGAAGAATTAGCATGATACGAATAAAAGAAACATAACCTACAAGTACTTGATTTATTCCGTATCAAACTTCTTTTTAATTTCTGAATTGTAAAAAGTGCCAGTGCGATTAGATTGTCGTTCACGTATGTCCGCTTGTATAAAGTCCGACGAAATATTTATAAGAAAGTGGAGTGCTGCAAAATTTCTAGAGCGAGGAATTCGTCAATAAGGAAATCCCCAGGGAGGCGACGCCCCAGGGTGTCCATCTTTCAAAGCACAGTATGGAATGCAAAAGGGATATGGGCTTTAGGAATGGAAAAAAATAGGACCTAACCTTAAAACTGACGCAATAGATCACCGACACGTTTCTAGGGTTAGTAATTTTTTACCTCTGTACTTTTTTTTGCAGGGTAGCTAACAATATCATAAAGTTCCAAGGGATTTACAAGCCATGTAGAATTTAGCCATGAACTTAACGTACGATACATTAAACAAAATAAAAGAGTAAAATTAACTACGCGTCTTATTGCAATAGACGCTTCTTTGCACTCCATTTTATTACAGCAATTTAGTACTGTTTCTATGAAAGGGCATTATACGAATTACGAATATTCTTACGTGATACGAAATCATCAACACTGCCAATCCATATTCATACATATGTAAAGTTCATATGTTATCTGAAAACCGGATTTCATCCTTCTCTATCGTTTCAACTATAAGTTAAAGATACTCATTGATGGGGAATGCATTTCCGGTACGTGAGAGAAGGCTCGTAAACATCGATCACTATCATTTTCGTCTCTCCGTGGCGTCAGCCATTAACCCACTTACGACACATGCGCACAAGAGCACACGTAATCATCATAACGAGTACATTATGTATATTATTGTGGCGTACTGCCCGATCACGAAGAACAAGAAACTCTTTGTCGACGTCTCTCGGACGTCCATCTTGCAAGTATTAATAAAGGGACACGCGTAGGACATAAGACTTCTCATTAAAAGCAAATAAAAGATCATTGATCAGCTTGGATGTGAACGGGATAAAAAAAAACGAGTGTCCTGGCCTCAAATTTAAAGAGAAGAAAATATAACAAATAAAACTCCAAAAAGAAAAAAAAAATACTCAGGTATTACGTCAAACACGTTCTCGAAAGTCTTTCTCTTGACTCTGGTATTATGGATTAAAGAAGGAACCCCGCGATTGGGTAATGGTGGAAAGTGGGACGCCCGGAACTTTTGAACTATAATAAGAAGAAATGGACTGTAAGGTGGGGAAGGAGGATAAGTATGAGAAGTAGTGAGAGATGACGGGAAAGATCTGTCGATAGGAGTAGCCAGGAGAAAAACAGAGAGCATGAGATCTTGTGTATCGGAGAGAGAAAGGAATACTGTCCCAGGTCGTTTTCTTAACGAGCGTGAAAGCCTTCGGCATAGGGTAAAGATGTCGTGGGTCGACGAGGAATGAAAAACAAAATATGCTAGCTAGTCGAAGCAATAAATGTCAACTAGGCAACACTTTTCGACGTGAGTCATGCTACGATAGACAGACGCTAGGCGTCGCAACGCAAGGAGATATATATTTGAATATTCCAGCGATGATAGAGGAGTGAGTTTGCTTATGATTTTTTTTTAGTAATTTTCCTTTTTCCTTCTTTATTTATATTTTCACTTGGCTCTACTGAAATACTGAAACCGGATGCATCTTCCCTTTGGGATTTCCCCGGATAAAGTACCTCTCTGACAGGTGCACTTTTGCTGGCTGGATAATGCTGATATGTGTGAGGTGGGATTTACGTATTCTTTTCTCTTCCATTTCTTGTGTTCTTATCTCTAGCTGTTTTCGAAACTCCATGACCATGTTTCACACAGGTAGGATGTGACGTGGGAATAATATGGCAGATACTGAGAATATTCTAATAGATTTCTGAATCATACGGAAGCTCAGCTGTTGTTGTCATTTTAAAATGACCTATGACCTCGTGACTTATATAGGTACATGTTATTCGAACCTGTAGTGCATTCGAAATTTACTTATTTCGGAATGTCTGCAAGAAGCCGTGACATGCCGAGGAATCTCTGAGCTTCTTTACCTGTACCGAAAGGTTTCCCGGAAGGAGGCTGTAGAAAAATTGGTGAAAAAAAAAAATTCGTGAAAACATTTCCTTTGATCTGCCGATAAACAGAAGAACACGGACATCTACATCGTCACGTTCCGCCAATATTGAATCAGTGACTTTTCTTGGAATCGTCCCGTAAATTCTTTGGCACGAGAGTACGGGAGAAAAGAAAAAAAAAGAGAAGAGCAAAGCATAAATGTCAAAAGTTGAGAGAAAAATATTCTATCCGTGAACTTGAGACTGCCGGGCAGTTATTAATGAATTTGCTAATTACTTCAGAGACACAGTTGTGCACTGTGCTTAAAGGGTGTCGGGTACTAGAAAAAGATAATGTATAATTGCCGACAAGAGATATAGAAATTTATGCATAAATGCATACAGAAATGCATTCATAGACACGCTTAGAAATATACAGAGCGAATGACGTAGATATATATGATGTTAGCGTAAAGGCGGCCCAGATTCATACGCAGCCACTATCAGAGTTCAGAGTGAACGAGCCCTTTATGAATGCATACTTGCCGCTATTCCTCGTTTATGTGTGTTCTACGTTTTACACGCATTAAATTACACGTGTTATCTACATTCAGTGCGCATGCGCAGTTATTACCCAGGTGCTCCGTTTCCTTGTCTTGTTTCACTGGTACAAACTTATCCAGCAAGCACATTTGTGCTATAAGATACACACATATACATATATAACTTTTAAGTAGTTGTATAATAACATAAAATTTATGTATTTCAGGTTTAACTGTTATGAGATGCATTAGCAGGCTTTGTTTCTTCTTGCTACTTCCTTACTGCATATTCTCCAGCTTATTGTTCAAGAAGTATAGTGTGGCCATGTCTGTCGCGAAATTTCGCGACAATTTCAAGCTGCTATATAGCCTTCTACGTATAAGCATATGAGTTCCCTGGTGCTCTACGCACTTTCCACGAACACGTGCGCAGTGTCTAGGTAATAATGTAATTCCATGAAGGAGTGTTTGTTTTAATTGGCTCGAAACTCCGGCTTCGTTCAACACCTTGTATTCTCAGCAAGCAAACCAGCAGGGAACACAAAGTAAATCCAAAAGGGGAGCTACGTAGTGCGAAAAGCTGTGATACTGAGGAAACTAAAAAGAAAATATGAAAAGGTGAGTGAAAAAAGTTTTTTCGTTTTCAAAATAGCTTGCTGTACCTTGATTGAGTCACACTTTTATACTGATACGTTTAGCAGTATCCCTCGGAGATTTTTACTGTGGGATTTCAAGCAATCTTGAAGTTTACTTCAAGGTTTTAGGGATTTGATGGAATTGTAAAGGTACGTATTGTTACCGTCAGTCGACCGTTTCTGCACGGTAACAGCGTATCCACGAGGCGTTAAGTCTCGCCGTTGTTTTTCGCGTTGCGTGATTCGCACTGCAGCTTTAGATAGGTTAGGTGCAAGAGAGCCATCGCAACCACTAAGAAAGTAACAGCAGCGGAATTGCCGCGGATCCGACGAGTCGCCTCAGTTGCAGTTGCATCAAGTGCAACTGCACACCGCGGATGACCTCGGCGCAGGAAACAGGAAATCCTGAGGAGTAAACCAACCAGAAACGTATTCAGAAGATACAGAAGCTTCACTGTCCTGAGGAATTGTCAGTGAAAGAGATTCATGGGAAAGAAAAGAACCGCATGGCATCTTCCGCGTAGGCCATTATAACTATATACGGGTACAAATAAGACAAGAGATTGATATGCCATAGTATAAAAAGGCCATTTTTTTTTTTATAATATTTGAAAAACAAAATGGCTGCTTTGTCTACCAAGAAGACACTTAATACGTAACTTTGGTTTGTTAGTCCTTTGTCTGCCAAGAATAATGAAATTTTTCTTTCGTTCTGCTACATTTCTTTTGTATTCTCCCTTTGTGCTTCTTCTTTTTCTTCCAATCTTTTAATAACTGCTCCAGCTACCCTTCTAGAAACAACGTGATCTCGGGACTGGTGGGCAAAATAGTTTGCGTCATCGCGAAAGTCAAACGAGGCCAAACAGAGTGTAAAGAAATTTACAGCTTGTTGAGAAGAGTAGAACCAGCCAAATTACTGGTACGCACACAAAGCCACGAGTATGGATAATAACAGCACGATAAATCATCATGGATTATACTGACGAAACCAGCGGAGGATCTATATCTGGTGATCGAGCAGACTAGAATGATCGATCCTACGTTCAATTCTTTTCTTCGCTGAATCCTTCTAGATGAAAAAGAAACTCCACAGGTACCGGTGGCTCTAAAACAAACAAGCCAATGATGAATATAATTGGCAGCCACCCATGGCGTACGGTGTATACGCTATTTTAAAGCGATAAGAATTTCCTGAGAAATTTTCGCAATCGACAATCACGAGCTGATCGATTAGTCATTAAATAATCGCATGACTTTTTCGAAATTATGACCGGTTCTGCCAGCTCCAATGAACCAGGACGAAATAGTTTTTCTCCCACCAATTATCTCTTCTGTGCAGAAATATTGCAGCAGTCAACATACAGATACAAGAAGGTGATTGTAAGGTATCTCAATGTTCTTCTGTATCAACCTGGATTATTTTCACGGATTTTCATCCAATCTTGCGACGCACTGAAAACCAAGAAAAGAGGTGTAACGTTGCTGTAACGGTTTTAGACTCGTCGAGGCTGAACGGCTTACTAGTCGGTTCTCGAAGCGGGTACGGTGTAACTGGCAATTAAACTTTCATAACCTGTCCATTAGCGCGAATTAACGTAGGGCACTAACTCATCGGGATGCCGCTGATGCAACGCGCTTAATTTACGTCCAGAGTGGGGGGTTGTTTGCCCTCGTTTCCCTCGAGGGTGAGTTCTGCGTGTATGATACAGGGATGCCCGTCGTAGAGAGACTGATGGCACAACCCTTTTAGCCAAACTAATGCACATAACCTGTACATCAGAGAGTCCTGATGGTTTCTAGTGGAGAAGCCCTACGGCAACGTTGTACTAAGAGTATTACACGGAACAGACACTCTATGAATTGCCAAATTCATTGACGAAGTGGCCATAGATTATATTCGGAGTAGTAAAATAATCCCAGGAAATGATCTCTAAATAAATAACTATTACAGGTTAGGTACAAGGATGGTAAATTAAAAAAAAAACAATCTGGCGCACGTGTAGACCATGAAAGATATACCATATAAAGTCTCGTAAACCAGGAGCGTGTGACTAAATTATAATTTGGAGCAATCCCTGGGTAGAGCAATCCCTTAACTTGCTATATGAATATCCCATTAGACTCCGGTCGGCGATAGAGGGTGAAAGTAACCCCGATGGGAATCTAGGAATTTAATAGAATAATAAATGATCGCAGCCATACACGTATACGATCTCTAACGGAGTGTGCGATTTTATACATTTATCAAGGAATGACACACGAGCGATATATCAAATTACGAGTTTAAGTACCTTAGGAATATAATTCTCGAGAATAAAGTCACTGTCGCGCAACGTGTCGCTGGATCCCTATTTATTTTCAACCCTTAAGCTTCGGCAACGTGCCCCAGGGCACACGGTCTCGTGTCCTTAATCCTTCAGTAGACTTTACTCTGTATACAACGGTCTGTAATCGCAAATATGTATATACAACCCCAACACTGTTGTGACAGGCGGGAAAAGGGGGTTGGCAAGATGGGGCGAATGTTTGTGCCATAGGATAATACGATTAGATCCTGAGGATAGCCCGAAGCGACACCCGGTGCATAACGTCTATCCTACAGTATATTCTGTTTATGCGAGGATGGCTACACCAGGACTACGTAGAGACTCCGACAGGATGGCAATGGGGAACTTAACTCGGGAGGGGAGGTAGAAGAGGGACGTCGGGACGTTGGATAGCGTTTGTTGTGCAGTGATAACACAATTAGTCTGTCTCGTCATGCGGAACCTCCGATAAGGGATTCTCTCTTGTCTCCTAGTGAATCCAACCGAGACAGCGTACCATTTAGCAAGGGTAGTTTAATTTCATACGGCTTGAAATTTCGTCGGAGCCGTCGCTGGTTCCTCCATGTGAATTTCAGATAAGTCCACAATACTCAGCGACCCCATAAACCATATCCGTTTATTGCGTATCCGTATGAGTAATTCTGCAATCAAAAAGGAAATTGTCACAATCACGAAGAATCGTAATAAATTAGTCATCTCTTAATCTCACCCGATTTCTCTATAGAATAACAATATCGGTAGAGGTAGGCCCGGTACTACAGGTAGTAGCAAACAATGGGTTTGAGGTCATTTAAATATGACTGACCTTTATTAACCCTATCGACTGTCGCATTCACAAGTTTTACCAAGGGTTGTTTCACGAAATAACCATAGAGACCCCAAAAAAGGTTCCTCTACCTCAGCAATACCAGCAACACCAATACACCGTACGCATCGCCATACGTATGAAGGGGGTTGTTAAGAGTTTCTCAGGGTTGTTTCCGCATTACCAATAGCTTAAGTACGAGGTGGTGCGCTCGTGGTTCGTGAACGGGAGAAGCCGATGGGGAAGGGACAGCCAAGCCAGGCGGCCAGCACCGAGTCGACAGTCGGAAGAAACGACAGTCGCCACTCGACACCCGTACAGAACGGAAAGGCCGAGTACAGTACTGTACAGCGCGTAGAAATCTACGGTTGGAATAACATAAAACATAAAACATAAAACATATTTTTTTTTCCTTTAAATAATCGAAAGCACACAAGACACTTTAATCATCGCAATTCACATTGACAAAGATTAATGCGAGTGTCAATATGAAGAGACTGAGTTTGTGAAATTATTACGTTCAACAGCGGCTGCTGGAGGTCGACACTTCAACGGGGTGGTTTGAATGGTGCGTTGTTGTTCTTGGTTAATCGGTTTTCTTTTTCTCTGGAATCCCTATTTCTTCCTTTTTTCTGCACTGCTGTAAATGAAGCTGAAACGTGTTCGTGACGATGCTATACTATCGTAATCAGTGAAGGATGAGTTGCACGTGAATATACATTGAGAAGTGATCGAACAGCGTGAACTTAGATATATATACAATAGACGGACAAACAGAGAGAGAGAGTTTGTGTGCGGGAAAGACAGACATACATTAATATATATGTCAGTTTGTTAATAGCGTTTTGCACTCGACAAGGCGATATTTCACTGAGCGAATTTCTTGGGCGATATTATTTCGTCAGTTTCGTACTTCCTTCATTTATTTACTAATATCTTGGCGGGAAGGAGGTGGGGGGGCTGGCCGATTTCGCAAAGATTTGCATGGACGCTCTGTATATTTTACATATATACGTATGCACGTACTTGCTGCAATATAATTAGTGGTGTTGGAGAAGTTCCGCTTGTGTGATAGGAAGCAGCTGCCGATTGCGTTATTGGATATCACGGACCGTTCCCTTTACGATAAGGAGCTTCTTGGTGAGTGTTTTACGTTGTTTTCCCTGGTTTAATCTTTTTCTCATTTTTTTACTGTCATTGCTTTTGTCTTTGTCCCTCGTGGCATTTTACAATAAAGACGAAGCATTCATCTCGTGGACGTAATCGCTGAGACGTTAACGATTGTTGGTTTACACTGTAATATATACAGGATGATAAATTGACATGTGCAAATGTATTTAAACGTCCCGATTGAGAACCACTTTCCTTTCGAATCGGAGTACTTTCGGTCGGCCGATGTTATAATATGCCAAAGTCGAAGTGTGTCCAGGACTCATGGCCACTGGTCAAAACACGCAGCTCACAGTTATGACAATTGATGATTTCAGCGACTTTTCTCGTTCCTTCGTATTATTATCCTTGCCGTGCGAATTTGTCTAGTGGCACTTTAAAACTGTTCCGTAGCCAAATTGTTTGAGCCATTTAAAGGTCCCGTTAATCTTGATATACCTAACAGCAGACAGAAGGACCTGTACATTTATTATATTAGCCTTTCCGTTGTTCGTTGTAGGTTAGGCTCAAGTATGTTTTTATTGTACAAGTGCGCATGCGCTGTCAATTTAAATTTTCCCGCTATAACACACTGTGTCGTCGCACTTTTGTTATCGCATTGATTGTTAAATAATGTCACGCGATAGTTGGCCACTCGGATTCCGGAGATGTTGCTAACGAGGCTAGGTCGCGATCCGAGAAGAAGCGGATCGACGCGGATCGGGATCAATGTGGTTTTGCGATCGTTCGTTTAACGGTGGACTTTGCCAAGGCGCCTCTGAAAGTGGAATTTATCAGGATCGCGTAGTACGTTACAGCCATTACGATTATGCTGAGGTTAGAATGAGGATCGCGCATGCGCAATGGCTTTCTTCTTGACTTGGAATCAGGAAATACAAATTTCAATTGATTTCTTACATGTTTCTATGTTTATCGGTGTCTTGTTATACCAAGAAATCTTGTAATCCATGTGGGTGTATCTGGCACTTATCCACCTTTAATAATCACGGTAATACCAATCACTGAGATACGTATCGCACCACTGACCGTAACAACACTTTCTAACGAGACCCGATCGGAATATCGAATTCAATCGGTGCGCCACGATTGAACCTAGATAAATTAAATGGACTCTGTCCACATTACTGTAAAGTCCAAGATTCATCTCACGTCTGTCAGAAGCCAAAGAAAGTACCGAGCAGTACGACCGATCCGTGCAAGTGGGTCGATCGTGATTCCATTGCCGAAGAGTCGTTGAGAGTGGAACGTAAATAAAAAAAATTTAATGAGAAATAAAAGTTGTAGGCTTCGTGACAATTTTTTAAGGACTTACTCACGGGAGTCACGTCCAATCACTTTTTTTTTCATTATTATTCTAATGTAATACCGCGCTCCTAACCTAGCTAGCAATTCAATTGACTAACCGTCCACCCGCAATGCTCTGGCGTCCCCCTGATGCTGCGCTTATATTGGTCAATCAAGATTGAAATAAAAGCCCATCGGGAGAGGTCGACCAGTTGCAACTGGTCATTGAAAAGTTCTACGTTTCACGATCGATGAGTTTCCCCATAGAATTCCAGTAAAATCTGTCACTGCACTCCTATCTTTTATTTATTCTTGTCCTGTGTAAACATGGCAGCTCTGTATATACTTCTGTCGTCGGTACAACCGATTGGCCAGTCAATTTAAGATTGTTCTGTGTCAGACTTGTACTCGTCTTTGATATCATTTAACACTTGTAAGTCAGAGGCAAGAACAGCAAATCAGGAAGTTACAGTATTATTTTTCTTACGGTACATTCTAACCAAAGAAGTCACCTGTGACTTGCTACAGGAGAGACGCATCGTGATGATTGTAAGACAATGGCTGGTGGTCTCGCTAGCTTTTCTTCACTGTATCTTTATAGCACTTTATATGTATACGCTGTAATATACTGTTATACGCCATATACTCGCGTGCACACGCCTACCTATCTCCGTTAAGAGGTTCACGCCGAGACAGAACTTCTGGAACAACGCCATGTCATGAAACTGTGCCGAGAATCACCCGGCGTCTCGACGACAGCTGGTCGTTCGAACAGCGTCGATTACACCACTTGTCATAATTCTTTTATTGCTGAGTTCGCGGCTTTAACCTCACTTTCTCGCTTTATTTGTCATTTATAAAAGGGCCATTTTACCGAGCACTTCTCGTCGAACAACTAAAACACAATATGCACATTATTTAGACATGCTAATTTATAAACGCGTAGGTATCTATTGAGAAACTATTTCGCGCCTTGGTGCGAACTTCTTTATTCTTAATAACTAGAGAGGTCGTTATTACAGCTGGTTCTGGAGAAATGGTGAAAGGTGAGCTGAACGGGGGAAAGAGATACAGGAAAGAATAAAGGTACGGGCTTCTGTGCCACCAGTCGGTATTTGACTAAGGTATTACATAATGCCAGGATATCCGCCCGTCTGGCTCTCTCGCACCTTTCTACTTAATATGTTATTCAAAGAACAGCATAGATACGTCCACGCGTTGTGCTGTATCCGAATAGATTAACTATATAACCTTCCTTGCTTACATTAGATATATTTCGTGGTGTCATCTGTCACATTGTGATTTAGTGATCAATCGGAAATGCGCCAGAGGTGGCCCGTGTGCATATTGTACAATCATTAAGGTACCTATACTTGCCTTTTTAATAGTTCACTATTCCTATTTCGGCTAATTAACGTCCGATCGGAAGTATCACGTTCGTGGCGAAGACTCACGTATCCCGACGACGAAGTTCCGGTTCGTTTAGATTTGGTTGACGTCATAAAGTCAGGTGGCGAGACGCCATGTTGGATTTGAAATAACCCTAAAACGAGTGTAAAATTGAAAATGACTTATAAAGGTCGCATTACAAATGACTACAGTTAAATTGTGATACCTGGCGTCAATGACAGGTTCTTGGTGACTCATGCAGATTAGAGGTTAACCTGAATTATTCGTTCTGAGGAAAGACTGTAATTATTGAATTTAAGATGGATGCCATAAATTCTAGAGTGACACTGTGGAACAGCTGTTATTACAAATGTATCTGTTCAAACTTCTTGACAGAACTGTGCACAGTGATCGTTGTTTTTGATATAATTTATTATTCGGATTCTGATAATCGCACGTTATTCGTCAGACTTGGTAGTGCACGATTTTATAAAAATATACTCGGCATATGCTGTCCTTGATGGCCATTTTGAAATGGTCGTATCTTGGGCGTTACTTCTCTCTCTTTTTTTTTTTTTAATGAGTCTTCAGAGATACCATTTACGAAGTGTGTTACACCCATCACCAATGATTCTAAGTGGGCCAACGACTGTGTGGGTCAGTGCCAAACCTTCTTTTTCTTCTCTGGCCGATCTCTCACAAAGATCGAATCTCACTGTCCAGGAATCCATTACGTTAAAGCGATTGGCCAGATTCAAGCTAAAATTATTACCTAGTAGCAACGATGGTGAAAGAATGAAAGACGATCTCCATCAGGTGGAAATTACACAATTCTTAACGAGCGACTGACTAAGAAGTGCGAATCGAGATCTATGAAAGGAAGGTGGGAAATTGGGTCAGTTTTAATACGTTTTTGAATAAGAACAGAAAATATTTAGATGATAACCTCGATATTTCACTGATTATTCCTAGCAAATTGAACTACTTTCTATTGCGATATTATTTATATTAAATCATACTAAAATTTATAATTTATTAGTGTGCACTGTACTGGCACAGTGTACTTAGGTCAAAGCAGTATGTGCTTTTAGATGCTTAATAGAATTCAAATAGACGTAACGCGGGTGGACACCTTGCTTTCTTTTTATTTAAAGTAATAAATAGCAATGCAAAACCTATAGTGTGAACGTGACTTAAGGCTTAAAGTTGCCTGTGCAAGGCGGTCTGGTGGCCTTAGGCTGTCGGTCACTGACACTGTTTCACAACTCGTGAGACGGCCTCCCCGTACAAGTATCAAGTGACCGTTGCACACCCGAATGTACACTCTCAATTAGTGTACTCGTTCACTTCCTGGTTGAAATATAAAATCCCAGCGTTACTTCCGGAACGGAAATGATATTTCTTAAAAAAAAAAAAACAATCCTTCAGTTGCTTATTGGGAACTCACGTGTCTAAGAAGATGGCACTTAGACTATAAATATCCTAAAGGATGTATGTCGATGTGGTTTGAGTAAAACATTTACTAATACTAAATTACACCTAATTTCTCCTAGTCAAGGACTGTTCTCGAAACTTTTTCATGACCTTGACGTCTCAGAATAAATTCTCCAGTAATACCTGTCACAGTACACTGCTTTTGACTCGTGACAATTTTTTAAGAAACCACAAGACAGTTTGGATATTATAAATAAAATTCTCAATTGATAATGCCAAAGCAATTAAATTTTTAAAAATTAAATTTAGCACAAGACCGTCGTATCTGGATTTTAAGTAAATACATTTTCTTAATTAACTCTACATGGACAAAAGCTACATACATATATAACCCTGTAAATTCTTGTTCATCGATTTACATTAACAACAACAGCACTGTCATAGTTTGTCACAAACTGTGGTATAGTAGTTAATAGTAACAGCGACAGTGTTGGTCATGTATTATACTACCAGTAGCTATTATAGTATCGGTAAGCCTACAAGAAGTAGAGTGATAAATAGAAGACGAGAAACTGTCACGAGCTGACGCGTTACGGGTTAACAATCGGGTCAACTCGTCGACTAAACCAGTTAGTCAGAAGAATGACCAGATCGCTCGAACCTATAATCGGTTTAATTTAATATACGATCGATCCGTTCTTTCTTAGAATCGTCAATGCAAGACATTACGACCGATCAGAATCTAACGAGATACATCATAACTCTTGATAAAGCGTAACAAAGCATTTGGCGGCAAATTCAAATGACCAATTTAACTCTGACTATCGTGACAGAGAAAAAATTATAAAATTATTCGCAATCCTTGATAATTCACTGGAGAAGATTCGCCATAATTCAAACATTGGCAGCCGAGGTATTATTCGTCAGTGACAATCCAAATTTCTCGACGTACATATGGACCCCTTTTAACACGTACGATCTGGCGACAAGCCAAAACTTTCCAGACAGTTGGGCGCGCAATGCGCGACTACGGAATTATCGACAGGGGAATAAGAAGACGCGGAAGACGAAGCAGGAGACAGAGGAGGCGGCGCTCTCGATGAGAATAATATTTACGAAGCATGGGATCATTGATGGCCGCGGTGTGATTAGAAGCCGACATTGAGACCAAACAGAAGCCTCCTAAACATTGCCGAGTGTTAGGCATCCATCGAAATCGTATTGCTCTTCAAATTCTTCGCTGCAACGTTTCAGTTGGCATTTTCTTAGACCTCCTTCAAGAATATTTAAGCAGACCATATATATACGTATATATAGATCTGTATACCGACACATAACATTCAGGACGGTGCCGTTGCGCAAATCCAATGATTTATGAATTCTTGAGCCGCGCCACTTTTCGTTGGTGGTCGAGTGCGTTGTTCCATAGGAAATGGAGGAGATTAGGTTGCGGTTTGGTGATTTTTAGTCAAAGTAAAACAGATGGCTTATTTACGGCTCCTCAATATCTTACTGACTTATGGATATATCCAACTAGACTGATTCAAGAGTCATATCGTTCCTGTGGATAAGATTCATTTTCGTTTTTCTAATATAACCACAAACTAATATTTGATTAAATGTTATCTACGTATAAATTCTATAGTTGAGATTTACTGATCTCTTTACAGCATGTGAATTGTATGACAGTTCAACCAGGGATACCCACTTCTCTTGGGTTCCATTGGTCATTTTCTCTGCTCACTACGGAGCAGAGAAACGTCTTTTTACTACGTCCTTTTATTATCGATGCATCTTTTAATTTGCCACTAAGTAGATACCATAGGAAGGTACGTGATTCTGGGTTCTCTGTGGAGTAGTTTACTTTTAGAAATGCGAACCTTCACTTCTATCCTCTCACTCATTTACTAGCCACCTACATTCCCTGTTTGCTCGACCTTTTATTTTCTTGTCTCTTATGCTTCCTGTAGTTAGTATATATCTTGCTTAATGTTATACAATAGTCATTGAATTGTTGAACTTGTTCAATGTCGAATTCCATCCTGTCGCACTCGAGTATATTTCTTCACGTAACAAAAGCTCGGACATAATACGATAGACGTTACACAGTATACAATGATGACGTAAAGTGTCTAAAAGTACAGTTGAGAGTGTCGAAGGTCACTCGAGAGGAAACGATCGTCGTGATAAAAGGCAGAAATACAAGCTTAACCTTTAGGCACGCTTCACACTTCTCAGCTTCGATTCTTCATCGCGATTCAGCACGTTGTCACCTGCTTGAATGATCGAGATGCAGTGAGTTAAAAATTCGACCCTTTCTTTAATACTGTCTTTTCTTACCCAAGAATAAAAAAGCCAGCCGGAAGTTCCTACGGGCTGAAGTGTTCCGCTCCCTTTTACCAGACCTTGGGAGGTCCTGTGAATCCTCAAGGACGTCTCCTCTCTTTGATTATTATACAGATATATGTGCATCGTCTGTTCGCTTACTGATACTCTCTGGTGTAGTACACGTAGTACTATCCACTTGAATAAATTGCAGACATTCTAAAAAAGTTTCTGAGATCCAGTGATGCTGTATCTGGACCGTGAGATCAATATAACCTATAAGATTGAAAGTAATAAGATAAATGGATGGAATAAATTAGATGGAAAAAATATATATAGGATCATAAAGACGAGCGAAGAAAGGATGGATGCTTATGTTTAGATGATAATTTATAAAATAATTCTACATAGACCGGAAGTGACTCCTATCGTTTGCGCGATTATTACTTGACACACACACACACACATATATATACAGTGCCTGCATCTGAAATTTATAGAATGGCAATTCTCATATGTAAATAAGACTATCGATTTTCTTCGGTACAATTGTTACTAGTGACGTTTGAATGAAAACATTAACTTGTACGGCGACTGACGAATAAATGTTTTCTTGTTGTCGCAATGGGAGATTCTTTAGAACGGAAATGTGGAATTGCAGGTTTTGGAGGTTACGTCGTCGAAGACAAGGACAATGAAATTCATATGTTACCAACATGTTGTGTCCAATTGTTTGAGCAAATCCTATATATGGTATGTCATAAAGTCGATGAGTTTCAATATTCTGCACAAGGCTGTAAAAGGTATACCAGGAGTATTAATAATGATGAAAAGAAGAAACGAAGAATATATTATATATATATGTAATATAAAAAGAAATACTGTAGAACGCACCGTTCGAGTGTTGACACTCGTGGTTGTTATCTATCAGAGCGTGTCTAAGGAGTTGCATTGATTTTTAATAAATTCCAGTTACGATCACACTGCAATTCCAGTACCACTCTATGGAATATATATTAATACTTGTTGTAAGATCCAGTGAGCTCCGGGAACTGTGTATCCAAGCTCTATAATACGATCCAGCTTATGTCACAGCCTTAGTTCATATGTAGCAGCGGCAGCTACCAAGTGAAAGAAATGCCCAGGAGGAAAAACCCGTTTCCATCGATGGATCTGAAGATAGAGAATTGGTAGTGAAGCAGTATCGTCAATATGAGTATAAATGTACTAGAGAAATATTTAATTGAGCCAATAGTGAAATATGTAGATACAAAAAAGGAAGTGGAACAAGGATGGCTATTACATATTGGAATTACATTTTCTAAAATATTTTATTACAATAAATATAATAGGAGGCGAATTTGTAATTGTTCTATATCAGGTGGATATATTTTTAATTTCAATTACATTCTTTTGGGTAATTGTTTATATCCAACGAAACACATAAAGGACCGATGCGCAAGTTCAGTTCTGTTGAACAGTCGCATTCACAGCTCAGCAGGCAAGAATGTTTTTGTTGAGAGCAATGGAGGCGCACACAAGCATCGACATCCATCTCATTACTTTTCATAAGGCCCGCCTAAAGTTCCCTTTACACGAGTCGTTTCGTCGTAGCGATATATGATGTTATGCCTAATTGAATGGCTGAAAGCGAATTTATTTAATCGAAACCGACGTCCAATAACACGTTTAAGTACTTTCGATCGTGTTCCCTTCGTTCGATATACGGAGAAGACTTGTTAAGGCTTATTCACATGGGTTCTAACATTATATTCCTTGTCCAAGGATGTTTTTGTTACCACGATACCAAGATGGTATTTTTTTGCGGAAAAAATATCAACATACATAGAAATGCTTTTCGCAGACTTTACGACGTAGCGTAGAGTCTCGTTAAATTCTTTGTAATACAATTTTTGTATATTATGGTAACATGGAAACATTTATTGGAGGGGAACAAAGTAAAGGATCTCGTCACTTGTGAAACGGCCTTAAGGGGGAGTCCAGCACTCCGGCCCAAACAGGAATGGTGGTGCCGTCTATCTATCTCACCCGGTCGCTCAGGCGCGTCGCGTCGCGTCCCGAACGATGGAGATAAAACTATGAAATAAAGATCCAAGGAAAAAAAGGATCAGAAGTGCCGGCATAAGTACCACGCTGAGAAAAATACATTTGTTTCTAAATATAGAATGTGTAGACAGATTTAGAATCCGGCTTCGGATCTTTTGGGACAGCCCCATAGGAGATCACGTAGAGACCAGAGAACAACAAAAAAAATAAAAAGAAACTATAAGAAATTCCCTTAAAAAAAAATTAAAAAATTTACAACGGATTCTTAGGTCCTGTGAATTTCCACACGTTTACGGGTGGCTGAACCGTGAATGTTCATTTAATTGGAAAATATACATCCTCATAAAACTAACTCATTTCTATCTTGTCCATGGTAAACACAAAGAAAACTTTTACGTTCTCTTTGAACCCATTTTACTGGCTTCTACGAATTTCATCCATTTCGTATGGTTCTTCGTGAGAACAAGAAATCGCGAGTGGATCGTTTTGCGTTTCCGCGAAACATTATTGAAGACGAAGTGAAAAATTATTTCCGAGAACAAAACCTACCGGTTATACAAACAATATACGAATATATTTGTCTTACAGTATGTACGGTGAATTTAGTTATCCTTCGCTGTTCATTGACGAAGCATATAAACAGCATAAAAACATGGCGATCTATCCTACCAAGCACGTACGGAATATTTACTTTAGTGGAAGCCTCAGTGGAAAGCACAGTTATTTACAAAGAAAATCAAAACAAACTGTTATCTCTGAGTTGCCTGTATTGTCTCGCAGTACAAGTAAACGTGCCCTAAGGCGTGACTGACACAACGTCGGGACGTTGTTCTAGACTAAGATACTCGTCAGTCACTTACAGACGACGTTCCCGAGTGCTACGTTCACGGCAGTTCAACATATTTCGTTAGACCACATTAGACGCAAACTTCAAGTGACAAGAAGACGCCGTCGTGAAAATCTTCCGCCCAGTGTTTTGTTCCGTGATATATTTTTTTTCACAAAGAAAGGAGAATAAGGAGAAAGAATTTCACGAGGTAAACAAGAGCAGGGCAACGAAATACGAAAAAAGCTGAACGATTCCACACGGTACAACCTCCTTGTGGAAGGTTCACGAAGACTGCGACGAGGAATGAAGATGACAGATAAAAAAGAAAATGACTTCAAAACTCCAGTCATCCAGACTCATTAGTCAGGGCTTAGGGCAGGTGCCGATGATTAAGAGTATCAAGACTGTCAAGGCGGTGAGCTTCGCGGGGCGTCTTGGAGCGTCGCCAATACTTTTAATTCTTACGACCCAGACGAACTTTCGGTAGGATTATTACGCTCCAACCTCCTTGGAAAACTGCCAGACATGTTGCAAACATGTTCTGGAATTCCCACTGCGGAAAGACTGTGGCCCCCATGGTGCGTGTTAACCAAGACCCCTTTGAGTTCTCTGTGTCCCCTGCACGGGATTGGAATATCGATCGAGCATCGAGGTGAAGGATTACTCGAGGAATACGATCATGAAGGTGGATACTAAAGGTGCTGCCACATGCATATTTCCACTGAGTCGTTTGACCCAACCTTACACCAGGTACCATCCTAGCTGCATAAAATATTACAAAAAAATTAATTAAACCTTCAGGTACATTGTCTCTATAAAAAAAGGTCAAGGTCACTGATCTAACAAAAATTCCCACGATCCTTGACTCGATAACATGTACCCTTATCAAACCCCCTGTTACCACTGCCCAAAGTACATCAAGATTCCTTTCGCAGCCTCTTGTCTCCCGACGATTCCTGTAATCTATACGTGGAGCAACGCAGGAACACGAACGTGCTCTCAGAGGGGAGTGGGCAGGAGGAGGAGAAAAGTATCCGAGGTCACCACTGGGTAAATTCCGAGATCTCAACGAAAATCGTTCACACACGTATGATACATATACCCAAGTAAAAAGATACGAACAGATCAGATTCATTGACCTCGCAAAATCTTCTAAACCCATTATATATACACTACACATGTTCTGTCTACCGGACAATTAGAATATAATAACCAGGTACAGTAAATTATACAGATACAGCACTAACATACCAAATACGCATCCACATATCTCATGTATTCTTATGATGTCACAGCGCCGCATGCGAGGAATAAACTAACCACGAGGAATCATGCTGATCCTTGGTGCCCCTATATGTTCAGTGGTGATAATAGGTCTAATCTAGCTATCCCACGTGTAATGATAACAATCTCCATTATACATACGGATATACATATCCATCCATTGCACTACCTGAAGATGGTTCATTTGATTTCTATTAATTCCTATGCTAGAATCATCTTCAGCTGGTGCAACAGTCCTGAGTAACAGTGCATATACAAATGTAAATATATACATATAGTCCAGAGTGCAGTGTCTTCTTGGCGGTAAAGAATTTGATATAGGTATATATCCTACATGAAGTCAAAGGTCAGTCGATACACGGGCGAGCTTCGGATGGGGATAGGGAGTAAAAAAAGTAAGAAGAGTAACAAAAGAAGAAAAGGATCAAAAATAAGAAACTAAGAGTCATGCAGGAGTCGTTGGTCCGTGGATGCAATATTCTAATATCTATAGCAACCTTGCTCCATCTTCTCGTATATACCTGTATATATAATTCAGGTACTGCGGCACCATTTTGAATCTGTGCGCCACGATTGCTTACTGTACATAGTAATTATTATTTCTAATGGTATTTATGATTTGTCATCTGTTCCATTGTTCAGCATGAATCTAAGAATTTTATCCAAAGCTGTTCTTTGATTCTTGGAGAAATGTGTCAGGCCACTTGCGGATTTATACCGAATAGTGTGCGGGAAATGGTCCGTTTCTTTAGTGCCGGAAGTCTCCTTTTTTGGTATAAGATATAAGCAAGATCAGACGATGATCGACTATGATGTATAATATTTGTGTATATGTGCATATGTACGCGTAGAGAGGATAAGGGCACGCTAAATCGGATATTCCCATAACTGGAGCACGTCGGTTACTGGCAGCAGACCAGCCGCGAAGGAGAATGGCGGACAATTAAGCTGAGAAAATACTACAATTACAATACCGTGGAATGCGCTTAGGAGCTATTCTTACGAAAGCACGATATATCCTTCCAGCTACTATAGGAAACGTGTATTGCGTCTTACTGTACATATTTTACTATAAGTATTAGCCGCCTCTCGGCTAGACTCTTCTTTTTTGATACTTTGTTATACTAGCTAGTCCTGTATGTATTACATAAGGAGTATATGTGTATATGTATACTCCCTTTCTCTAATGGTCCTCATGGCGTCTGTCTTGTACATACAACGTAGTATAGTGCCATATATCTACTACGTATAGATAGGCACATATGGTATGCGGTCGAAAGTGAAGACGACGCCTGGAGACGATCATTGGCCGCCATTATGGTCCCAGTCATTTTTCAGGATAAGCTTCATAAATGGGAATAGAATTAATAGAATGCACGATGGATTCTTTATAGATGAAAGTACAAGTACAATTATTTCTGGTGAAAAGATTTCGCAATCCTTCAGACTTATATGGGTTTGTTAACCTCGAAAATCCTTGCAGTGCCTGTCTTAGATCTTGGCCAAGAGAATAAAGGAGCGTTAATTACTACTATCGGAACCGCGGGATCAGTGGCGTCGGGACGCCTCGAGATGCCTATCCGAACACACGAGATTATCCGTGGTTTTGATGCTCAAGAAACGGCATATGTATCCTAATTGGGCCGAGGGCGTTATTTAAAGACGTATCTTGTATGAGAAGAGAGAGAGAGAGAAAGATCGCGGCTGAATCATCAGAACAGAGGATCAAATGCTTTAAGCGCTTTAAGCTTAGGAAAGTGAAGACGATGGTCAGTTTGGTCACCGCGACGTCAGACGTCGTTTCTCATAGGACCAAAATAATTTGTAGGCTTAGTGCGGCGCAGACGACGCTTGTAATATCTTACGACTGTATCGCCATCTTTTATGTTTTGAGCAAAACATTTATGTTATAGGGTCATACGCATGGTTCTTATCTTCTGTATTGGATGTATAAGATAATTTGCAAAAACATATCAATGGATGATAGTAAGATAATGTTATGTCAAAAATTGTTGGGGTTGTTTACTATTAGTCAGACGTAAGTCGTAAGACGAGGAGAAAGTTTCACTCTCTCCTTCTTTTAGCTTCGGGACGTTACAAGATTAAAAATTTTCAAGTCACCCAATGACATGGTACGTAATAAATCTCACAGATGGAGACTAGCGTCATACAGTGAACAGTGTGTATTATTCAGATATTTGAATTACGCGCCATTAGTACATTGCTACGGGAATTGGTTCTGGCCAATGGGCACGTCGCTTTTTAATTGGTCAGTGTATATTGGCCTTAACGGAGTCTTTTATCGTCAATTAGTGTAATGGCCTTGAAAATTGGCTAATCTAATTAGGATAGCCCTTATGGGTGTAATACACGTTGATTTAGGTAGATACGCAAAGCGCTAAGATTTTTAACTTAAAATCAATTATGCAGACGCTTGTTTGCGTAGGTACAACTATTGAGATTAGCCAATGTTACATTAGGCGTCGTTAACAAGGATGTAGGACGATTTTTAAAGACATTCAAGGATGCTAAAATTCTTTGGGATTAAAGAAATTTATGCCGAGATAAATAAATGGTGATATAAAGGGTGGTTTACAAAGGGGAACGACGGCTAATGTAAGTGGCGACAATGTCAATGATGTAGCCAGCTTGTTTGTATCGTTTGTTAATGATCGCATTATATACCGGGTGGCTATTATAAAAATACCTTTAATATACAAGCGCTAATATATACAATATATATACTTATGCTTTTCGAATGCAGTAGTCCTAAGGTGGACGTAATGGCCGCTCGTGCTTCACTCTAAAGACACTTTAGCATGAATGTAAACGGAGACTGTATAATGTGATTGGGATATTAAAGGCTTGACCAACGGTACAGAGGATCCCCATGGTGTAGTCTTATGGCTATTGGGAGTCGAGGACCGAAATAAAGAGTCAGGGTCGTTTGGATTCCCTTTTTCCTTACTTTTGTTTTTTTCATCTGATATATATTACTACGAGAACTTTTGGACCATAGAGGAATTCGACCCAGGGCAGTACCGATGCCTCTAATCTTCACGCATTGGACGATACTTATTTATTTCTATCTTTTATTTATCTTGGCCCTCCTTATTTCACTTTCATAAATATTTATAATGCCCTCTGGACTCGCGGAGCCGTCACTCCCGTGCTCGTAAAGATCCAACCACTCAGACTGCTCGCAGAGGAATTCAAGGATCCTGTAGTGGTACAATCGGTCAGGATTCCGCACGTGTGCTAAGAATAAGGTCCCAGGTATCCCTGACCCATCGGGGTTTATTTTCTATATATGTATACATATATACATATACCTTTAAATCTTTCTGATAATCTAAAATATTCTTAAGCTACCTACATTATATATATTGGCACCTACTATGTATGTATGTACAATGGAATTATCGTGCCAACCTAATGTGGAAGCAATGCGCAAAACTCACCGATAACGATTATCGGTGTTTCACGTTCAAAATATTTCTGGGCCGCCTTTACATTCTGTACGCTGTCGTGGAGCACTGTTATGAACACAGCTACGAACGATAGGCGGAATTGCGCTTGAATGTTTAACATTTTACAACAGTAAATATTGAAGTTTTACACGGTGCCGGTTTGCGAGCGTCGAATCCGCAAGATTTGTCGCTCCTAGTTATGTGGATCTATGTACACTTATTTGCAGGGACTCGTTGCTGTTCTGTATACTATACGATTGATAAGTGAAAACCTGGCTATTCGCTACTGTAAGATTTCCCGATTTACTGTATAAACACTAACATGAGCATTAAGATAAAGCTTCTAGAATTCTATAGCGAATCGATAGATAGAGTAGAGATAGTACAGTGCATACCGAAAGTTTTGCAGCTAATGGATGGTCTATGTTTAAGATAAAGATTCTATAGTGTTTTTAGTCACTGAAAACTATGATAAGTAACGTGGAAAATTTGATCTTTTGTTCCAGATGGTACCGATGCGCCGATGTCCAGGAAGTAGTTGATGAGCAGGAGTACTGGGAGCTTCTTTGTCATTACAGAAGAGGAAAAAGAAGCAAAGATGATGATCCGGATGGTCCTCTTGCTGTTCCTGGTGGGTGTCTGCAGATCGGCGCCGACGAGTGTATCAAGTACGTCGTCGCCGAGACGATCGCCAGACCAGGAAGTCGGTTCACCGAGTGAACTCGCATGGCAAGCCTGGCTCCTGGTCAATACTGAGACCGGTGCCCACTCTGGCATCGACTCCTCGAGTATTCTTCGACGGATAACGCCTAAGAGTGTCTTCATAGCACCGGCTCTACCTGCTTGTGCCGAAGGTTACGGTGCTGATAATATGGGACGTTGCGTGAACGATATCACGCGACGGACCTACATCGATGTCCTGGTGCAAAAGCTGAACGCCATGTATTCCAATAGTAATACTGCCAATGAGAAGCCAAAATCGTCGGCAGTCACTGGACCACTTCAGTTGAACATTCCGTTACTCCCTGGTGGTTCTCAAGATGGCAAAACTGACGGAGACGATGCTGAGGAGCCTGCGAAGATGCCGGCCGAGGAGCAACCTAAGGATAAGAAGGAAGCCTTAGTGACAGTTTATGAGGTTGGCAATGAAACGAAACATCAGAAGGAGGAGACGTTTTTTCTTGGCTCCTCTGAAAAAGATGATGCTGCTCCTACGACGACTGATATCGTGGTTCCTGTCGCTGACTTCGTAGATGACGCCAATGAGACCTTCGCTGACGTCATGGACTATAAAATACGTTCAGACACGCAACTTCATATCAATCGTACCGAGATCGGTAAGGATGAGAGTTCGATGAACTCGACAGACGTTCCTTCACCGACCTTGATGCTAGTTCTGTCGCCGACCAAGTTGCCGCTTACTGTCTCCACGCCCAACGTAGATGATCTTCATGTGGTTCACAATGGAACTTCTGGACATATTTTGGTCAAGACAGAAAATGTGACAGTAAATTCTAGCAGCAAGGAAATCATATCCGTGACTGTACCTGATGCCTTGGTGCACTTGCCTTCCGCATCCGGGAACCACACGCTGGATATCTACGACGACGAGGAAAAAGACGTTTCGGACTCGACGGATATAATACCTGAAGAAGATTCCACGGAAGTGGACGATGAGATTCTGAAGCATGGTGAAGCGGGTATGGCAATTCCCTTGGATCAGCAGATGTATCAGAAATCAGAGGAGTCTACCACGAGGAAGAATCTTCAAGATACTGCTGTTCCTGAGAAACTTGTCATCAGGAATCTGACACAGCCTCAACGTGGAAATGAACCGTCGGCTTCAGAACGTGATGAGATCAGTAGTAATGTATCCAGTGAAGTCAGTATCAAGGGAGACTTCATTGTCGAAACTACTTTGTTGGGTATGAATACCAATTCATCCAGGACATCCGACAGGAACAAGACCTGCGATTTTGGAGACTGCGACGACTTCCGGGAACTCCTGGAAGCAGAGAAGGATTTAATCCCTGAACCTGAGGTCGTGTTATCACCTCAGGACTCTCTTGGCACGGTATATCCTGATATCCATGATAAAAAACGTGCGGAGCAGCAGAAACTAAATCCTCCTTCAAGGATCCAAAATACAGGATCTTACTACTCCGGCTCTCCAGGACAATCAGAAGCGCTCCTGTATGATTCCCATCCTCAGGTTACTTACCCTGATGGGGATTCGGTACCAGAGATCCACACAATTGACGAACAAGCTTCGTACAATCGCGAGCGCCTGGCTTTACCTGAGGTTAAGGAACCTAATCATCTCAGCAGACCTAACCTTAACGATAACTACGGCTTCAGGCCCAATCCTGGAGGATACAGACCTAACCAGGATTACGTCAGATTTCCTAATTACGAAGAACCTCAACCACAACCGGTAAGGACATCCGGTTATGTGAGGTTCCCATCAGAAGAAGCGAACAGCATTCATGCTCAGGATTATAAAAACAGATCGCCTCACTTAGAGGACTTCTCACAATCATCTACGAGCACAAAGAGCAGCGTACCAATTCACCAGAAACAATCATACTGGTGGTTACCGTCAGGTTGGCGAGCGGATCGCCAACAGAATATACAACATCCATCACAGTATCCAAATCAGAGGCAGAAGCCAAGTCCTATGCTCTTAAGATTCTGGGCCAGGATGCCACTCCTGAGGGATCCCAGTTTATATCCATCTTCAAGTCCAACTTCCGGTTCCTACGGTGAGGCAATAAGAAGTCATCAGATGCGTTACTCCCAAGCTCTGCCGCACAGGACAAACTTCTACAAGGAGATGTCGACGCAAGACGTGAACAGGGTCTTTACCCAGAAGTCACGTGGCTCGGTCGTAGGCTAAGACTCCTGGTGAATGCGTGGTAGCCTAATGAGTTGAGAATCCTTCATCGTCCTGAGGTGGATCCTCCTTAGTGAATTTCGGAACGGTGCCAAATAGATGCGTTCAGGGACTTCCGGGTTGGCTCAGGGTACGACCAATCGGACGTGTAAGGCTTTACCAAAAACAGACTGATCGTAGCGTATTATTAATATTTTATAGTGCGATTTCGTCGTCGGGCGAATGATGCCGTACCGGGGTGTCGCGACGGTGAAAACTCCTCGACGTCACACCAGAGAGAAAGCAGAAAGAAAGCAGCCCAGAAACTTGTGCAATACTTTTTTCAAGTGTTCAATAAAGAATCCAATTGAACTGTCAGGAGCTGAATGAATGAAAAATGAAATTATCAAACACGGTCAACACGAACAGAGAGATTAAAAATGACGGCAAATTATATGAGTTTATGAATTTGAATTTTTTAAGTATTTTTCCGCGTCATCGCCATCCATATCGTGCAGTACAAAAAACACTTGAAATAAACGAAGAAAGTGGATTCTTCCAGTCTTATGATCCTTCCGGTACGTGACGCAAGGACAATCCTGATGCACATTGTGACTACATAAATATATAGGCATTATGACTATATATAATATAGATATATAATATACAAAAGCCAACCCGTGAAATTCGTAGGAGTCCCTAAGCGCAAGCGCGACAAGGCTTTACCAAAACAGACTGATCGTAGTGTATTATTTTATTTATAATTATAAACCGGAATGCTTTCCCAGAGAAATCCCGAAAAGACAAGAAGATAGATGAGTGTGTTTCATGTCTGATTTCTTTGTGTAAAACAGTAAAAAAAGAAATCGCAACGCTTCATCAGCCAAATACCATTGTCGAAGTGTCAGAATATTGTATCATATTACACGAAGCGTATGAACAAAACAAACAGATAAATAAACAATTGTGTCCTCTTTGTCAAAGGAAAATCAATCGTAATATCATTTCAACTTAATGGAAAGCTCTGTATTGTGTACTGTGTGTATTTTACAATTAACGCACGTGTCCTATATATGTATGATTAACGTATGCAATTTAAACAAAAATTAGTCAATTTATCAAAACCCGCGTCGGTTATTTGGAAAATTAAATTGACTCGACTTGGTCATCGGTAGTTTTGATCATTTTCGTAGTCTAATAATAATCTTGATGGCCATTCAGAGAGCTATGAGTGAATGAATGGTATGTGTAGATGAAAAATCGAAAATTGGAAACGAATAAAAATCATTCATTAACAAATGGAAATGTCTTGACTTGTCAGTTTGATCGTGACATCGAATAAGACACGTGGATGGTGCGCGTACTTTGGTGGTTTTTCTTAATTTTTTTTTTTTTTTTGAGCAAACTATTCGATTTCCAATAATGCGGCCAGTAATTGTATTGTCTATTTATCATCTGTTCTAACGTACTGTGTAACGTGTCACATACTATATTATTAATTATATCAATTGAATGTACATATTAGTTTTATCAAAGAATGTTGTATATAGAGCATAATAAAAATCCAAACGTTAACACTTATTGTAATGATGATGTATTAATTGTAACTGTATTAAACGTTATTGTATTATTTATAGCTAAAATATATTGATGTATATTACGTATGTCGTGTTCCGTATGATCATTTGATTTGATCACAAATGGAAAGATGAAAGCGAGGAAACAATATTAAAGAATTGTACCGATGACATTACTATGCCAAATATTATGATGTTTTTATTTTTATACCCTAATCCTCTTAGAATAATAGGATACATTAGTCGTGATTCAAATATCATTTTTATGATACTGATATAGTACCAACATAAGGTTGACGATGTATTTAAAAACTGTCAGTTATCTCAAGAGCATTATATTTGTACATTATCATTTTTTATTTTGTTATCCAATCTTTGCTATATACAATCCTCTCAGTTAGAATTAAATTAATTAACGTGACATACTTTTAACTAGTTTTTAGTCCTTTGAATCCTTTTGCAAGTACAAATTTCTCTGAGGAATCGTCTCTTGTTGCTGCAGGCCTCACAATCTTTATATTTTTGTAAAATTTTCCTACATCCTGCTCAAACTGGGTGGATTGTCCACCATCCCACAGCTTAACCAAAAATGTAGCATTCACTTGCGAAATTTGAAGTGCAAATTTCAATGCTAAATAAGCTAGCCTAATGATATTATCATGATCCATGTGCTTTACTCCAGATGCGTTTGGAGCCATGTCAGACATTACAAGATCAACCTGCTTTCCATTCAATAAGTTCTTCAGTGTATCTTGAGCCAACTGTGTAGTAAAGTCCATGTTCCCAACAACAGTTGCTCCGTCTATAGGATAAATAGGTAATCTGTCTATCGCCAAAACCATCCCCTTGGGTTTGTTCGATATACTTCCATCGGCATTGGTATGCTTAACAGCAACTTGAGTCCAGCTTCCTGGAGCAGCACCGCAGTCCACAACAACAAGTCCAGGAATCAAAATATTAAATCTATCATTAATTTCAATAAGCTTGAATGCACTGCGGCAACGATATTTTTCTTGCTTGGCCAACTCTACGTAAGGATCCTTCAATTGTCTCACTAACCATTTCTGTGAGCTTACAGACTTCCCTTTAAGGTTACTTGGTGTTTCACGTAGTGACGTCCGACACGTGTGTATACACCGGACTGTTATCAGACTCTTCCAAAAGTTACTCATCTTTACTCAACCTAATGATAGGTATACCGGATGTAGGTTATGACGTTCTTTCAAAGAATACACACACTTCTCTCTAACGTCATTAATTTATTATAAACTAACCGTTATCCCAGATCCGTATTTTATTAATAATCCTTTATCCTACGTCATTAATACCTTATTTTAGCCAGAATCAATTATTGTAAACACACGAGATCCATGGTAATATAAGACGTTAACACTACGGTGCTGCAGCCTAGCGACTAGATCACACAACTTATTACTGAATGAGCAAGAAACTCAAAACTCTGCGCATCACGCAGCAGTATTTCTTGATCAGCTGATCAGCTGCTTCTTCTTGGCATGCGCGAAAATGGTGTCGTTATTCCGTAGTAGCAACCGGACGATATCGCGCTATTCGCCGGCGAAGATGTGATTAAATTCGACACGTAAACTATCCCGTGGCTGGACGAGGAACGACGAAGTGGTTCGCAATGAATTTAACCGCGGGAAATCCGCACGGGAATGGCTTGCTCTACGCCGGCTTCAATCAGGATCAAGGTAGGTTAAGAAATCCTGTTCGGTTTTGACAGTGCAATAGTTTTCTATTAGGACTGTTATTTTAAGATTCGTAAACGTATACGTTTAATTTATCCTCGCTGGATTAGACATTCGTTTGTTTGTATAGCATTAAATTAACATTTCTCAGGCAAACTTTCATACTACGACTGCGACATATTGTAGTTGCAATAAAGTTAATTTCCAGTAAGGAATGAATGTTTTTTATTTTAATTATAACCTCATCATTTAATTTTTCTTATTTACCATGTAGTGGATTATTTTCTATAGATTTTTATGTAATTTATGTTTTCTTCCTCATTGTGGGTGCTCATTTTTATTTTGCTTCTTAACGAATAGTTTTTCTATGTTAATACTTCTTCTCATTGTTTTTTCTTTTATATAAGCATTTGGTATATTATAACCTTGCCTTGTTTTTATAAGATATTTATTGTAAATATCTTATAGAGATATCTATAAGAGATTGCCAGATTATATATT
This sequence comes from Calameuta pallipes, assembly GCA_030142375.1. Lineage (NCBI taxonomy): Eukaryota > Metazoa > Arthropoda > Insecta > Hymenoptera > Cephidae > Calameuta > Calameuta pallipes. The sequence continues at coordinate 1,353,699 of JARQSW010000561.1, read as the reverse complement.
TTTTAATTGATACTCAATATGTGATTGAGGAACTGCATATGCCATCTTGCACCGGAATAATGTCTGATAAAAATTTTAATACGACTAGTGAATTGTTTGGATTTCTCAATATGATCTTTATAATGTATATTTGATACTTTCGGTATTATTTTTTATTCCACTGTGAACATTGTATCATGTTATCTCTCTGTGCACTTTCGCCAATATATACTGATTAATGAATAAAAACAGACTGAAGGCTTCATTAGTAATTTCAGAAAAGAAAATGACAAAACATGTACATAACAAACAGATAGCCATATCGGAATTACTTTCTTGATACATTAACTCATACTTCTGCAGGATGCTTTGCTTGTGGAATGGAAAATGGATACAGGGTATACAACTGCAACCCTCTCAAAGAGAAGGAACGACACGATTTTAGCGATGGGGGTCTAGGCTATGTCGAAATGCTCTTCAGATGTAATTATTTAGCTCTCGTTGGTGGTGGAGCTAAGCCTATGTATCCAACAAATCGAGGTAAATAGAGTGTAGCTAGTTGGCAAAGCTTAAGAGGAGAATGAAGAAGCACTGGTCAATCATTTCAGTGATGATATGGGATGACCTCAAGAAGTCGCCGGCTATAACGTTGGAATTCAATGCACCCGTGAAGGGAGTAAAGCTACGCCGTGATAGAATAGTCGTTATACTTGAAGGTGTTATTAAAGTTTACACCTTCACGCAAAATCCTCAGCAGTTACATGTTTTTGAGACGAATCCCAATCCACGAGGATTGTGTGTTTTGTGTCCAAACAGTAACAATTCCTTACTGGCCTTTCCTGGCCGCAAAAATGGGCATGTACAAGGTAAGTTTAGTTTTCATACAGCTCAATAACTTGATACGATAACACAACTTTCTGATTACAGTGATAGATCTGGCAAACACAGAGAAACAGCCTCTCAATATAGAAGCACACGAAACGCCTCTCTCTTGCATAGCATTGAATCTTCAGGGTACGAGGTTAGCTACAGCCTCGGAGAAGGGTACCTTGATAAGGGTCTTTGATACTCAAAGCGGAAATATGATAAACGAACTGAGAAGAGGGGCTAATCATGCGAATATATACTGGTAATATATAAAAAATCTCAACAAACAATAACCATCATCCTCAACCCACTAATTCCTAATAAATACTTCTTACAGTATAAACTTTAATCATGACTCGACATGGTTATGCGTGGCCAGCGACCACGGTACCGTTCACGTCTTTGCTGTGGAGGATCAGAAACTGAATCGTCAATCTAGCTTAGCGTCGGCCACTTTCCTGCCAAAGTACTTCAGCTCGAGTTGGAGCTTTTGCAAGTTTCAGGTGCCAGATGGTCCACAGTGTATGTGTGCATTTGGCACAGATAACAATAGTATTATAGGTCAGTCTAAAGCCATGTATAAAATAACTCTTATAAAACATCTCATAATTCTTTACGTAATCATAGATTCCATACTTCAATTTTTAACCTATTCATGTTTTTGTTTAATTCAGTGATATGTGCTGATGGTAGCTACTATAAGTTTGTGTTCAACAACAAAGGCGAATGCACAAGGGATTTTTACGCCCAGTTTCTAGAGATGACCGACGACAAGATGTGACTTCAAGAGGTTCAAGATGAACCTAGCTAACTACGAAGTGTCGACCTTCTCACGGCGTTGCGACGTCGTTTTCGTTCTGTCCGTCAATTACTCGAAAGAAGAGGCTGAGCTCGCGAGGTACGCATATATCCTGAGATACAGAGTCAGATTGACCTGGACTGACCTCACGTGTGGACCAAACGAAGGGGCTGTGTGAATTCCAAGTGGAGTCGAGTCCATAGAGGAAACACTGTTCTTTCTTTTTCACATGCATTCTCGCCCTGGACTGATTTAGTATGTAAAAAAGAAAAAGATATGTTAATAAGAGTCTGCTTTGTCTCTATTAAACAATTTAATTATAATAATACCAAACTCCCGGCTGCTGTTGGCTCAAAATCATCTTATCCTGCTACAAATTTGCTTTATGCTTCGTAACAATGAAAATCAATGCAATGTTTACTATATTGTCACACAAAACTTCTTTTGACAATGATAAGTTTCTTGGGTACAGTCCAAATTGGCACGACTCCAATTGTGATCATTATAAATTGTAAAGTAGTCACCCGCACAGGACTGTACATGATTATATTGTGTAGGATGTATTGTGTCTTGAGCAATCCAAAGATACTCTGCTGGGTCTAATGAGAATTGGACGAATTTAAAAAAAAAAAAGTGATAATAGACAAGATTACAAAATTAAGTATATAACCACGATCATCGTCACACCATGATCTAAACTAAATAAAACTCTAAAAGAAAAGATTAATAAAAATAAGCAAAATTCACACGATGACATTGGACAATTTTCAAAATACCAAGTGCATAATTGTGACGCGTAAACGTTAATAGGTTCTTTGTAAGCTTTATTCTTAAGTTTCCATACATTTATAATACATATACACAAGAATTAAGTAATTATATTTAACAGTGGATATCGAGATATCGCCACGAGAAAAGGCTAGGATTGTAATTTCACGGGGATGCTCATTTCGAGATAAGGAAATAAAAAAAGAAAATTTACGCGAGGGAATGTCAATCGTTTCGTGCTCCTAATACGATTTTTAATTTATTACCATTAATATTATTACACGCAAGTCATTCAATGACCTTGTAGCTCTAATCGACTATATCGAGAGACTATTTTTAAATTCAGTCTTGCCCCGGGACAGCGACGTTAAGTAACTCGCAAGTATTTCCTTGAAATTCCAGCAATATTGTATAACACGACTCCCTGCAATTTTATTCTGTATCTGTGGCCGTGTACCTTGAATGATAAAAATGTAATGTTTATGCAATTGTTTAAACACTTGGCTGATTTTTAATTGAACTGCTCTATACGTGCTTTACGTGGTCATTGAAGCTGTAGAATTGTCTTTTACTATTTAGTTCCAGTGACTGCGAAACATGCATCCATTTTCTTTCCTTCGCTTCACCTCCTTTTTTTTTGCTTTTCAAGTAATTCTCCAAAGTCTCATAGATATGCTACCAATGATTAACAACGAATATATAATATACGAGTGGCTCATCATTATATTATATACCTTGTTTCATATAATATGTTTTATAATATCACTTATAGAGCGTTAAAATACTCTTTTCCTCATGGCTCGCTACTGATTGGCTCCATTGGTATTTATGTATATCCTCCATCCGATTAAAAATCTTTTTAGAAAAAACACCAAATAAAAAGGATTATCCATGTTTCTTTTCTCGCAACCGGAAACTCTCTTCAGCGCGAACCTCTGTGTCAATCGGTTAAAAAAATTTCTTTTAAAATCTCGAGGCCGCTCGTTTTATTATTTAGTATTTTCCATCTAGTTCTGTCACTGCGTTTGCAGAATTACCACGTGACGAGGCTATGTATTCTGAAAAATATTTCTTTGCGACTTCACGATTTCTTCCTTTAAACCTCAAACGGCTGAGTACCGCTGGCGCGCAATTTTGAATTCTCAGGCAATGGAGTCGCTGGACGTTTTTTTGGGTCGTGAATCTCATGAGTCAGGCCCTTTTTTATCTCCAGGCTTTTGTACGTACTGTACACCACGAACCATAAGTACAGGCCCACCATGGTGCCGATGAATACCGTCACTCCTAATATGATTTTGAGGAGAACTACTTTCAGTATTAAAAAAAGTTATTCCAGTGAATCATCCCTCATTTTATATTCAACTTACGCTTCGGTGCACCGGCATTTCCGCCTATCAGTGCTATAAACGGACAATTTTCTTGGACCAAGAACAAGGATATGACACCAGCAACCAGTTCAGTCATCTTCACCATTATCCATGGTGCCATGAAGTGGCGATTATTCTAAAAATAAAATATAACTTGTTAGAGGACAAATTGTTTCCCTTTTCTTTTATATTTACCATAGCTGCACCATACAGCAATAAAACCGTTGCTATGAAGTGTATGACAGTGACCACCAGGACGCAATACAACAAATAAAGTTCCTCTGAAAGAACAAAACTCCTGAGTGCTCGAAACACTTATTGCTATTGATTGTTTCTATTAAATTATGTTAAGTAACCCGTGGCTTTATGGTGACCCATATCCATTCTCTTGGTGTTGAGATGCTTTGACGATATTTCCTCAAGAGCCTCGCGCTCCAAAGCATCTTCGGTGTCAATGGCGACCATCTCCCTGGTCTCCATAGCATGTGCCAAAGCCAGTACCAGGACAGCCATGCAAAATCCTGATAGAAACTGCAAAGAAAAGAAAATCAATAAAAATATTATCACAGTGTAAATTAAATAATTTTTTTCACAGTCATTACGTACTATTTGAGATATGGCGATGACGATAGTCCCCTGCCTCAAACTGAAGTGGAACATGCAGTTTGATAATAACATCAACTTCATATTGACTTTTTTTTCTTTTTCTTCCAGATTATTTCAATAATTTTTCACTCCACTAATGAGTCAGGGCTGAATTCGTTTGATCAATCCCTTTCGCCTGGGTACTTATCCTGCAAAGGGATGAAATTAACAGGAAATTATTTTACTTCTTTTTGGCTCAGTATCCTCCCTTGTCATGATACAGATTCCACTGTACAATTTTTACTTTGACAATTGACAGTTAAAATTCAGGCACTTGGTTGACGGTGTATAACTGATATTGACAGCTTACCTGTGCCCGGGAGTGTATATCAGGTGTCACTGAAATTTCGTCCTGCCTGCAATGCTAATCAATAACTTTCACTGTCTCCCAACATCAAAACAAAACATTGGCGCTGAACGTCGACGACTTTTACAGAGCCACAATTTATTTCTTTTAATTGTTATTTAATCAAAGTAAAATCTTATCCATGTGGTGGCCCACGTGAGTGACACGAAAACCTTTGAGGTCTTGACGATGATTTTAACACCGGGTTACGCGCTGTCACGCAAATTATTCATTTCCTGACCCACGACGATTCGCGAGCCCCTGCCTAACGGCAGCCCGTCATGCGCAATAGAGCCGCGACCTAATACTGGTCGTTTCATATTGGAATTGCGCTTTTTTACAAATTTCCTGCGCAACTTGTATTTGGTTCATTCGAAACAGGTCTAACGCGATGAAATATTTAAAAAAAATACAAAATATATCTTATTATTGATTTTTCTATACTTTTTAGTTCCTTTTAGTAATAAACAACATATACTATTTATAAGGATAATGTATGTATAGATTTATTAGTAATAAATCTTAATGAATAAAATTTCGCAAAACTTTCACTGATTGAATATAATAATATGTATTTACATTCATTAAGTGAATATTAATTATCATATTTACGGTTCTGTATATTATAATTAGGTAATAACTTTTGCCAAATTTTCCAATCTAACTCAGAACGCAGTATTGAATTCTATTATCATACGAAGTTAGTTCGATCAGAGGTGACTCATCTTTCAAGTCGTCATAGAAACGAACTATAAATTCGATTCCGGCTAGAATTTGGCTGAAAGGTGATCGGCGATCCATTGAAAGTTGATAGGTCGTAGGTGGAAGGTCGAAGACATTTATAAATACTTTATAATTTTTTAAGTAAAATCATCGAATCATGGAGCCAAGAACGCACAGAGTTGGTATCGGAGTTGGCGCTTTTCACAATCCGCCCCGTGCTAAGTACAGCGAAGAGACGCGAAATCTAATAAAAGGCAAGTATCTCTAGATAACCTAATATAAAAGTAAAATCAATTTTTTATTTTAATATATTTCATTAATTTTATAATAACAGTGCTGATGGAAGAGTCAAAATTGACTACGATGCAAAGAAAATCGGTTCAGGATGCCGTCGACAAAGGAGAACCGTTACCAGCGCCAAGTTCGAAAATAAATTCGAAAAAAGAAAAATATGCAGAATCTCAAGTGAATATTTGAACTCTAGATACTATTAAATGGATTCTATATTAATTTGCAATATATTAATTTTCACTTTTAAAACGATCAGGCGACGTTTCCATCGGTATGGAAAAAACGTTCGCAAGATGCAATAATAAGTAGTGGCGCCTACGAGAGAGATCAGTACCATAGAACAGTGCCTTTACGTAAGTATGATTATAAATAATTAAAAAATTCGAATTTACATTTTTTAAACTATTTTGCATCAGTCAACAAGGAAAGAGAAAAAAGACATCTTGCCTGCATCATGGCATACGGCAAGGACATGCCACCCACTCCTCATGGACCAAAAATTCTTCACAAAGCACGCAAAGAGCCTAAATTACCGGACGACGTGGATCCACTTAAGGATCGTAAGTTAACATTAACATGAAATATTAACAAAAATCATATAAATAATACGGGACTCGTCCCGCTGTTACCGATTAAATATATTACATTTTAGTCGTCCAAGGGATTCGCGAGAGGATGGAGTTCCTTGCAGAGATGGAATCCTTGGGCGAGGGTAAAAAATATCGTCCGATAATACATCAAGAGATAGCCCAAAAGATACGACTGATTGAATCGATAGATAAAGATAAATCATTAGAAATGAAGGAAATAGTAGGAAAATATAAATACGAACGACCAGCACCTAAAGTATTTCCATTAGGAGAATTAGACATTGAATGAAATCTAATCGGTACCAACATAACTCTGTACAATAAAACCTTATTGGTATACAGTAATTTTATAACTGCTATAAACGACATTATTAACAGCTCAAATATTTTGCTATTACAATTATAAAGAAGTCCCTTCGAAATTTTCTTTAACCTTATATTATTTTAGTTTATTGTTCTAGAACTTCTACTACGCGTACTACTATTATAGGTATACAATATGCATTAGTTGATTACTAAACCGTAAGAGGTCCCCGGTTGGCGCGAGAAACAAGAATCGCGATGAAAGAACTGGTTTGCTGTCAGTTCTACGCCACACGGCAATGGCGTACGACGCTTGGTTATTAGACGTTCGTCGTGCACATCAGAAAGTAATAGCAGCGCGTATCACACAGTCAAAGAAAATAGTAAGTGCGGATATCTAATTCGAATGCCGGTTAGTCAGTTGACAAGAAGAACGTGACAGTCTAAACGGTTAAAAGAGTGAAAAAAAGGATAAATAAAATATTCATAATTCTTTGGGATTTCGCGGGATCCAATAAAGGATCCCAGATGATCAGCGTGTGATCCAAAATGGCGTCGACCGATCTGTCGTCCGGTAAATAAATAAATGGAAATTAATTCTCGTCGTCCCAATCGTCGTTTATCCTATTGTCAACGACGATGAGGATTGACTTGCCTTTGGGATTTACAATGTTTTTCTTTCTTTCTTTTCTATTCAACTATCGTTGTTCGGATTCTGTCAGGATCTATACCGCCATTCTACAGAGAGGTGTACGAGAAGATTGCTTCGACTTCTGGTGGTAACGTGGAACGAGAAGTTTTTAAATCCCTTCTTGTGAAATCTCAGCTAAGCAGCTCTGTCCTCAGTCAGGTTCGTTTATAAAATGTAGTACCACTGTATTCTAGATATGTATAGTGTGTGCCGGAAAAAGTACAGTTTCATGCTACAGTCTCGTCTGACCTAAGCAGGACTTTACCACAGTCTACTAGATACATAGAACTTGCCGTGTGAATATCTAGTAAGGTGCATCGAACTCTGACACCCATATCATTCTCGTGGAACGACAGAATTATTTAAATAAACCATTAGAATTAGATAGAACAAATACTTTGAATGTAAATTCGTACAAGCCTATCGGACATTCGTAATTTCATTATTTGACCCAGATATCGTTTATAAGAGGATTTCAATACAAATTCTTATATAATGCTCATTCGAGATGCCCCTTCACTTGTAATACTATTTACTATACTTTGAAAACAATGAAGAAAACAAATCGTACGCGTCATCAGAAAATTCCCTGAAGACCCAAATACCTGTAAACAGGTTTTTCATTGTCAACAGGTAAGACCTTAAGGCTACCTCTATATGAAATTGATAATTGCTTTATAGCTATTTTGGTAAATACATTAATTATTCTGAATTAAGTGTTTATAATTGACATTAACATTTATTCGAATTCAAACTGAGTGGACTCTGATTTGTCGAATATTACATGGGACTGTATCAAGTAGAATTTATAGTTACTCTTTCCGGATACTTCGACACCCCTTATCATTTATTCGGCCTCCACATAGCAGATAGAGTGTGGACGCCCCCTAACAATATTACGCAAATCCTGGGTATAGTGCTCGCATCTACATGCAGACTCGGACTTTTAACTAACTCACAGTAATAATAGTGACTAAGGCCAGTGACAAAGTGCAGAAGGATTTTAAATGTTGAATTGATTTAACAAAAAGTTATCTACTTACACGACTACTTACACTTATCGCATCTTAAGTGCTATAATACAGTTGTACAATTATATATAAGTTTATAATCTACTGTTTACTATAACATTGCATTTACCACCTCAGAATATCATTGACCTGTATAGTATATGATGAGTGTAATGCACGAGACCTGCATAGTTAACAGTACAATACGGTAGTCTGTATCAGATGCCAATTATCTAAGAGAATAAAAAAGAAGTGCATCTCGTTAACTTTACTTATGCTTATCAGTTAGATTGTAATTTAGTCATCCAGGATAATAATGACGTGGAGAATATAAATAGTTATATGTATGCAAGGCAAAAGAAGTTTTCTAAAGAAGTTTAAATCATAAGCATTGTTATATGGAATAGCAATGCCATGATTCATATTTTAAAGTTACACGAGTATCGGGGAATTTTTTAAATCATCAGCTCACCGCGATACAATCACTTTAACCATTAGAATAACTTCATAATAATAATGCTCAGATAAACTATTGTTTGGTAAAATTGAAGTTGAAAAAATTATACAGTATTATAAATAATTCATTTGAGCATATGCATATGATACAGGCTAATTGAATTGTGAAAAATATGTGTGTGTGTGTGATTGCCAATGATTAAAATATAAAAAGCGTACTTCCGTGTACCCGTTTCGTAAATTCCTATATTATGGTAAACCGTTCTAAAACTAAAGCGAACAATAGAGACACCGGGAATTGTTTGCGTGGTCGTGGACGCCGTACCGACATAGAATCATGTACCAAGCGACAACTGTCACAAACGCAGGACATGCATTCTCGTGAGATACATGAAGTCTGTATACACTCGTATCACTACAGTATTACAGTGTAGAAACTGTCGTATCTCTTCTCATCCCCACCATCCTCTTCTCTGTCACGGACGAGGCTAATTTAATTTAATAACATTTCATTTGTTTCTCGCCTTAAGGCCCAATCGGTCCTGCCACTTCCTGTTTAAACTACGACGTGGAATTTCAAATCAGCCAGAGATCAAAACCTTGAGACTTCTGGACCATCTTCTTATGCATCTAAAACATTAAGACGAATCTTTTACATCCTGTACGTTTCTTACTATGTGACAAGTCCACACGTATTTATACCCACCTTAATTCTTCGTTGACATTGTGGTACCAGTTTCAAAGAACAGACGTGATTGGAATTCTCGAGTTAAAAAATTCCAAGGATAATATCATACCTGTAGCAAGTGTTAGTCTTTTTTAATTTTTTTCTTCTTGTTTTTCTTGCATATACATTTCTCTTCTATATATTTTCACTTCTCATGATTTGTGAATATTCACTGGTATCGATCCGCTCCTAGAGAAAACATACTTCGTGCTGCTTCTAGTAGAGAGTTTAGATGAGATCGTGCAGTGGCTGATCGTGAGAGTAATCGCAGTGAGGTTTACCTGAAAAATTCATGGAATGTCGTTACTCTCATTCGCTGGCGTTAACCTTAAGCTGCGTTCTCCCGTGTGCTTAAACCTTATAGACAACGTCTTGTAAACCCTTCAAAGAAATGGTAAAATATATATTTATACATACCGAAGACATTTTGTAATAAGAAGATAATAACAGGAGACGCGTATGAATGTCTGAATGGATATTAATGATCCTTGGAATTTAAATGTATTAGAATAAATTTTTTTTTTTTTTTTTTCGTTATGAAGATTCATTAAAGAACTCTCCATTACGAATCTCGTTCATTGACCAATGCTCACGATTATTTTACTTTTAATTAGATAACGACCTGTTTTATTGGTTCGATTGACTCTAATAATGATATCCTGAGAGAAAATGATTTCTAATAATCTTAATCTTTTTTAATCCTAGAAGGGTAAGACAATTTTTTTAAGTGTCGTTAAAACCATTAAAATTACGTTCTCTGGTTTACATGCAACTTTCTTAACCGGTGACGCCATGTTACTGTTCTAAGGTTAATGAGTATCTTTAATGTCGAATACCATTTCTTTTTTTTTCTTTTTACTTTTACAGATATGGGAACTCGTCGACAGCAAGATGGGATATCTGACGCGCAGCAGCCTTTACAAGGGATTGGCTCTGGTCGCGTTTGCACAGCAGGGAAAACAGCCGAGCGACAAACTCTTGGAGAATTCCGAATCTCGAGGTTTTTCATTATTTGATCTTCTATCGAGTGAATTCATTTACGTCGATTAAACATTTTCTTATCAATTGATTTCAGACATTAGGCAAATTTACTGAGTTGCCATAGAGCTCAATACGTCTCATATCGTATCGCTATTTACATAATATTTGCTTTACTGAGCTCTTTTTTTGTCATTCGGTTCACTTGGTATCACTCACCAGCAACCGTTACTTTATTTTCGTTTTTGTCGTGACAGAGAATTCAAATAATAAATGTTTACGTCCCCTTTCATACTTTCTCTTGGCCAACTACAGATTACTGTACCGTAGATTACCGCGAGTTTGTAAGTAAACTGTTTAAAAGTAAAGTATACAACAAAAAATAAATATAAAAATCGTTCTTGCTATACTGATGTTCGCTGATTATTGAGTCTACCCTGAACTTACAATTAAACACAGTCAGGAACTAACCGTAGAAAAAATTCTATAGATTATTATAGTCTGCTATATAGATATAGAGCCAAATGCGTAGAAACTTTATATAATTTTAATTATATAGATTTTAAAATTTATTTCTCTTTATTCGGACTGCAGAACTACCCATACCAGTTTTGGGAGATTTAACGGAAGTGACGTTACTGGCGCAAAGAATACACAAAGGGACAAACCCTACCAAGCTAAATATCAGTTATTCTGACATATGTAATTTGGACACCATAGAAGTCAATCTAGTACCGGAGAAAAAGGGTATCTTTCTAAAGCACGTGGAATATCAAATAACCAGCAAAGTACGTCCTCCCTTGTTTTCTTAATGAACTAACAGTTTCTAACCTTACTAATTTTTTAGCGGTTTAGCTCTATAGTCTACAGGCGCTACAATGACTTTGTATCATTACACGAACTTTTGTTGGCGAGATTCCCGTACAGGCTTATACCGAAATTACCTCCCAAGAAAATCGTTGGAGGTAATTACTATAATTAACTGAAAACTTAAGAACTAAGAGTCCTTGTAAATGTATTAACCCCGTTTAACATCCGTCAGCAAATTCCCAGTTCTTGGAGGAACGAAGAAGATCCCTCTTGCGTTTCTTGACTCTAATCGCCCGACATCCAGTGGTCAATAAGGATCCCATTGTACATTTTTTCTTCACGTACACCGGCGAGGAAACTCAGTACAAAATACGAGAAGTGTTTAGAAGAGTTCCTGACGAATTTGCCACTTCTGAACTCTCATCCAGGGCAAAGGAGTTGGTACCTCAGGAGACGCTCACAGAATTCGCCAATAGCAGGGATCAAATAAGAACAATATTAATGGGAATATCAAGATTGAAAACCATTGCCGACTGTCTTGCTATTAGGTCGCATGGCTACGCTGTCGATATGGCTGAATTAGGTAATCAATTGAGTAATTTGGCAGCAGAGCCACATAGCACGAGTTCCTGGGTAACTGGTGGCTCCACGATATGGCAGGACATGAAGAAAGGCTTCCATGTTATATCTAAGTAATAATACTACATGAATATATTTATATGACATTATAAAAAGAATTATAAAAAAAAAGTTTAATGCCATTTTGACTCTTCAGGGAATTTAGTCTTCTCTCTACCAGAGCTCTGGAGCAAGCAGTGAGAGAGGAAACGATGGTTTGCGAGAGGCTCAATCTTCTACTGGATATCCTGGTAGCACATAGAATCCTCTGCGAGAGACACGAACGTGGAGTTAGTGCAGATCATCAACGTGCTCTTTCGACAATGCTTTCCTTGAAGAAGAGACAGATGCAGGGAGTCATACGTGGGACTGATGTAAGTAAGATGTTAAACGTACCAAAATGAAGCATCCATCCTGAATATTCGGGATCAGTTATTTTACATATTTTCACTGTCTTCCTTACAATAGGCAGATACTGTGGAGCACTTGGAGAACAAAATGGTGGCACAGGAATCCGTCATAGCAAACGTCGAGCTTAGAAATTCATTTTCTTTGCACTGCCTGCATATGGAGACTCAGCTTGTTCATGCACATTTGGAAATACTTGCTGCCGTACTACAAAGTCTTGTAAATGTTCAGATACGCGGTCATTCCGAGGTAATTTTACTACCATTAATAAACTTAAATCCCTCTTTTAACGTTAATTGAATTGACCCTCAATTAATCTTGCATAATCGTGAAGGATTATCATAAGGTAACACTTTCTGCCTTACTCATATTGATTATCACTATACGAAATCAAAACGTCATTCTCAGTATCAATACTCATCCATTCAATCTTGTAATATTTATTACAGCTTGCCGAAGTATGGAAATTGATTGAACCAACCGTAATGAAATGCTTACCAGAAAAATCAGCAAGTGGATCAAACAGAATATCATAAATACATCATAACGTATGTGTATAAATGGCACGTGTGATATTTACGGAACTGATCGATTTATCAGCAAAAATGCTTTATTCTTATCTAAAAGAGCTTGAAATATGAAATAAGGTGTTAATTTACAAATGACATAAATGAAGAGAAACGTAAAGGAGGAAAGTAATGGACAAACGTAAACACTCGTCAATTAACGATTGAACGTATTGAGGGTTTAAAATGGTATATATTCATATATATACAGTGATATATCATGATAGCATAATAGTAGGTAATTATGTGGCTGCATAAGAGACATCTAATTGATCGCAGACGTGCAATAGACATGTTATGTACAATGAAGTGCGTTAAGTGGATGAAGAATATAAATTGGGCTCCCAGAAAAGCATATTAGTGAGTCGTTTCGATAGAAATTGTTATACCCTAAGACAATTTATATGAAACTCAATGCCGCGGATAATTCAGTGTATGTACAGTTCGACGAGTTCACGGACATTCCTTGTTATGTACTTAATATATTTTTTATGAGCCACGCTGTAATGCTCTCATAATAATTTCGGTAGACGTGATACATGTAATGTATATATTAGGTCCGTTTTGCGGAGACGACTTGATTATGTATATGTATATATATGTAATTTTTCTGAAGGAGCATTTAATATTGTATGCAGCAATGAAAATTATAGATCGATGCACTGATCCACGAACAGTATAAATCTCTGTAAATGTTACGTACGAATGATATTTAATTGTCCTATATATTTTGTTATTCAAAGTGGAATCGTAATCTCTGTTAAGACAAATTGATCAAATAATGTAGGCATATACATATATATATGTTACAAATTCATAACTGTAAATACTCGTTTTTGCAACATGAGAAATAATAAGTCAGTATGTATAATTGAGATATGGAGAAGCTATTTTTTCAGCAAGGATAGATTGTAACAGTAATGTATTTTAAGTATGCGTACTACATTTTTCTTAATATTATTTTTGTATATTCTATATGGTATTTAGGTTATTAGATTTGAAAAATTATGTGTTTGCTGGAATTCTGCTAAACACACAACATTTTGCATATATAATAACTATTTACACATTAGTACATCGTATGAAACAACAATGTAATAGTTATATGTGCTAGTAAAAGTGTATGTGATTATATTATTTTTATACATTACTGTTACAAATTGTCTCAGCTGGGAGGTTCAATGATATATATCCTTTTGGTTTTTTCCCTAGGACACAAGTGTCCCACGTTGATAGTGTATTTGAATATCGCTCTTACACCTGTTTGTTCTGCATGTTGACGCTGATTGTCAATGATAACAATCAAATATAACATCATTATTAAAATGTTATGGATTAATTAGTTTACCTTGATCGCAAAGAGGACAATGAAGAAGGGTCCATTTGATGCTTGAATACAGGAGTCTGTTGTATCAACAATGCTATTGGAATTATTCCTTCATTCACATACAATAATCCCGCACAAGAATCCTTTCACTTTGCCAGAAAAAATGCGGAATTTTGTGTTAATTCATAACAATCACATACCTTGTTAATTGCTGCTACGTAATATGTTGGCCGACTCAACAATTACACTCGCGATTTTACTTTACGAACGTTATAGTTAAAAATACGAGATTAATCAGACTGAGTCTTTGTTAAACTGTCATTGAAAATATTTATTTTTATCTACAGAAATACCTATTTAATGACTTTCATTAAATGATATAAAAATGGGTTAAAAACTAGAAAGACACAGCGAACTATTTCAGCGCACAAACTGAACCGAAATAACGGCGCTATAATAAATATGCGCATTTGAATCGTCTGAACTCTAGTCAAATTAGCTTTTCTTTTAAACTATGACTCTTCGTTAAATATAGGAACAAGACTTATTATCGATCAAAATTGTAGGATAAATTTTAATGATTATTTAACACTCGATTATTCAACATCGAACACAGTTATACAAAAAAAACATTTCTTCTAGTGATGAAATGTAGCACCAGTGCCAGTACAGTAGTAATCTTTCTTATTAATAATTTCACATAATAATCTTATAAATCAAACGCAAAATTATTTTATATTGTAAAAAATTGTTGCTGAAACGATAGAAAAACCTATTAAGTACGATATATTACATTTGCTTTGATATCAAAGTATACTCAAAGTTTGTAATTCGTTCTATTCAGCTACTAGTTACTATGAGAATAGCAAAAGATGGCAGCATGTACAAAGGTCTACAAGATTTCCAGGGTTCAGTGCGAGGACAACCTCTGGTGGTAGGGGAACGTCGTCGGTGTTTCACGCTGCCAATCCGTATTCTGTATTCGGTGATCGTGGAGAGTAAACGAGTAAGCGAGTGATCCGTGGTACGTCGTAATGGCCGCAACCTGACTCTAACGTGATCGGTGTATTCACTGCTGCTAGGAAGGTGCGCGAAGAGGGTGTTGAGTGGGTGCGAGGCCGAGTCGTAGACAAAGTCATGAGTGACGATAGAAGTGAAGAGGACCCCATTATGGACCTCTGGTACAGCAACTGGGAGCAGCAGTGCGTTGAGGCGATCGAGGCCGAGCCCGATTACGAGAACCAGCTACACAGTGAGAAGGAGCTATACTCTCAACAGATCTGGACAGGGTTTCAGACGACGGCGTCGGCCATTGCACAGCTTTACAAAGGCGAGGAATCACTTAATATTCGTCCCCTTATCGTCTGTCTTGAGACGACCTCCGCAGCGCAGTTCTCCTCGTTGCCATTTTGCGTGCCATCCATTTTGTCAGCGATCCCGTGGCTTCCGATGCCTTGCAAAAGGACCTACTATATTGATCTGTAACAGCTGCCTTCTTTCTTTTTACAGATCGTTCGCAGGGTGCGTCCCTTTGGTTACCTTTTCAGACTGCCGCAGGAACCGTCACCTCCTTGTACAAAGGTGCGTCTCTTCACCTACGTATTTACCTTGTTTACTCATTACTCTACATTCTTTATCGTCGGCCTCACTCCCTTGTCATTTTTCTTCTTTCTCGTTCATCCTTGTTTGTCAATCTGAACAATAATCTGTCTTACGTGGGATCCTCGTAGAGTATTTTCTTTGTTCTTTAGACACCTCTGTCTTCGACTTTTATTTGCTCTGCTCATATTTTCTTTTATGCATTATCTTTTTGTGACGTGCGCGTGTCTAACAGCTGACCTTCGACGCTGGTCAGCTGTTCTTTCTAGATCTTATCCTGCTCATCCTCTAGAATGTTTGTCGGAGCACTTTCTTTTAACTAAAAACTAAACCAGCTGTCATTTGTTATTGATTAGATAACATTGTTGTGCTTGGTTTAATGACCAGATGATCGTTTACATGAATTCATATGTATATTAATTGTTGGGATATTATTTTGAATTTTACTTCATTATTTAGAACTTTTATGTGAATTCTAACTATGCATTCTTGTTTGTCTCCGATGTTTATAGTGATGAAAGAAACTTTGCTCAGTTTATATTATTTTATCTCATTCAATGATTTATTTTAGAAGATACACTAGTTCCTATGACATTTTTTTAAGATTATTATATTGAAACTTAATTCTATTATTCTTTTGAAAATCTTCAGACCTTTTCATTGATTTAAGCCAGCAAAACCCATTTCTTTAAATATACAAAATTGATTATCTGAGATACGATTTTATGCAATATTTTTTATATTATTCTTCATACAGATTCTGTGGATGGCATGCGGCGTTGCAGTGAATTAGGGGTAGAAATGGGAAGACAAAAACGTAGTAAAGAAATAATGAACTGGGCCAGGAAAAAGAGGCGTATGATTCGCAGAGAAGACCTCCTGGCATATCTTGCTGGAAAACCACCACCACCGAGACCTCACTCTCACAGGTTACTATAACAAAATTTCTTAACTAATTTCCCACCACGTGCACTTTTATATCACAACGTAGTCACAATATCGTTAGATTAAACTTACAAACATGGTAATATAATATGTAGTCGCAGTATCCCTGAACTAAACTCACAAATATGCTAACACAACAGCAGAAATTTTAAGCTACATTATAAAGGCTCGCGGAAGGGTCTGAATAAGCAAATCTCAGGTAGGCAGGTGTTTAAACTCAAAATTTTGTACCATTGTCAAATTTCCAGTCCGATAGCCGTCAGTGAAAGATTCCACAGAAATATTTTAAGCTTGATTAAACCCCATTGTTAGTCTATTATATCAATCCCACAGAACAAGCATAACGTGCTGTATCTATACGTGCCGCAAAAACAATACAGAAGTCTATATCACCATCGAACCTCGAAAGCTAACATTACATACGTATTTCCAGGAGTTCTCCCAAACCTCGTATGATGGTTTGTGGTTCGCCACCATCACAAAGTCCTACACCAAGTATGGTTGTCACGCCGACGCCGACGCCGGGTGGTGAAACAGATCCGGAATTACACACATTTAGAGAGGCGATCGCGCTTTCGGGTAAGTTCATGAAACAATATCCTCTTCAGTAGGATCTTTAGTTTTCTCAGCTAAGTCAAACTTAATCACCACGACTTATTATTTTAAAATCGTACAACATCACCTAACCACATGTAGTTGTTGAAAGGCGGATCCATTCGGGATTCGTCGCTTTGATTTTCTCAGCACTCGGATTGGTGCATCAACCTCGACTGGTCTTTCAGGGTCACCAATGTCACGGCGTACAGGAAGACAAGCCGAACTCTCGGCCTTCATAAGCAGCGAGTTTGCTCGGCATCATAAACGACCTGCATCTCACGACGTGGACATGGGTTCTCCCACGCACAAACGTTCGCGTTTCATGTAACGGCGCGCGTTGTGTCAACTAGCCTCACTCTCCCCTTGCCCCCCCTGTATCTTATTAATTAATTGATTAATTAATTACTAATTGTTCAGCCCTCCGACATGGTTCCTGGCTGGGTAAAATTATTTCGTACCCTTCCCGCACCAGCCCTGTTCTGCCTCTTCTCACCGACAACCATGAAATTTACAAGTTGAGCCATGAACCGACATAATCACTTCTTCTGTTAGCCGTTGCTCTAACTTTGATTTTACTATCGAATCGATGCATCCTTGATTCAATCATAAAAATTGACAGTTTTGGTACGGATACGAATTACGGTGGACACCTTACTCTGCTCGACTGACTTATACACGGTATCTTTTTAATATTCTTTATTGACACTCTTAAAGGCTGCTCTATTCTTCATGCCTTTGGGCCGTGACATATTGTTACTCGGAAATACGAAATTGTATACGAGACTTTATTATATCATTAATTTGACAGAATTAGAGGAAACGTTCCTGGCTTGTAATACTTTGGCACGATATACTTCGCTCGTCAAGCTGGAGTCTCCGATGTACGCAAGGATCTGCTGCGTAAATACGATTGGCTGACGATTTACAATTAACTTGGAAGCAACCTGGGGACAATTCGTAAAAAGTTTGTGAATAGACCAGAGCCTTCGAAGTGTCGCTTTAACCTATTGGGGTAAGATGTTTTTACAAGGACTTGATTGAAATTTTCTTTTTCCTTTTCCTCTTAGTGTATCCAAAGTCAGTCGTCTGGATTACGTAGTTCCAACGAGAGGGCGGGTAAAGCAATATTCATACGAAATTCCATATCTATCAACGTGGGGATTATTGTCGTCAATGATAACACATCAGTCAAATAATAGTGGAAAGGAAAATCGAGTTACTCATTTTATCGTCTCGTTTCTGTAATCGCGTTACTTTATTTATATTGGTTGCTTAATTAATGTGGTACGCCTTGGCAAAAAAACTTGTTCAAACGCTTTGTTTGTCCTTTTTAGGAAGGATATTTGCAATGGTGGAAAATGCCAAATTTTTTTTCTTAACGTCGTCCAATCAGCGATGCAACGAGTGATATTTATTTTTTTGATTTTCCTTCACAACGACTCTCGTCAAGTTCTTCACGTGATCCTGCTACTACGGCCAATCCTGGACGAACGCATCTACGTCACCCCGATCAATTAGTCCTATTTAATTAAAGGAAAGAGTCCAACCGCATAATGACATAAAAGATACACGACTTTCCGTATCCATCTTTGAAGACCAAAAACATAAAACCTTATTCGATCAAGTAGCCAACAAGCAGGCCAGGGAACCAGCGACAGTCTCTTGAAATGGACACTCGTTAAGTAAACTCTTGACCCTACCTAGATTTTAAGTTAACGAGCCACGATTACCTTAAAGTGAAAAGAAAAAAAAGAAAAGCACCCGGCAAGGTCGAGAGAACGAAAACTAATGCACGTTAGACGAATATGGTTGAAGAAAAAAAAAGACTGTCCTGCTAAAGCGTAGTCTTTAGTGTTTATTTTTTATCATGGTTGTTTTTGATGCTGAAAGTTTTCCTTCTCTCTCTCTGTCTCTCTCTCTCTCTCCTCCCCTCTCTCTTTCTCTCTCCCTCTCTCTTTCTCTCTCCTTCGCCGAGAAGAATACCGAAAAACTGTGACCGATAATCGCAACGCATTAATTATTATACTAACTTATTTTTGTTGGTGCATAGGCTTAGGTGAGACGTGGCACAGAGTGCATCGTAGGTGCATCTCGTTAAATGCGTGAGGCGAAGTGGCTCGCGGCATCCCGATAGGCTTCGCACCGAGTAGCTGGTCGACGTCATCTATTTTTTTTGGACGGCGGATCATCCATCTGTCCCTCTCTTTCTCTTGACACTTGCTATTCAGTCAGACTGTATAAATCAAGACTATATTCGAAGGAGAGAGTGGGCATCCGATTGGCTATCGGCACTGCAGGCGCTGTCGGGATATCCGCGAGCAGGACGAAGAAAAAAAGGCCTTGGCAATTATATTTATGAATCTTGTGAAGAGTTCGTTAAGTTTTTTTTTTTTTTTTTTTTCTTTCTTTTAACGACCGTACCCTGGGTACGTTTGTCTAAGGCGCGTCGTGCCGGGTACTTGTAATTATACATTAATGTATCATGTTCTCTTTTCTTTTTATTTTTAATCATTATTTCGTACTCTACCTTACTTAGCAAAGACGCTGTGCGTCGCTCGCTCGTATCTCTTGTAATTTCATTGTTTTCTTTTTCCACGCCATTTCCTAATCACTTTCTGTCTCTATTTGTTCTGCAGTCGATCGACGGGCTCGAGAAGGCAGTCGCAAATTTCTTTTTTTATCATTGCGAGAATGTAAAAAAAAAGAAAGAAAAAGACAATGTGCATGGACAGTCGTTGTTTTTCTCTTTACGGTCACTGCACTTTCCAGTTTGATTTCGACAATCTGTGATGTCTCTTGGAGCTCGTCGAATATCCCTTCCGACCGGAAGTTTCTGAAAAACTGTCTTTCTCGTTCGTTCCTCATCACTTTCCTTTTCTATCGGAATGTTGTTATTTCGTTCGATGCCCTCTCCCCATCTCTCGTATTCATGGCTGTCTACTTTACCACTCTCCCCTCTCTAACCCCCTCTTTACTTTCCACGTTTACTAATTTATCCTTGACAAAATTTTCTGCGCACTGTTCCGGAAACGAGCAAGAGTTGTTATTCTGTTGTAAATATAGCGTATATTGATAACGATTACGATAACGATAATATTAGGGTTAACTTGAATATTGATATCAATATTAATATTGACTACTATCCGATAGCTTTAATCATTACTATTTATCGAACGATCGGCAATTAATAATAAATCTCCAAGGATTATCTCCACGCTTGACTACAACTTTCCCGGCCAATTTGAATTCGAGTGACGATCCCGCCATTTTCTTGCTGTCAATCAGGATCACATTTTTTATTCCATCTGCGATTGCGCGCACGACACACGAATTTTCCGACGGGAAACGCAGTGCGATAGAAAAAAAATAGAAACCAGTAAACTAAAACGCGTGGACATTAAAACGAAAGCAAAAAAGAATGACGAATGATTTCGTGCCATTTGAATGTCGCTGATTACAGACAAAAAGGAGATCAAGTTACCTTGTTGTTTTTCTTTGTTTGTTTCTGTTTAAATTTGTTAACGGAAAATGTATATCATTGGTTATGTTTCCGCTGGAGTGAAGGGATGGAAGGAACGTGTTTTGTATATCTGTATATTAATAAATTATAGGTTATACACTCGATGTATTTTAGACTCTCGTTTGACTCCGGTGGCAGCATGGCCGTTTGAAACGTAAAATAAAAATAAAAATATTGCACAAGAGTCGAGGAATCACGCAACAAAAAACGACAACGACAATAGGAAGAGGACGGGAGGAAGATATGTCGTTGACAGATTCGAAAGATCTCGCGTCGATCGCCATCTCTTTTAATTTTGCGGAAGTTCTGCCGAATACACACGAAGAGGTGTCACATTGCGCAAACATTGGGAAAGCGAACGTGGCTCCCGACACGATTCCATTCGAGCTTTACGAAGGGAAGAGACAGAGCAAACGTAACGGCGCCGGGAAAAAAAAGGCAAGATGTGAGAACGTCTCACTCGATGGCGTCTCTGAGTAAATCTTTTTTTTCTCACGATTCCTAGAGAAAGGAATCGCCACACCGGGTTGCCATACTTTATCTTATAGCTATTACGTACGTAACTTTTAAAAAAGAAAAAAAAAACAATTCTCGAATCAACGTTTGGACAGAAGTTCTGCAATAGAAAAAAATAAATATATACAGAACGAGAACGTGTGAGCGTGAGATTCTGTTAATCGTTTCGAGACTGGTTTTTTTTTGTACAGATAACGAGAGTGACTTGCGATCGTCGTCTCTTTCTCTTCACGTATAATCCTTTCTTCGTCTCTTTCCACGTTTCTGGTAATATTTTTTGTTTCCTTCGAAAAAAATTGGACTTTCGTTCTAGGAAATAAAAATGGAGGATCGGTAGGCGAATGTGATTTGGATGAAGAAGGAGGGAGAATGGAGGCCGCGAACTGAGAGAGAAAAAAATTCGTCCGACGGTCGTTGTTTATTTTTATTTATTTTTTTTTAATTTTAAATACCAATTGTCGCGACCGTCACGACGCGTTTTCTTTTTTCAACAAGAATTATCTCGTTGGCGTTAATGATTCTAGCTTACAATTAGATTATATTTAACATAGAGACGAATTCGGAACGGTAGGGCGCTTGCGCGCCGGCAGGCGTTACGAAAAATGTAAATGAAGAGTCAGAGAGGTAATACATTTTTGTAATATCTTTACAACTATTTTGGGTCTGTAATGGCATCCACGTGACACAGGGTCCACGGACGTGTAACGTGAACGCACGTGGGTATCGACCTGCGTCAAGACGCGCTTCTCGTGTGCACGTGAAAGATTTTTGTATGTAACGGTTTTCTTCTTCGTGAAAAGGAAAAGAAAAGAAGAAAAAAAGGAAAATCGATTAAAGAAGAAAGGCGAACAAAAAAAAAGATAAAATGCCTCCTGCGTTGCCAAGTGTGTATGGGTGCGCGTGGAGGGGATCGAGGTTACTACAATCCTCCCTTAACTACGTTTAATCCCAGTAGGCAATTTTTAATCAGACGAGATCAAGCGCAATAGACTCGGTATAGTACGTAAAAAAAAAAAAAAAAAGAATGAAAAATAACATTGCGTTACGGAATGGACGAGAATGGTGCTGTTATTTTTTTGCGTACATAAGGAAGCTTGTATATTTTTGCGTCTCTTGTTTGTATGATAATCATTTACAAAATAAATCTGTGAAAAGATGACCCGTGGAGATTCGTAAGATCGTGAATAATTATTGTACAATTTCTTTTTTCATTATGGCTGACTGCGTACTTTTACGTACGCGTTACCGAATCCTTGTCAATTTACAATGTCGCTTAATATTGTCTTGTGGTGTCTGATAGGATTAATGATTGTTACTTTGTTTATAGATATATATACAAACTTTGTTTTTATTTATGCTAATTTTGCAACGTCGGAGACTTTCGTTCTCTTACATTATGTATTGGCGGTACGGGTTAGGCAATATATTGTACAATTACATTGTACAGTGTCAAGAATCTTTCGTACCTTTTGTATTGCGCACCGGAAACAACGTCGAGTTTCCGATACTGAGAAGAAGACGTTATCGATCTTAGACCCGCTGTTAAGTTCTTGATTAATCATCAATTTCCGGTTGCTACAGCCGTAAGGTCAATGCACGTCTTAATACAAATACTATGTCGGCCATTACGATTGGCATTGTGCTTTTTATACACACTGTAAATCCTTATAATCTACTGTCCGTAATTACGCCTTCCGGCGCCTCGAGAACTCTCTTCCGGTTGGCTATCGCGTTCACCAGTTTCCTTCTAGGACCGAGCGGTAGCTTCAACGCGGCGATATCCGCTTCCGTCAGCATCATCAGTGCTTCCAGGTCAATCTGTTCTGCCTCGAGGGTCGGCTGTATCGAGGAGAGATTATTCGCGACCAGGAATCTTTGCAGTGGGCTCCATTCCTCGACGACGTCCTCCTCCTCTTCTGCAGGAACGGGAATGAATTAAATAAAATAAATTTAATATTTACGACTAAAAATAGTTAAATTACACGTTTTATCTTGTATATACCGGATATCAAGTCGTCGTCCCATATACTCTGACGACGAGCCAGACTTCCGGCACTGCCGATACTTATGTCTTCGTTGTGAATGTTTCTGTGACCGTTTATCGAACCGTTTACCGATCCATTTACACGTGTATTTCCGGTATGCTGATGTACCTCGACCTGCGTTACCGGCAGGTTATCCAGTGTGTTGGTTATCTGAAGGTGGTAAAGTTATTATATATATACATGTGTGTGTATACATTGTGACGTGCAATATCCCATAACAGGTTTTCATCCTTTTTTTATGTGACCAGATACATACCGATCGTCGGAAAGCCACGGAGCCAAACCCGGGTCTATTGAAGATGCTCGCTGGTTCCTGAAGTAACACCGTCTCCTCCACGACGTCCGACATTGTCTCCTGACTATTTCTGTCGTCGTTATCGAAATCACGATCGCCCAATAAATCCGGGGTACTCTGGGCTTTGTTCAAAGTACTCCAGACGTCGGATATGCGTCCTCTCTTACCAATCTGCTGAGCCTGAGTCTCATAGGTGCCAACGTACATCACTTCCGAGTCTCTACGAAGACCGGTTAGACTGCGAACCGATTTTTTACCGTCGACTTCGATCTGCAAAATAACCTCATGGTTTACACCTACGTCGTTCCAGTGACAATCGGAAGCACCAGGTGAACGTTTCTTTTTACCTCCACGACCTTAAAATCTTCCAATGCCTTTCTTGCCTGTGCTTTTCTGCTCACTGCACTTCCTTGCCTCTTCGTTCCTACTATGTCACTGAAGGTCGGAGAAGGTTTGACTTTACCTTTTAAGGTTAGGATACTAGGTCTGTGCGGTAGGATGTTCGTCTCGTTCATGTAATCCACGTCGAGCTTTGCCCTGTCCTTTAACAATTTCTTTTGCTCCTTCTCCGCCCTGACTTCCGCCACTCTTTGTCTCTTTATGTATTCCTTCAACCTACAAGAGAAATTATTTTTTACAAGACAAATTATATAACCTTCTTTGTACTCTCGGAATTGACGGTTTGTCAGGGTCTCGGAAAATACCTTTTCTCCGCGTCCTTCTCTGCCTTCTCACGTAACATTCGTGTCTTCTTACGGTTGTTCAGCTCTTGATCGGCTTGCGCCAAATCCAAAAACTGCAGGATCTTCTCGCGACCGTTGATCGCCGCCAATTCGCGCGCCGAGTGACGATCTATGTCCAGGGACCAGATGTTGCAGCCGAACTTCACCAGGAACTTTACGCAAAATTCGTGACCCCTTGCCGCGGCAAGGTGCAGACCTGTGTTTCCGAAATAATCGGTTTTATCCGGGTCCCCCCTGTAACACATGTAAAACAGTCATCCTTTACTTCCGGTCACGCTATGGCGCACGTTACGCCTCTACGCGACTAGCCGGGTGTAAAATAAATGAAGGGAAGGTCATACTCGCTCTTGCTGCTCTTGTTGGTTAGGTTCGTCATTATAATTTTATGATAATTCGGATTGCTTTACGAACGCACGAAACGAAATTATACTGTGGCAGTAATCGATATACGAAAAAATTCTCTTATCGTTAAGTCTCACTTTGTGACGAGATCGAATATCATCGGAGAGATAACAATATTCTACGAAACTTTCTGATACGCGTTACTTTGTTGGATGACGATTTTATTTTCGGCTTTTATCGTAGTCGCGTACGTAATAATTGTTTGAGATAAATTGTTTAATTATAAAGATTCGATGGTGTGCTTATGGTTATCCTATTGCTTTTCTTGGTTATGTAATTCTCGTGTTTTCGTAAATACGATTCTTGCGACACTTCTCTTCGAATATATGACACAGGCGGGTATGTCGAAATTTGCTTACGTCGCTACATGAAAATCAAATAGAGTCACTCGCACGTGTTCCGTTTTTACATTCTCCGACCGTACTAAAATATTTGTCGAGTGTATTTCCAGAAATATTTGGACTTTTTACTCGATCGCGTTATTAAAAAACTGGTCTTTCTCGTATGAGAAATGCAGGTGACCTAAATTTTCCACTTTTTTTTCTTAATTAAAAAAAGTGTCTCGTAAGTATTTCCAACGTTAATTTTGTCTCGTGCTGATTTAATTTTTCTTTCGTCCCTCTCTTTGTATTTTTTTTTGTAACTCAGTGCTCCCCCGTAACTTCCGTTATGTGGGGTTGTCTGGGTACAGACTGTAACCACGGCGCACTTCCGGTCGGACACATCTGCAGTATCAATACCTGCTGATGGTGAACATATAACAATGTGAACCACCTGGAAGGAATGTTTGCTGAAATTTTTTTTATAATTTCTCAAATTTTAATACGACTCTTGACACGTCGAGGGGGACCGTGTAATATAAAATAAATTAAAAAGTATGAGACGCTTTAGAATTTAAAAAATAGTCCAAATGTCAATACAGTCTTTCTGTACGCAAACTGTAAACACGGAATAATTCAAATTTCTCAAATTCTTACACCCAGCCAAAAGTGTCATTGACATAATTTTCTCTTATCAGTGTCTTTTTATCGCCTCTCTAATATATGTCCAATGTCTTATTATAAAATATAATAAACGACTAAATAAAATGTGTAAATAGTTCCAGATTTTTTGTATCGTTATCAATAATTTAACTGTCGTTCACAAGGTCAAGGTGACTCATGACTGTTCAAATAAAATATTTATCCATCCCATTTACATTCATATTTGCATCTCATTAAATGGCCAAAGCGCTAACGACAGTTCACGCTCAAAATTAATACCAGCAGCCCAAATTAAATAACAAGCAGCAATCGATAAGAGCATCAGCAATGAATTATAATTCATTAACGTGTAGCAAGTCGACGAACTCGCATAGATCCACGTGCTCTGGTCACTTGACGTTAAATGTCAATCAATACTTGATTTATATGGCTGCCCTTGACGTATACATGTTCACAAGCATAACACTGAATCCATTGAAGGTTTTAGTCTCTGTAGAAGAAGAAAGAGAAAAATTGACCACAGATTAGACGGCATAAAATATTTTTAACATTCTGATTACAAACCAAGTCAAGATAATAGATTTGTATTTTTCTCTTTATTAATCAGCTAATTAATCATTTTTATTAACTCAATTTACCTTTGTGCATGTCTCCTAGCTGGCTTTTACTTTATTATACTTTGATTCTATACCCACTCGGCATTATCATTCGATTGATAAACGTACCCTCTCGCTACCAGGAGTCTCAGTGCTTCGATGTGGCCTTCAAAGGCTGCCCATAAAGTTGGGGTCATTCCACCGTCGTCCCGAGAGTTACAGTCCTTTCTCGTTGCCTCCTTCAAAATCTCCAGGGCATTGTCCCGTGCCGCCCTTTTAAAAAAAATATATAACATTATTATGGTTATCATTGCCATAACATTCATGGGATATCGCACCTACTAACAGCGTACGGTAAATGACTTTTTATTATGGTTGTCAGAGAAAACCACGTATTTTGGATATTTATTTTTAATTTTTATTTAGTTTTTGTTATTGGATGATTTATGAAATTGATGAGAAAATTACAAATAATTTTGTCATTGATTGTACCTCGAATGGAGAATTACATTTTTAATTTCTGATAAAATTATATCTAAGCTGTTATGGATTAGTTTTTTTTTGTTTTTCGAGATTCTTTTTTAATCAGCTTCTTCGTGTAATGATTTAGTTTTATGAGGATTTCACACCTTTCTCGGCGACGACCTATGGCGTATGAATATGTTGGGCTTGGATCTTTTTTATGTAGAGCATCGACCGCGTCACTCAAATTAATTAAAAGTCGTCTTCAGGCATTAGATGATAATTTTTTAATTGCTTGCTCAAACTACGCAGGAGAATTTTACATGCGTGACAGTTTCTCCGTCGCTGGTGATGGTACTTTTTTATTTTTTAATTACACGTTTCACCAATTAAACGTCAGACTCGTTTTCAACGAAATTATTTCTTCTCTACGAAGTCAGAGATCTGGGATTTTAGATAATTTTGTTTTCTTTCCAACGACTCAGTAGATAAACAGAGAGACGAATGCTTGAAGTAAATGAGAATGAAAAAAAAAAACAATATTTTACTATTCTTACAGACAATAAATAATTTTATTTAATTTACAATAACAGCTTGTCCTTAGAATCAGCTTGAAACGTCCAAAAAGACGATTTGAATATCCCACCAAAAATTCAAACTCAACCAATAAGCGTAAGACATGATTACAATCTCATATTGATAAGAGCTTTTTACGCGAATCGTACGAATGCATAAGTCGATATTAGAGTGAGTAATCAAAGTTACTTATCGTTTGCGAATTTATCTTAACATTGAAAAAACGATACGAAAGCAATTTTAAATATGACGTATATGACGTAAAATCTTTCTTTCCTTCTCTATCGCCCAAGATCAATGATACAGATGAATTATGAGGGTCACGTGTATTACTTGAAATAATCTTATCTGTAAGAACTCGTCAAATTTCACGAACCATCGATTACACCGTGTAAATCTATTTGCTACGTAAAAATAACAGAGCCCATTCAAAATTTCAGAAAAGAAAATACTTGAAGTAAAAACTAAGTGTTTAATATCCAGCGTACAAGTCCGCATCGTTCTGGTATATTGAATCATTGAATAACAATTAACGTTTTTCTACCATTTTTTGGAACGTATCGATTCCCCGATACAGTAATAGCAATAGTCATAAGTACAAATATGGGAAGACAAGCCTACGTTTCTTCTTTTATTTCGCACGCGACGAAATGCCAAAGAGATCGGCGTGACGCGTCCAAGTGTTACGAATTTCACACGCGCATCCGTACAATAAAGGAAAAGAGAATAAGTCAAAAACCGGATTCCAGTCCGGAACATCTTACTTGTGATATCGTTCAGACGTCATCTTCTGTCTTGTTTTAGTGGTCGAGAAGATGCTGATTTTACTTGAGAAAAATCAAGGACCTTGTCTTGAGTCTTCACTCGGCATACATAGTTGCCCGGATATAAAAACAGAGAAGTGGAGAAGAGTGGGAGATGTACTTAATAGCGACCGCGTACCTTTAGATAGTGAATGACAAATGGCAACGCGTCTAGTATGGCGGCTGGCGGAACACTAACGGCCAAAGACTTGACTGTAGCTCGTTGTTGCACTTGCTACACCTGGCATCCTTCCACCTGTTTGTTAATTCGATAAGTCCCCTCTAGATTCGATATTCGCGCCGCTTGCTTACTAGCCATATCTGTTGGAAATGTTTTGAACACGATGATAAGCTTGGATTTGTGAGATTCGGTTGATATTGTCGCGCTCTTCTTTATCCACTGATAGAAAATCTTGTCTCTGACGGTATCTCTTTTATTGGTAATTGACTACTCGTTATATAAGTACTTATAAGTTAAATCGCTTGGAGTGCTCATGTCAATGACGTCAGAAATTGATTTATATTGTGTACATATAATACAATGTTTCAAGGAATTCCATAGGTGTAACGTAATTACGACGTTTCATAACGCAACAATTTAAATCGTGGAAGTTTATGATTACTTGCTGTATATTACTGCTGGATGACCGCACTACGGAATTCCAAGTATGATGCGTAATACGTCGGTAACCTAACGTTCTAAGGTGGCGTCAATTTAATGAAACGTCAGTCACGAAGAAACTTTTTTGATATTTACAGTGACATTTATTAGTTAATAATCAAACGGGAGGAGAAATACTATGTTGCCTGGTATAGGATTGTTTGGGACAGGAAGCGTGGTCAGGGTCATTGTTCCTTTTCTGAGAGAAAAGGGTTTTAAAATAGAAGCTGTATGGGGTAGGACTCTTGCCGAAGCTGCTGAGGTTGCTACATCTCTTGATATACCTTTTCATACCAGTCGGATAGATGATGTACTTCTTAGGAAGGATGTTGACCTTATTTTCATCATGTGCTCACCAAATCTTCATGCCCAAATCGCTGTTAAAGCTCTGGGTATAGGCAAGCATGTCGTTTGCGACAAACCTGGTGGATTGAGTCAGAGCGAAGCTTTGAAGATGGTGCATGCTGCACAGTATTATCCTTCTCTGATCAGCATTGTGAATCACAGTCTGCGCTTTCTTCCTGCGTTTGTTCATACCAAGAAAGCTTTGGATGAGGGATACCTTGGTGGTCCAGTTACTGTTATAGATGTCAGAGTTCAAATGGGAAGCTTGTTACATAATGGTTTGTATTGAAATTAATTATGTCTGTTTATAGTTACTGTAGGAAATGTATCTCAACAATTGTGTCCTGTTTACAGGGTATGATTGGCTGTGCGATGATACTATGGGTGGTGGTATTTTAGCACTTGTTGGCAGTCATGTGATTGATCTTATATTCCACTTAGTTGGACAACGGGCCATAAGAGTGCATGCTGTTGTACGAACGTTTACGCAAACTACGAAACATATAAATGGAATAAGACATGTTACATCTCCAGACTTCTGTAGTTTTCAAATGGAATTAAATGGCGGTGCATTAGTCACTGCTACACTGAGTAACCATTTACCTGGACAGTTAACACAGGAAGTATTGATATGCGGAGCTGGTGGGCATCTAGTAGTTCGTGGTGGTGATTTATATGGTTGTCGAAAGGAGCAAGATTCCATTGGTCAGGAAGAGGTTCTCTACCTAGACGTAGAGAATCTGCAGGAGTCAGGTCCTCCTGTTACAGATTCAATCCCTCGACCTTACGTTAAGGGACTTAGAAAAATGATCGGAGCTCTTGGTGAAGCTTTTCATCCTGTTGAGGATAAACGGGGCTGGATAAAGGAACCGGTATTCTCAGCAGCTACCTTCGAGGACGGTCTCTATGTTCAAGCAGTGATCGATGCCCTCAGGCGAAGTAACAAACGACGAGAATGGATAAAGGTTGATATCCTCACCGAGGAACCAGATCCTAATCCCTTATTGAGTGCTGCCGTGAGAGCAACAGCTATTTCGATCTGAATTAGATTTCGCAGATATTTCAATTATAGTGAAGAATATTTGATCAAGCTTTAGTTGTAGAGAATGCAGTATTATGAAATGTTTACAAACAGAGGAAATGTATTTCACATTCGCACAGTCTATAGGCAGCTCTCTACGGTTTTGAAAGTGACTGAAGGTGTTAAGTGGGCATGTGATGATGAGAAGTGACACTTTTGAATATTTATGTTCCAAGCTCTGTTGTTGTAATTTATTTACCTCTCTGCGAAATAAGAAAATGCATAAATTTAAGAATCGCTAAATATGAATCATAATTAAGTTTCTCTCCGTCTGATATTTTATATTTGGCACAGTATAAATTTTATATTAGTGCATTACAAATCGTTGTGTTCTAGTACCTTAATGTTATTTTATAATCTAACGTTCGGTTGTATTAGACGTTTTTTAAATGTTAAAGTATCCTTAGAACCGTCAACTTATATTTTATACGTATTTATAAAAATGAAGTAGTATTTGTACGAATAAAGTTTCAACTTATGCTACAATTTCATTTTCTTTCATTTTCTCTTTTCATGTTAGATATTCTTCATAGAAAACCGGGATATTAAAATTCGGAATAGAATGATCCTAAGTGGTCATCTCTCGTTGCTTTGGTCGCGGATGTAAAATCTATGCATAACCATGTACTGATGTTTATTATCAATATGTCAAGATACTCAATAATTTTATAATGTTATATTTTTAAATATTATATATGCTGTTTTATTGACAATTAGTTGTAAATTGTAATTATTATAACGCACAAAGATGTATCCATGAACATATCATATAATGAATTCAGAAAGGCGGAAATGAACTGATGTGCACGTGGACGTTTGATTTCTGGTTGTACGTGTTGT
Source organism: Calameuta pallipes (assembly GCA_030142375.1). Taxonomy (NCBI): domain Eukaryota; kingdom Metazoa; phylum Arthropoda; class Insecta; order Hymenoptera; family Cephidae; genus Calameuta; species Calameuta pallipes. Next base: position 1,322,421 of record JARQSW010000561.1, on the reverse strand, counting down.
CACTTTCATTTGATTACCTATTAGTGCAGATATAATCATTAAAAAGTCAGAGGAACAGATTTGTCTTTAGCAAAAGTGGATTAGCAATAAAGGTAAATAGTTATTTTTAATTGCTTATGTAACACTCTGTTATATTTTGGAGTTAATATGAGAACTATACTATTCGAGGTTAGGATGTTGCTGCATAACTGAAATATTCAATCAATAGTTATCTATTGTATTTTGGATTTTATGCATTTATATTAATTGATCCATTAAGATCAAGGATCAGACACTGTTCTGTATCATATAAAATTAACATTTATGGTTACTGATGTTTCGACGTTACTTGTATGAATTAGTTAATATACTTTTGTATTCTAATATATAATTGCTTTCTTTAATCATATGTTAGAAGATATGGATATATTAACCTTTATAATTTGATATACTATTTGTTTCTTATAAATTGTTTACGTTGGTGATATCATATGGCATATATGGTATTGTTGGGCAGTGTCTGATCCTGCACATGGTTCTTGCTGGATACTTGGCCGCTGTTCTCGTCGTTTGCTCCGTCAAAGGCCAATATCGTTTTCATTGGACCAGGATGGCTTCCTTGCTGGTTCCTCCAGCTTCGGTACGTGGAATGACTTGCTTGGATCGTGATGCATTTACCACCACAACCAAGGTGCCTCACATAAAATTGGGAGATGTACAACTAGCAAAGATTATGCCTGTAGTAAAGAAGTACATGCTCAAGATACAAAAGTTGAAACCCATTCAAGATACAGAGAATGGTAAAATAGTGTATATTGATCCCCAGAAAGTTAAGTCTATAGAAGATATTCCTGAAGACGATAGAATTTTACTATCTATCAATCATCTGAAAGAATTGGAGAAAACTCCATTAACATTGACATATGAAAACTGGCGCCAGGACGAAGTGCTGAAGGCAGTTTTGCCTGAAAATATGGAAGTTCCTACATCTTACAGTATAGTGGGTCATATCATACACTTAAATCTGCGGGATTCGCAGTTACCCTATAGAAATATAATTGGAGAGGTCTTCCTTGACAAAATAAATATAGCTCGAACAGTGGTAAATAAATTAAATGTAATTGACACGACTTTCCGTCACTTTAAAATGGAAATCCTAGCTGGCGAAGACAATACCACAACAATTGTTAAAGAGAATGGTTTCACCTACGAGTTCGATTTTGCTCACGTATACTGGAATCCACGATTAAGCACTGAGCACATGTCTCTCACAGCCTGTCTCAAACGTAATGACGTCCTTTATGACGTTTTCGCAGGTGTAGGCCCATTTGCTGTGCCTGCTGCTCGCAGAGGAGCTAAAGTTTTAGCAAATGATTTGAATCCAGAATCATACAAATGGCTTCAGAGAAACGCCAAGATCAATAAAGTTCAAAATAATTTAAAAACATTTAATAAGGACGGCAGAGACTTTCTACGAGATGAAGTCAAGGCTGATCTAATTAAGAGACGTAATGAAAACATTGAAGGGAATGAACACATAGTCATGAACTTACCAGCATTGGCTATTGAATTTTTGGATGTATTCACAGACTGTTGGTTCTCAAGTGAAGAAGTTAAGTCAATAGTTTGCAGACCTCCTACCGTTCATCTTTACTGTTTTGTTAAAATTCAAAAAGATGAAGATCCACATGCCCTAGCTAAAACTCTTGTAGAGAAGAAACTTGGTTGTATGCTATGTCCTGAAATATTAGTGACTGTTCATCATGTGAGAAATGTTTCACCAAATAAGGAAATGATGCGAGTGTCATTTTTACTGACTAAAACTATTCTGCAAGGGGAGGAGCCAGCAAAGAAGAAAGCAAAGATGATAACAGATAATATTGATACACTGATAAAAGATAATGTTGTAGGAAGCAATGGCAAAGAACAAGGGAGCTCGCAAGACCAAAAATGTATTCAAGGTGGCAGGAGCTCGTAGCCTCAAGCTGAAAGCCAAAGCTCAGAAAGTGGCGACTGATTTAAAAAAAGTAAGTGACTGTACTAACAGTCCTCCTTAATGATAAATATAACAACACTCTCTTTTTTAAAGACAATTTTTATAATGGAGTTTACATGGACAGTTTTACTTTAAAATATCATATTAAAAATAATTGAATTGATCTGTGTTGCTTTACTTGCATCGGCATTCTCTGTCTACTTAGTTGGATTTGAAGGCGAATAAAACAGCAGCTGCAGATAAAACAGCCCGCGTGGATGAGGAGCTGGTGAAATTACGCAAGGAAGTATCGCAAGGGAAACCATTGAAAAATTCTAAGCAGGAGAAGAAGGAGTCAGTGCAGAAAAAGAAGAAGCAGAATTTGCCAAGAGCGAATACAAGATCGCAAACCGAGACGGCGGCCAATTTGGTTAAAGAAATGCAAATTTAAGAAAACATTATTTTCTCAATCTTCGTTACAATGAAATTTCGTTCAGACCTATAAATTTCTGTTTTAGTTATCAAACTTTTATTGTAAAGATTTCGTAACTACTATGGTGACGCAAACACTTATATCCTGTACATACAGTCTAATGAGAAAAACTGTATTCTAACATATAAGATCACATAATATGTACACTGTACATAAAAATTAATATCAGTTACTGAATTATATATTATTCACATGGTCTTCAATTCCTGCACGATCCACTCTTAAAGCTTTATAGCATTTATTCTATATTGTTTGTTTCTCATCTGTACAGTGAATTAGAATACGAACCTTGATATTCTTCTTCAGCGAACACTATAAGTCATGGCTAAACAGTACACCGCAGGACTAGTGGTCATAGGAGATGAAATTTTACGTGGACAAGTTACCGACACAAATACATCTTACCTGGCAATACGTTTAAAAGCTATTGGAGTAAAGCTTTGCCACGTTGCAGTAGTACCTGACGTTGTATGTATTATTCAAAATTTCCATATTTATGTTCACATTTAATAGATTAGATTAGTAGAATTATAGATCCTAATTCAATGCTAATGTAGACGTTAGTTAGTTTAGTTAGCATTCATTACAATATTAATAGTCACTGACTATACAGACTTACTGACTACTATGTTACAAAGATAACAATATATGTATATAATATATTTCTCTTCGCAATACCTTCTGTTACTGTCTTCATTGTAATCTTTTAAAGTTTCCTACCAGGTAGATGAAATTGCAGCAGAGGTACTGGAAGCTTCAAAACGATATGAAACAGTCTTCACATCTGGTGGTGTAGGACCGACCCATGACGACGTCACCTTTGAAGCAGTAGCAAAGGGTCTAGGATTGGAATTTAACTATAATGAGGAGTTATTAAAATATTTTTCAAAATTATTTCCCAACGAACCAGAAGCAAAAAGACTTGCCAAAGTTCCTAATCCTTGTGAACTCGTATACATTAATACACCAGGTAATACTGACCCGCAGGTCTCGTCTTTATATCAATAAAATATTAATTGAATCCAATGAAATTCTTTATAGTAAAATTCGCCATCGTCAAAGCAGTCAACGTCTACATTTTGCCAGGTTCACCAAATTATTTTCAAGCAGCTGTGTCCGTTATAATGCCTCAGCTGCAAAAAACAACGCCATTGCATAATGACTTTCTGGATTTACCGTTCGGCGAGTTTACTATTGTGAATCTTTTGGATTCGCTTGCGAATAAGTGGAAGGATATCGTAGCCATTGGTAGTTATCCTCAATCTGGAGAACGTCCCAGTACAAGAATCACTTTTGAGGGTAAACCGAAGGACGTCAAGATGGCGAAGACTGAATTTTTGAAGTCTTTGGACAGAATAAATAATATAGCTAGCAATAAATTAACATTTGAACAGGCAGAAGCTGTCATAGACTCCGGGAAAGAACAGCATCATGTAAAAACTGCGTTAGATATTATTGAACAATGCTACGAAAAGTAAGTCTAATTATCTGTAATACTTTAACACTTGTACTGGATGCTCTTAATAACTCTCTTAATTCAGATATAAGGAAAATGAAATATTCATAAGTTTCAACGGAGGAAAAGACTGCACGGCCGTCCTACACTTGTTGGCTTCCTTTATCAAACTGAGGGGAATCTCGCGGTTGGTCTGTCTTTACGTAACTGGCAACACATTTCCAGAGGTAATAGAAAATTATTCTACGTGTCTATATGAGATCAAACTAACACGTCAAGTAAATTAGATACAACGTATTAATCTTGATAATATTATCGACACAATTAGGCGGACGAGTTTGTCGAAAAAGCTGCTGAATTTTATGGCTTGGAAATTGTACGAATGGAGCGACCGATAAAGTCAGCCCTCCAGGCTCTGATAGCGGAGAAACCATATCTGAAGACTTGTCTAATGGGTACAAGAAAGGGTGATCCTGGCTCTAGAAAATTAGAACACTTTGCAGCCACCGATGACGATTGGCCGCCGCTGATGCGCGTAAGTCCGATTTTGGATTGGACCTATAGTCAAGTTTGGGACTTTTTACTTAGTCATAAGGTTTCCTATTGCTGTCTTTATGATCAAGGATATACTAGTATCGGTTCTGTATCTACTACCGAGCGCAATAATTTATTGAGAGATCCTAACGATCCTTCCAAGTATCAACCTGCACATTTCCTAGAGGATGACTCTACTGAAAGACTAGGTAGAGCGAAACAGCCTAAGCTTATAAAAGAATAATGAATTTAGTTATTTTTTTTGGATACTCAAGGAGTAGAACAATTTGTAGAATTTAGAGCACAGTAAACACGCTAAGCGTCGATTACCATGAACTTGTAGAGATTTTTGTAAATTTCAATGAGACATTTATTGTTGCGCACACTCATTAGATTAAAAGTTTATTTTTAATATTTAAATGAAGTAATTATAACCGATAAATATTGTATACAGCTACTACTATCGGACTATAAATATATCAATGAAAAAATTGCTTGCTTAAGTATGAAACATAATAGTTTATGCAAACTGTGATTAGTGTCGTTCTTTTGTTTCTCTTGATTAATAATTATATAATCGTTAACGCAATAGTTAATCAATTGTGTAATTGCTAATGATATTTACGAGTATATAATTAATTTCAATCTTTATGGCGACTGGCTTGTCATTATCAAGACGCAGTCAGTGTTCAATGAAATATTCCTGTATAACGCAAGTAACAGTATTCCTACAATATGAAACGGTGGAGAATATTTTATATAAATTAATTATTCAAAAGAATCAATATTATGATGGATTTATGGACTACATGAATTATTTGGCAAAAGAGCATTGGTAATGGAAAGTTTTTCTATGAGAACAAAAATTGAAAAGCTTGAGGTAATATTTAATTCATTGAATCTACTGATTAAATAAATCCTCGTCAAACTCCCTTAACTTATCCTATCTAAACAATTATAATTATATAGACTTAAAGATTTCCACAATGAAAATTTTAAACGTCTATGTAAAGCGACCAAGAATACATCTTTCGCAAATTTGACTTTGACTCGTTTTCTGCTGACGGAGGGCACCAGGGGATAATCCTTAGCTAATCCACGTGAAGCCTCTGAATAAGCGATTTAGGGTTTCAGGCATGGAAGAGAATCGAATTGTGGGGAGACTAAAGAGATATAGTTGGTTGTAATAAAATATAAAAGGAAGTCTCGCGCGGTTCAGAGAATAAGGTGAGGGGCTGGTGGACGGTATGGCCAACATGTACAACGACAGCATTCACTGGGAGGCGAGAGTTTTACCAGCAGGTCCACCACGTCTGCTGGGATGGAACGTCCCTGCCGAAGAGCTGGTCCATATTCCAGAGCATTGGCTGGTCTATCCTGAACCGAACCCCTCCCTTCACTATCTGCTAGGTCTCTTATACGTACTCTTCACCTTCATAGCGCTCCTTGGCAATGGTTTAGTCATATGGATTTTTTGCGCGTAAGTAAATAGAAAAATAATATCTAATACTTAAGCGTCATTTATAATGTCATTATGATCTTATCATTGCAGTGCTCAGTCCTTGAGGACACCATCGAACATGTTCGTTGTGAACCTGGCTATCTGTGATTTCTTCATGATGATCAAGACGCCAATTTTCATTTACAATTCTTTTAACACTGGCTTTGCATTGGGACATTTAGGATGTCAAATATTTGCTTTCATCGGCTCCCTTTCAGGAATCGGTGCATCCATCACGAATGCTGCTATAGCGTATGACAGATACAGGTATAGATATAAATTGTATCTAAGAATAGATGAAACTTCGTACCGCAGTTGGCTTTAATTATTAATCTCATTGTATTTTTGATTTTTAGTACCATAGCAAGACCACTGGATGGAAAACTTTCACGTGGCCAAGTAATGCTGTTCATCATTTTAATCTGGTCATATGTATTGCCTTGGGGCTTGATGCCTCTGATGGGTGTCTGGGGTAGATTCGTGCCGGAAGGATTTTTAACCAGCTGCACCTTTGATTATCTTACCGACAGTTCTGAAACGCGTTACTTCGTTGGAACCATATTTACGTTTTCTTATGTCATACCGATGAGTTTGATTATTTTTTACTATTGTCAAATAGTCAGTCATGTGGTGAACCATGAGAAGGCTTTGCGAGAACAGGCCAAGAAGATGAACGTCGAGAGTCTGCGAAGTAATGCGAATAGCAATGCTCAAAGTGCCGAAATACGAATTGCAAAGGTATTATTTTTATTTAATAAAAGAGCCTACTTACAATATACAATATGGTACTGATTGTGTTATAAGTAATTAACAGAATGAAACTATATTGGCTAACTCACTTGTTTATATTCAAGGCTGCAATCACAATCTGCTTCCTGTTTGTTGCCGCCTGGACGCCTTACGGTGTATGTTCTTTGATCGGAGCCTTTGGGAATAAAGCACTCTTGACTCCTGGAGTAACAATGATACCTGCCTGTGCTTGCAAAGCTGTTGCCTGTTTGGATCCTTATGTCTATGCCATCAGTCATCCAAGATACAGGTACATTCAAGTTCCTGATATCCATTTTGGAGAATTGCTCCTATTTTATGACTGATTTATTGTAACATCTTGAAACGCAGGTAGTACGTTTATTGTTTCTTATTTCTTTTGACAGGCTGGAGTTGCAGAAACGTCTACCCTGGCTAGAGTTGCAGGAAAAGCCACCTGCTGATAATGTCAGCACTACTACCGAAACTGTGAATTCTCCAGCTGCAGCTGCAAGCTAGTTCTCATTTGTCAAAAAGACATTTTTTAACAGAAAATATCAGCGTGAATTGAGAAACCAGGCCATATAAAGTATCCATTGTAATTAAGTCCCTGTGTAAACAGTGTATTATTGTAATATCACGCAACTGCAATAAAGATAAATCCTTGGCAATTATATCTGGTTTCTATATATACATGTGTTCCTGATTTTTTCTTTATTCTATTGAATGAAGTATGACCATGATTTGTACTAATTTTTACACATACTTATATCCACATATAATAATCTCTTACTATATATGCAAGGGTTCATAATCAAAAAAATAAATTGCCAGTTTACATTCTGTTTTACTTTATGTGGATTCCTTTTTATTGAACAACTGACAACATATAACCAAAACATATAAACATTATGTATTTAACAAAATCTAAATAACGTCAATTATAATTAACATATTATTAACTAAAATTGATATTTATCATCTAAATTATTTTGATCACTGTATTATTTCCGTTTTATTCAATATTACGTCCGCTATAGTATATATTATCACGTACTGTATTTTAAATGCATACTTTAATCAATTCTTAAGCATTGTTCTTCCATACGTAAATTCATACAGTGATACGTAGTAATCATGTACGATCAAATTTTGAAGGAACTTTGTTATTAATGTCATATTACACGCATAAGTATATTTTTCTGTCATAGGCTCTTATTAATCTCACTGTGTGTGTCGGGAAAACGTTTCTTCTGAAAGAAATACATATTTTTCAGAGAGAAAGTATCTGTCAATTGAATATTGAATCTCAACAGGTTGTCGCAGGAATCTCCATCTGAGCGTAATTAGAATATAAAATACGGAACGTGGAATCCTGCACTTTGAGACTAACCCAAGACAACCTCTGAACGAAGCAGTGTTACGAATTAACCTATAATCCAGTCTAACTTAATCTAACACGAACAGTACATCTATAGGTGTTTTGTCGTATGTAAAGTACCCGTGAGAACCAAAAGAACGTGAAACTTCTAGGGCTATATTTAGCTCTACGTGAAATGCAATTATTTGTTGCGTATATTATCAGTTGAACGATAACCTCGACGATCGTACAATGACTACTGGAAAACGAAGACCTCTGCACCCAGGGACCTCGGGGACTGCGGGTTCCGCAGGCTTGTCGAGTAGTAGCTTCAGGACGAGCCGATTGAATTTCCGACCAAATTCTAGTCAAGAAGACCGAGGTGGTACTAGACCTACTGCAGCACCAAGCTCCATCGGTCTGGTCCTTGTTACTATGTTCATTCACGTCTGCAAAAAGTCACTGCTTTTCGACACCAAACTCAAAGTGGCAATATACTGTGGAGCAATCTTCATTGTCTCACTCGTAGCAGATTTTGTGACAATGCCAAGAACGTACTTCTCAAGGTCTGACAATGTACTTAACAAATATTTTGTCAAGTGGGGCTGGAGCTGGTTACTGTCGATAACTGTACCTTGGGTTGCTCTCACAGCCTACACACTTGGCTGTGGACGAAGATCAATCCTTATAAAGCACCTAGCACGCTTGGTATTAGCTACAGTAGCATGGATTCTCTGGATACGAATCTTTCAGTATGTAGAAACAAATTATGGACGTTGTCTGAATACTAAGGATATTCAACTTCAGTCAAAGACCAAGTGTTTGCAAGCTGGTAGATTTTGGAGTGGTTTTGATGTATCAGGACATGCATTTATCCTAATATACTCCAGTCTCATTCTAGCAGAAGAGGGCTCATCCGTGCTAGGATGGGAGGGTATAAAGGATTTAGTAATGCGTGAAGAACACGCACGTTCTGCTCCTAGTGAGTTTAGCACAGGACCACTTCGTAATCTGGCTGACACTGACCTGGCCTTTTTGAAAAAGGCACACGAAGCACTTACACCTTACCTGAGAGGCCTCTTCATCGCTATGACATTGCAGCAACTTCTCTGGGATGTTATGTTAGTATCAACTATGCTCTATTATCACATAATGATTGAGAAGTTCCTTGGTGGAATGGCTGCTATTCTCACTTGGTACGTTACATATCGCTGGTTGTTCAAATTACCAAAAGTAGGCTTGCCTGCACCAGGTGATGGTCTTTTCAAGTACAACGAGGTAAAGAGTACACATGACACAAGTGCTGCACGGTCAAGGCGCAGTACACTTAATGGTACAACACCTAGATTTATGGGAATGCCAATTCGTACAACACAAGAGGCACCTGATGCCTCGGTACAAAACAGACAAATGGAATAGTTAACAAACAATCTTTTCGGTTCTTCCATAAGACGTCTCATCTTTAACGTTGTACCTACGAAAATATCTAGTTTCCAGAAATGAATATTAGATTTGAAAATATTATTGGGTGCTTTGCCATTTTCATACGTACTGCAGAACACACGTGAAGAAGACAGGCGTTGCATCTACCAAAAGAAGCAATATCGAAATAGTTCATTTTGTTTCACCTGTTAATTTATATTAATTAACTTATTTCTTGGGATACGTCCTAAAATTCAATATCAGTAATACGAGTATGAATGTTTGCTTCATATACATACAGATAAACAGATACACGATGATACTCGCAATACTCACAATGAATTTTAGCACTTACCTTTGTTATGTTACGCTAACGACACAATTCTACATGACTTCATCTCTATATGCATTATCAATTGCTGACGACAATTATTCTTATTTTTCTTGCCAATCAATCAATCGTTCGAACGAAGGCGTTCTTGGGTCTTGAAAAATATAGCCAATCGCTAACTCCAGTTGGATTGTTATTGCCTTATTCTACTTAAGACAATTTAAACTACAATTTAAGATATAACTTATTGTACCATACTGGGTTTTGTTATGTTGTTTTTATTGAATAAACTAGGTTATTAATAAAGGCTTTGTATCGCAGTGGGGAATTCAATTAAATTATCACAACGGGATTAATGATATTGGTAGATTATATTTTTTACACTATTTGGGGAATCTCCTTTTTCGCTTTTTAATGTTCTTATCATCGTTAATCAATTAGGAATAATGATCCAGGGTCTGATAATAGCACATTAATACTTTTTATGAAACAATATATATCTCGTATGTATTTCATGATAATAAAATTATTTTTGTTACAATAAATAAGCGATGAGCCTCTCAGCAAATATATGCAAATTATTTAATACGTAGTAGCCATTGCATAACCAGCAAATACAAAGTCACAATTAACAATTAGTTACCTTCAATGCTATACTTTCGTATTCAAAGAAGTAATATGCATAAAATACGTCATTTATTTAACTGTTATGTCTCTGAATAGACAATTACAACATCGCTGATATGTAACTGTTGTTTTGTGTTTTTTGAGTACTTATTTGCTCATATGCAATATTGTTCGGTTCTTATACGATTGCTTGTTCTCACATTTTAATCAAAATCGCTTTACATTGAAAAATTATGTATGTGGTTTTACATAATATATTATTAATTTTTCTTTACTTATTAACAGTATCCTAATATTTCAATACTTTCAATTATTGTTTCTACTCCAAATTTTGGTGATGTTACAATCTGCTTGTTTTTTTTACTAAAAGTTCTGTATAAAAAAACTGCTATAATATTGTATTCTTGTCGTGATCTGTGATAACACCTGAGATTTTTTTCAGTTTCTGAGTAGATAAACCAGTTATGTAGAATACATAACGAAAAAAAGAGAAACCTATCGATAGGAATATAAAAGGATATATTAGAATTAACCACGTTTTTTTTATATTCCATTGTAAACTATATTTACACACGTTACTTAACTATGGCACAATTTACCACTTAAAATATTTTTAACTTAAATATTTCAAAAGTACAATACTAGTAAAGTAACTGATTAAGCCAATCTGACTTAATTAAACGTATAAATATATAATTTTTCTCGCAGCTACTTGAAAACTCTCGACGAGATTAACAGATAGATTAAGATTAGAGTGATATCGCGATAAAAATAATTTTACACAAGTCAGTTAATTATTTTTTTCCTGAGTGCAAAAGCCGTGATCAGTAACGCAAGTCCGGCGAGTCCAGATATTACAGAAGGTTTTCTCCAAGGTATTAAAGCGACCACATTTATCCATCCTTTCGGTACAGCAGCCTGGACGCTTTCACGTTCCTGGAGTCTGTCATAGTATCTTCCTATCAATGGTTTGTTTCCCCAGAGTCTCGTATCCAGTCCTACCGCAGTTAATCTTTCCAATAATATAGCTAACGAGATATCAGCAACAGTGAAGAGGTCACCTCCCAGCCACGGTCCCGTCTTCAGCGCGTCCTCTATCTTCTCGAAAGTGTGCTCCACTCTTACCAAAAGGTCGTTAAACTTGTTCTCATCGGCGAGGACATCCTGGGACTTCTCCATAGCCGCAACTTTTCTCTCGAGTATAGCCCGAGCAGCAGGAATAGAATTGGCATTGATTCTCAAAGCCACAGCACTCTCGGATTCAACACGTAGAAGAAGCCACCTCACGGGATTAATAAACGGAACACGAGGCCGATCGACGAATTTCGTATGACGAAAAGAGCCAACCGTCAGTGTGTTACCAGGAAGTTGATCCAGGATCCTTCTCAACTCCAGTATCCTATGTTTCTCGGTAGGATCACTTGGCAGCAATGAATATGCATCAGGATAACTTGCTTCAAGATGATCGATTATCGGCGTAGCATCGACAATGATCTTATCTCCATCCTTCAGGACAGGAACGTCACCGCGAGATGCTAATTGAAGAAACCAAGCACTGCACTGCTCATTATTCGCAAAGTCAATCTCGTAAAGATCAACCAATAATCTCTTCTCGTTGATAGCCAGTAAAACCTGAAATTCACAGACACTTTATTAAATATCTTTGAAATAGATCACCAGGTATGTAAACGATACTTTACGCACTCTTATCGGAACCACACCCGGCAATTGATACTGATTATATCTGTTATATATATTGCATACCTTTTGCGAGTAAAACGAGTACCGGTGATAGTACAGAATCTTTCTCGGGCTGCTTTCCGTTGACGGGTTCTTGATGCTACCGTTCTGTGCCATTAGTTTACAGTATTTCACTTCTCATATAACGAACAATGTTAATAGCTTCTTGAGCGTTTTCTTTCTAACAGATGAATGTTAGATTATGCGCTCCGTTATGTAATTCTGTAACAAGGCCAACAGTTTCACGTGGTGTACGGTTAAGGAGACGGTTTACAATTGGCAGTACCTAAATTTATCATATTTATTCTTTTCATTTGTCATCTTGTCACAACGCAGCGGGACGAGATTTATAAAACATTCAGACGGCTACGCGCTACCGCGATTTCTATACCTTATCTTATCAGGATTTATGATTTTTCGAAAAACGTTTCATCTCACTTCACTTATTTTCCTCTTTCAGGGTCCTTGTTCCACTAACTCTGAGTTTTACTTACTTACCTTTTTCTTTTATTCACTTATCCGTAACGAATGCTCCACTCTTGGTTGCCTCCAAGATGTGCGTACTGTTTGAATTACTTTAAACGAATAGATTTGTCCGAGTGGAGACGCTTTTCTTTGTTTCAAGACTCTTGGTGACTCTCCTACAAGATTCCAAATATAAACTCTTGGCAATGTTTTGCACAAACTTCCTTGCTTGACTTCTATTAGTTTATTTTTCTCTTTTAAACAAGCTTGATTTAGCTTCCTTGGTTATCTTTGTAGGATGTACATACATATAACTTCATGTCTGTACTAGAAGAACAGTACTCTTATATTTACTAGCCAGTAAAGAAACTACGTAAAGCTTGTTTATCTTATAAAGAGCATGGAATCATAAGTTTTATTCAAGTTCTTCAATTATTTTTGTCACAATATAAGTATAGTCTTACTTTTGGAGCATTCTATATGCTGGAAGCAAAACAACTTGAATTTGAAGAGATAGTTGATGGTTGAGTTTACTATATGTATATATATTCACTCGAGTTATCTCAAATAATTATTAATGATTTGTTATATGTATAATGAACAGTAGTATAGAAGTATAGGATTATTGACCATTTTTATCCTTTGCATGATACGAAATGACTTTTGTACCATGAATCGGCAAATGTTGTGGCGCTGACACCGTTGATTTCAGATTCAAGTCTTGTATTTCCACAAATATGTTATACATATATGTGATAATAGATATATTTGAGAATCAAGAGATGTTAATTTTTTGTCATAGAATTAAGTAGATTGTCCATTTTTTAAAAATTGTCTAAGTAATTTTTTCTTTAATTTTTTATAAACATGCTCCGTACTGTCATTGTGGGAGGAATAAGATATTTTACGTTCAGTGCAGCTTCTACAATGTCTTGTCAAAGATTAACAGGTAAAGTGGCAGTTGTCACAGCATCTACAGACGGGTGAGTAAGATTTCATTTGGTTACATATCGTTTTATGAACTATTATAAAAACTGTAGATTGTATTTTTGGTGAATTTTAAAGATATAACCTACTCTTATTTCAGCATTGGCTTTAGCGTGGCAAGACGTCTAGCACAGGAAGGTGCAAAAGTGATGATTAGTAGTCGAAAGGAGTCCAATGTTAACAAAGCTGTGGATCAACTTGTATCGGAAGGTCTTTCAGTATCTGGGATAGTTTGCCATGTAGGAAAATCTGATGACAGAAGACAACTACTTAACGAGGTATAGAACAGTTATAAAATTTAAATAATATCTGTTCAGAAACAAGTGCATTGAATGTAATTTGATAACGTATTTTACAGATAAAATCAAAGTACGGTGGCTTGGATATTCTTGTATCCAACGCTGCAACAAATCCAGTAGTTTCTCCAATTTTCGATTGTGCCGAAGAAGTATGGGACAAAATTATGGAAATTAATGTCAAAAGTACATTCTTACTTATGAAGGAGTTTCTGCCACTTTTACGTGAAAGCAAGGCACCGTCAATTGTAATTATGTCTTCGGTGGCTGCATATGATCCTTTCAATGTAATATTTTTGATATGTAGCATTGTATCTATCACATTATACAAATTAAATCTGAATTTCATAATCGTGCGAATGATTTCAGTTGCTAGGCGTATATTCTATCAGCAAAACTGCTCTAGTAGCACTTTGCAAAGCAGCATCAAAAGAACTTGCAACCGATGGTATACGTGTGAACTGTATTGCACCTGGTATCATTCGTACAAAATTCTCAAAACCAGTAAGTATTTTTTTGATTATATTCGAAATAGAGCAGTAGATAATTCTGTAATATAATAATTTCCAGCTATACGAGTCAGAAGCTGCAAATGAAATTGCAATGTCGAAAATTGCAATGCAGCGTATTGGTTTGCCTGAAGAGATTAGTGGTATTGCTGCATTTTTAGCTAGTGAGGATTCATCTTACATTACTGGTGAAACCATAGTTGCTTCAGGAGGGTTTGCATCTAGACTATAAGGTACATTACAAACTGTGCATACTTTTACGCAGAATACGTACATACATACGTAATACATACATACAAACTACATACATAATTAATAATAGAATAGTTATTTAAACTTAAGGATAATGAGAATTGCTCTATTATCTATGGGTTAAAGGATTGACTAGTATTATAATGTTGTTAAGTTTTATCAATTTATTATTATAAAAATACAATTATAGCAACAAAGCTGAGATTTATGTTAATTCACCACACGCTGTGATAACAACTTTTTGTGTCGGTGTCCCTGATTTAGTACCAAATTTTTCCATTTTTTTAAGTACATCTAGTCCGCTTAAAACGTGACCAAACACAACATGTTTGTTATCTAGCCACTCGGTACGTGCTGTACATAGGAAAAATTGTGAACCATTAGTGTTCGCACCTGAATTTGCCATAGAAAGAGTTCCAGGTCCAGTATGTTTTAATTCGAAGTTTTCATCATCAAATTTATTTCCATAAATAGATTTTCCACCTGTGCCATTATGATTTGTAAAATCTCCACCTTGACACATCTGTTTGAGCGAATTGGTTAAGGAAATTTAATGTTTACGTATTTAATACTATCAACAAAGTGGTGATAAATTAAATATCAGTTTGTTTTTTTCAAAAGGATACAAAGTCTGGTATTATTCTGTGGAAAATACTGCCTTGATATCCATATCCTTTCTCGTGAGTGCATAAGCACCGGAAGTTCTCAGCTGTCTTAGGTACAATGTCAGCTCGCAGCATCATAATTATCCTACCTAACTCCTGCTTGCCGACACTCACGTCAAAATAGACCTGTGGATTCTGTTTTCCTTTCTTTGCTTGCATAGCGTCGTCATCCTTTACAGCGTCATCTGTCTTTAAAGTCTCTCCAGCATGTTCCTGAAGCCAGCTATCATCAGCCCATACAGGCTTTGAAGAACCTTCTTTTATCTTTTGAGGTTTAGCAATGTTTACTCTTATCGTTCGACCAAACAACTCTGAGTCGTTCTGTTATAAAGGATAAATAAATAAACAAATTAAAGCTATGGCGACTCTTCATTGAAAGCAATATTAGCAGCATATTAACTTGTGTTGTAATACCTGTTTTGGTAAAACTGCACAATAACGATTCCTTCTTAAAAGACTATATGGCAAAAAGAATAAAACAATTTACAGCTAACTTCAAGAAGGAGTCATATTTTGCAGTTTATCCCTTGTTTTATTTTATTGCAACATGTATTTACCATGTTATCAATTGCTGCAGCTGCATCTTCAGCTACTTCAAATTCAATGAAAGCAAATCCTCTATGCTTTTCTGATTCATAATCCAAGGGAATTTGAACGTCGACTATTTCTCCAAATGGAATAAAAGCTGCATGCAATACTTTCTCGTCCACCTCCTCTGCCAATCCACCTGTGTGAATAAATCGATAGATATATTGTAGTTCATTGTAATTTTACTCAAATGAGATTATACGGGTTGCATCAATATTCAAGACTGCCAAGAAATAATTAGAGTACTTTACAAAATATACTAAAAGAATGTGTTGCATGTGCTGTCATAGGCTGTCATAGGTTACTTCTGTGTGTAACATCTTAAGTTAACAATAAGACTTAATTAACTATCGCATGTTTACTTACCAACATAGATTGTCCTTTTCGCATTGCTACTCATTCTGTAAAATGCTTCAATATCCTGCACACTGAGGTATTATGACTCAAATAAAAAAGAAGGCGCAGTGTGATTACAAATAGCAGTTTGTTGACTCGCAGACGCCGGCGCGTCGGCGTCGGCGTCGCAGTCACTGTAAGAAATCCGTAAGGTTAATCACGTTGGTTATATAAGGACAATTCATTGCACATCAGTTATAATATTGTGTCGTTACTTGTTAAACGACAGTTGGAGAGAAACTGTCGAGTATACCGATAGCTGTGTCAAAGGTTTTTTAATTGTATGTTTTTAATTGTACTTGACAGGCAACCTGTCATTATTCGCCCACGAGTGTCATCTGTTTTGAATACTAGTATGATTCTGCAAGCATTTAAGTTTTGATTGCTTTTGATTACTTTGACATTCAGTAGTTTGACAGTATAAAGCCAACGAGGAAATAAGAAAAAGAAGACATTCATTGATTCCTGTTATATGAAAAATTTGAATATTGCACAAATATGTTACAAATTATTTGCTATACTGTGTTTTCGCATTTGATAATATGTTTGATGAATTGGAATCTAATTAATTTAGGAAGAAACAGCTGTGTTGTTTAACATTTTTTATTTTTTACGTATACTTATTTGTTATTTTATCCCATCGTTATAGATTGGAAATATATATTTGTTACAGAAGAATGATGCTTGCGACATCCTTACTGGTGCAGCAAATGCCTAAGGTGCCTGCAATGAGTCGTGCCTTGAGTATCCTGAGAAATCAGGCATATATCAATGGAAAATGGATTGGAGCAAGATCAGAAGAAACTTTTCCTGTCCTGAACCCTGTAAATCAAGAGGTGATTGATTGCGTGCCAGATATGGATCCTAGTGACACAAGAACTGCTATAGATGTTGCTAATCAAGCTTTTAAGGATTTCCGAAAGACAACTGCAAAAGAAAGAAGTGACTTATTGCGTAATTGGTACAACCTCCTGGTAGAGCATTCTGAGGAACTAGCTCAGATTCTGACAAAAGAAAATGGTAAATCTTTAGCTGAATCAAGAGCAGAGATCAGATATGGTAATTCCTTTGTTGAATGGTTCTCCGAAGAAGCTAGACGAATTAATGGAGAAGTGCTTCAAGCTCCTATGCGTAATAGAGAATTGCTGTTATTGAAACAACCAGTGGGAGTAGCAGCTTTAATTACACCATGGAATTTTCCTCATGCCATGATAACTAGAAAAGTTGGCGCAGCACTAGCTGCAGGCTGCACCTGTGTTATCAAACCATCCGAAGATACTCCACTGACTGCCCTAGCCTTAGCCGATCTGGCAGAAAAGGCTTATATTCCTGCTGGAATCCTCAATGTCCTAACGACGAGTCTAAAAAATTCTCCAGCCGTTGGTAAGGAGCTCTGTGACAATCCCAAGGTACGTGTTCTCTCCTTCACTGGTTCTACTGCTGTGGGGAAGATCCTCTACCAGCAGTGCGCACCAACCATGAAACGCCTTAGTCTTGAACTAGGTGGTAACGCACCTTACATAGTCTTCAAAACAGCTGATGTGGACGTTGCTGTTACTGGTGCAATGGCTAGCAAGTTTCGTAACACAGGGCAGACATGTGTTTCTGCCAACAGATTCTTCGTCGAGGAAGACATATTCGACGAGTTCGTTGAAAAGTTCTTGATAAAGATCAAAAACGAAATCAAGATGGGAGATGGATTTAAGGATGGCATAACTCACGGGCCTCTGATCAAAGACAGTCAGCTGAAAATGGTTGATGACCTTGTAAAGGATGCTCAGAGTAAAGGTGCCAAGATTCATTGTGGTGGAAGTCCACAAACGGAACTGGGACCATTGTTTTACGCACCGACACTTATCACTGGAATAACGGAGGACATGAAGATCTACAATAGAGAGATTTTTGGTCCGGTTGCTGTTATACACAAGTTTCAGAATGAAGATGATGTCATCAGGATAGCAAACGACACACCAGTAGGCTTGGCAGGGTATTTTTATTCGCAGGACATATCGCAAGTGTTCAGGGTGGCCAGGAACCTGGAGGTTGGTATGGTCGGTGTAAACGAGGGTATTATATCCTGTGCTGAAGCAGCATTTGGCGGAGTCAAGGAATCAGGATTAGGACGAGAGGGTTCATCACACGGTATTGACGACTATGTAGACATTAAATACGTATGCATCGGTAACGTCAGGCATTAAATTGTTAGCCTTAAGTATTGAGAGCTAACTAAATTCTAATTGTCAGGTACGTAATAAAAAAAAAAAGAGATGAAAAACGATGTTCGCAGGGCTTCCAGTAAATTATAACGAAATATGTCCAAAGATGAAAGCTAATTAGGTTTTTCATTATCATTGGTTCCTATGTTGTAGGTCTTTTTTTTACATTGACAACATGTACACCGCAGCCTTTAGTCTATCTCAAGAGAAACATTTCTCTGCGTAACTTTCTAAGATTCAACAAGATTATACTATTATTTGCATGAACCCAATTTTCTTAAATGTCAATATCATTACATTTGTCTCTTAGATATAATTATAGCTTACAATGACAGAATATGACTGTCATATTGAGCTTTTCTATTACTCAAGAAAATAGTAAACATGTATTTGTGTTTTGTAATACATCGCTGCAGCATGTGTGACTTTCGTAATAGATAACCAACGAAGCTCACACGAAACGATATAATAATCTTATATGCATCAGTATTGTCTATATTGTCGTCATACTATTGAAAAGTAGAATTTAGAAAACGCAGTAATGTAAGAAAAAATCTAATAATCTAATGCATGAAGTAATTATTATTAAAAATATATGAAACTCGCATAGAGTGCAATTAGTCTTCCAAATACAGTCTTCCAAAGTATTACAAAAGAAACAGGGCGTCTCGTACAATTGAGATTATATTTTAGAAATAAAATTGTATTTACTGGACTTAGTAGTAAATACATATACAGCGCAAGATTCATTATACAATAGTTGTTATTTCTTTCTTTCTTCAATTATAACGATACAGTCGCAAGACACACGGCTGATAAGAGTGTCAGCAATTGCCAAGTCCGTGCTTTAGGATATACCTTTCTCTGGCTTCCGCTATCATCTTCGCTTTCCTTTGCTGGAAGGTGAGACTTCCTGTACGCCTACCATCCTTTGTCAGCGTTACATTAACTTTGCTTAAGTTGGATGATGAGGATGGAGCTGGTGCTGTTGGTTCTGGTGTGTAAGTAACGATGCCGTCAAGAATATTGGCAATAGTAACGTCGACGTTTCTTGTTTTCACTGAAGAAATAAAATTGGGAAACACTGACAGTATTGTAATAGGTAAAGCAATGTGGTTTTACTCGATAGAATTGGGGTAAAAACTTACCAAGATCTCTGAGTATCACGTTGTGGGGAACCAATGGAAGCACTTCACTGACTTGTCTAGCCATTCTTTGCATCTCGATACTCGCCATCGGCTGAGGATTCGTCGAGACTCTACTTTGAATAGCTCGACTTTGCGTCTTCTCCAGGACATAACGTTTTTCGAATTCGGTTTTATCTGATACAGTGTAATTGCTTGTGGAAAGGTGCAATGCTTCTGCTATGTCTGTCTCAACGTTTCGGGCAAGGACTTCATGGTTTGAGTTTCTTTTAACTTTGAGGTAACGCAGATTAAACACAGTGTAGGGTACGAACATGAACCAGAAGACATCGGTCCACCAGGTGGATGCGACTGACGTAAGACGTATGTCGGAGAATTCTGGCCTTCTTGTAGTTATTACTACAGGTTGAACCGAGGGTTCTATGCTGAAAGGCCAGGAATTAAACTTCAGTAGAGCCACTCGAGAATTGGTTGAGCCAAACTCAGGCTGGAGAGCTATGTTCCATTCTGACGATGCAAGGAATTCCTTTATATTGGTTATCAGGGCATCCTTACTGCTCATGTTCATGTCTTGTAATCCCAATGCATTGCTGAGGGCGCTTGGCAAATCCCAGAGACTGGGCGTGAGCGTGGATGCCCCTTTGCGTAATGCAAAATGATCGAGAGCAGATATATTATTCGCTATGATAATTCTTGATTGTTTGTCCGGGATTTCACCCTTTGGATCGATCTTGACAAGAATGCCAAAAACAAATGCAAGACCATGATTGAGGATTGTTCGGAGTGCATCACAGTCTGGTAAGACCGAGGCAAGTAGCCAGAGTTGCAGACCGACTAGGAAACGTAGGAGAACAAGAACCAGACCCACTGGAGAATATAGAAGCAAAGACACGAGTCTCCACCCACTGGGAAACCTGTTTATAAATTGTTCTTATTATTATACTACACTGTCTTCTATCAGTATATAGTATCACAAGATAAGATATCCACACTTGTACTATTTCATTTTATTATACATTCCAAATTAAGAGTTTGTGCTGAATGACAGTATATTTACCCGTTATCAGATTTTATCGCTTTAAAGAAATTTAATATTTAATAAAGGCCTCCAACATTTATTAATAATTTTATATTAACTGTGAGAACGGAAAAAATGAGTACTAAAAATTTACCAGTATTTCGATTTCTATATTGTAAAAAATTTCAGAATACATTCTTCATCTTTTAAATTAATAAACATAATAAACATGGTTTTAATGATTAATAGAACTAAAATTACATTTCATGATTAATTATGTATAGACATAAGCACGAACAGTCATTATTGTGAGCAAGAGATCATGACCTTTGCAATAGAAACGATGTAAATAGGACATGGCCCGACATGACACATAAAACGTCCCATTTTAGCAAAAGAACCGTTATCAGCACAGTAAGCTTAGGTTAAGAATAAATAATTTTAAAAAAAGGAACTGATATGGATAATGCGTAATCAGGCATAGCATAGGGCATTGCAAATATAATTGAAAGAGAAAAAACAGTCTAGTATGAATAGCTCACCTGCTCTCGTCGAATAAATCCTTAATATCAATTTGTGACATTTCTCACAAAAAACATCTGTTACATTTGGCAACGAACGTTCAGTATTTCGAATCCTCTCAAAGCACTGGAAGCTTCCCTCCTTTAATAAATTCACTGAAGAAGTCGATGGTTTCACCTTTTTGTTAACCCAGTTTACGTACGATTCTTTTAATTTGTACAGATTTTCCTTTTCTACGACCTTCTCTCTGATCAGCTGTTCTCTCTCGCTCGTAAGTCTAGGTATTTGCATGTTGTAATTATGGTAACACTGTTTCATTTTTTACTCCATCAATTCAAAATAGAAAATGCCGTCAAGCTTAAAAAAATTGATTATACACTATAGCCTGATCATGAACGCGTAAATTTAATACATATTTTTTATTTAAAAAATTCTAATTACTTTTTGAGTTATTAGCAATTTTTTAATGGTATTGTATGGTTAAGAAAATCTCATTGGAACCAAAGTTACTATTGGAAATTCCAAAATGGTGGCACTAGCATTCGGAGTGCAGGGATCCCAAGTGTTTGCCAACTTAAATCTAAGTGCTGGTTGGAAAATGTGAGAGGAATGTCATATTTTGCGAAAAGACGTACGTGAATCGATTGGAATCACGGTATAAGTGCATATCACGTTTAGTTTTGAAGTTTCCATTCAATTTGTTAACTGCATTACGTTTTGAATTTGAAGGATCTAAAAACTAGCAGCTGTTCGCCTTGACAATATCTCTGTTCGGGTGTTGTCAGTTCTCAGGGGCGTATTCTTCATTGAACGGGAACAATTTTTCTGGATAGAATAATAATGAATGCAAGAAGAAAGTCAGGGAACGGGATATCAAGGAGTGAACTTTGGAACCATCGAATTGTTGGAGGGACTTAATGGATGTAGATAAATTTTATGTAATTCTGAGGTTAGGGAGAGTTACTAACTATGAAGAGCCCCATAGCACAACGCTTGAACGGGGACAGCTCTCCCCCCGTTACACCTCAAGGTGCTGTACCATGCTTGATCTCATGCCATGCTGACCTGGCTAATAGCTTTCATGTTTTGAAGACTGGGCCACGGGACCCTAGTGGTTATTTAGCTAATAGTGTGGCTACTCGGATAGGTAAGCGACAATTAGTTTCCTTAAATGGAGATTCTGTCCACTGTAATAGTGTATCAATGGATGAAGCATTGGAAAGTGATGTGGCATCTGTTACAACTCCAAAGACTAAAGCTCTGTGCGTACACATACGAGAGAACAAATGGTATGATGCAGCTAATGCTGTGATATCAACTGGTGTTAGTGGTACTACATTGAATAATGCCTTGGACAGTATTTCTATAGCTTATGATCCTTCTACCAAAAGGATATACTCATTGGACGAGGTAAGCATCAATAATGGTATGCACCATACACCTACGTCAGAGTCACCTGAATCTCTGGAGGATCCACAGATGCAATCATCTAGCCTCATTGCAAAAATCGATGCTGATGAATGCGCAAATAACAATAGCACTAGTGTGAATAACAGTCCCAGGAGTAGTTTACCACGATCCTGTAGCAGCACTGTATCATCTCTCAGCGAAGTTTCACCATCTGGAAGTTTGCTAGGACCTGATGAGAGACAGATCTCACCAGACAAGCCAAAGCGATGGCCACTGACTACATTCTTCTCAAAGACCTTTACATGGAAGCAGAAGGAATCTGGTCAATCCACTCCTGCGAGTAGTCCTTCTAGAAATGTTGACAAGGTTGGTGGTAGTACAGCATTGATTCAACAACCAAGACCAGCAAATCTGCCAGCAAAAAGTGCTCTAGAAGAGGAACGTCATCGTAAGCAATACAATGCTATCCTGGAAGCAGCTCGGAAGAGAGAACTGCGCGAGGAGAAGGAACGCAAGCAACTGCGTGAGCAACAACTCAAGGAAGAAGAAAGACTCACAGAGGATTCTCATACGTGGAACACGTTGGTTCTACCGCGTTTCGAAGCTCTCAAGGATACGAAAAAAGTTCGCGAATTATGGTGGCGCGGTCTTCCTCCCAGTATTCGTGGTCGTGTATGGAAACTCGCAATTTGTAATCGTCTGAACATAACGCCAAATCTTTATAATCTTTGTCTAGATCGAGCCATGTCCAATCCGACAAACGAATCCCTTACAGCGATAAAACTTGACGTATCCCGGACCTTCCCCACTCTGTGCGTCTTTCAAGAAGGAGGACCATTATCGAAAACTCTGCAAGGTGTCCTAGCAGCCTATTCCGTCTACAGACCAGATGTAGGCTATGTCCAGGGTATGAGCTTCATAGGAGCTGTATTGTCCCTAAATATGGAACCAGCAGATGCCTTCGCCTGTTTCGCCAACCTTCTAAACCACCCTTGCCACAGGGCGGCCTTTACTTTGGATCAGAAGGCCATGAATGGGTACTACAAAGTGTACAGCAATGCCCTGGCTCACAGATTACCCAAAGTACACGCTCATTTCACGACAGCCGGTCTCAGTCCTGATCTGTACCTTCTGGATTGGCTTTACACAATATACGCCAAGGCGATGCCTCTTGATGTCGCCTGCAGGATCTGGGATGTGTTTCTTAGGGACGGCGAAGAGTTCCTATTCAGAACTGCTCTCGGCGTTTTACATCTTTATCAAGAGGAACTCCTGGAGATGGATTTTGTTCGGGGTGCCCAGTTTCTCACCAGGTTGCCAGAGAACTTGCAAGCTGAGGCTTTATTCAACAGTATTAGCCAAATGTCAACGACTGTCGGTGCTGTCACCTTTCAGCAGATGCTGGCACGTCTTGACGAATAATTAACATCTTACTGCTTATTCTACTTATGACGTTACACCGTGTACTCCCGTACTCCACATATTTTTATGTTCTATTCAGTAATTCTGGCCGTATCTCTCTCAATCAGGAAAAAATTTACGAATGTCGATAAAGAAATTAACAAAAATGGCTACCGAGCTGGCAAATGCTTCTTTCTTGTACACTACTAACAAGAAGATCAATCGTGTGAATCTTTTAAAAATTTCTTATTAGAATTATTGGATATGACTCGAAACGTATATTAACAACAGCCGGATTAATACTTACATATATACATATACGCATAAATTTAATACGAAGCTTTCAAATCTTTAAAAGCTTTCGTCGATGATCATTGATTCCTGATCGATCCAGCTAATCTTTGCCGTCTAATCATCAAATTTTTAATGAACATGTCAAATTCTCGTTTTTAAATTCATCTTCTCTTTATCATTATCCAACAATTAGAAGTCACGCGCCTGTTTAGTGGCCTTTTACAAGATACGATAAGACAAATTTAAATTTATACCGAAGCTCGTGGACTGATAATGCACATTGCCAACGTGTAGACCGTTGAGGTTCGCGAGCAGCGAAGAGATATAATTTTTTAAAATACTTTATACGTGCAGCGCGTGATAAAAATAATGAACGCGCAATCGAATACTCTGAAACCTCTCTTAGTATCTTATTAATTTTATCTCTAACAATAAGATTGTTCAGAGCTACGAAACTCCTGCTGGAAAAAATATATATATAAAATCGTCGCTTGCGCGTCAAGCTTAATACATAAAATATATTACATAATTATCCAGAAGAACGAATGATCGCATTACGTATACCGTGGCCAAGAATATTCTGTGTAACGTGGTGTTTTAAATGCGTGATAAATTTTTATCAAATAGTTTAAAAATAGCCGCATAAAATGCAAGTGCCAATTCGATCTTGGGCCTTTTTCAATTTTTTCCCACGACTTTTTCTTATATCAAAAGAAAAAAATTCATAGTGGGAATAGGAAATTGCGTTTCACCTGCACAGAGTTCCTTGGGCACAGAACATTCGAAATGAATGCGCGATTAATTTCCTAGTCTTCGGTCGACAATACTCGTACTCCATCCGCTCTATCGAACTACTTTCGACCTACTCACTATTCGCTGATAACGATAATAGTAAATTATTAATTTGTAAATAAATACTCACTGGATACTGAACGCAAAAGTATCCGGCGATTGATGTAATAATATTTATCCTTAGTATATTTGTATACGGCGACAATTCGCATGCAGATTGATAATAACGAATAAAATGCCACTTTGTCGTGCCTGGGGATTCCCATAGTTTTAGGGAATCCACATATACCGACCGATCTATAACGAATTAAATTTGTGCGACATACAAGCGTGCGTCGCTCGATCATTCAAGATTGTCTAGATTAATGATAGAAATTATCGTAGGTAATCTAGAAGCAATTATAAAACATTTTTTGTTTCATAGAAATACATTTGAATTTAATAAATATTATTAAGTTCAATTGTAATTGGTCTGCTGTCGTCCCGTTCAATATGGCGAAGATTTATAAAGAATTTTACGTGCCAATCTCTCTAATTGGGATTTCATGCAGATCCCAAAAAAATAAGAAAATTTGCTCCCTCTACGAGACGACAGTGAAAAAAAAATATTAATAGATAAAGAGACATAATTAATATTTGAATAATTAAAATTTCAAATATGTCTCTCGAGGATCTTTGTACTAATTTATGAAACCAGATCGGATAAAAATTGGCAAAAATTTTATAATCCTCAAGGCAAGATCAGTGGTCGTTTTATATATATTTTGAATACCTTATCGTATACAGTATCGTGAGTTTTTTAGTTGTAACATATTTTTTAACAAATCAAAAGTGATATTTGTAACTATATTGTTCAATTTAACGGGCTATCCGTAACAGAACCCGATAGATATATTAATCTTTTACGTAAAATCTTGCGTCGGGACGCTATTCAGTCGTCACGATCAAAGAAGCATATAGACGAGAACTCGAAATCGAAATATCAAATTAATTTCTATGAATTTTGAATCTCATTAAGCATATCGTTTACACTGTGCTTTCCAATCTAGTGAATTTCGAGTTTTCGTCAACTTCCGGTTAAAATGATCTGTACAGAGTGGCATGCTTACTTCCTATTTGCGTGTACAATGTGAATTTCAATAATAGCTTTTGTATGACGAAGGGAATAACAATAAAAATATATGTATACACATGGCAAACCCCTTTCGCATGAGTTCACAATAAAACTCAAATAATTTTACTCTAAGGAAAACAAATCCTTTTATCAGTAACAGAAGTAACGCTGATACGGAATACCTAAAATTATATGTCTCATGTAAAGTCTTCATACCTAACCTATAAAACGTTTAGTACTGTTTTTAAATCGTAAAATTACCAGGCCATTCACTGCATATATTCAACCGTTATGTAATTTAAAATAGCCAAATGTTCCTAGAATCAAGAAGTCAGTTTACCTCGTAGCTGCATAATTTCCTTGTCGTGACAGCAATCAATGTTTTTCCTGTATTCCGTGAGATTCTCAAATTAAATTTACTGCAACTTTTACGACGTACGATTAGAAGGTTACACATATGTACGATCCACATATGCCGCATTCAATCACGGTCATTAAGTAGAAACGGAATTTCCACTTCCGTCGTCTGGTGAGTAAGACTTCTTACTGAAAACATCAAACGTGAAAGCGACATTCGTCTAGTCATTTCTGTTACATAGAGATTAGACAAAAGGATGTACCAATTTTATGTTTATGCGTCAAGTTTTTACGTGCGATGCGTACCTATCGGTTTGTACGATACAAAATTTGAATTCAACGCCAATAAGGAACAAGAAGATGAAGAGGAATTCCAGTTCTTCGTTCCTCCGTGTCTGTTCGTGACTAAAGACAAACGTTAAACACGGCCGTTGCGCATCGATGCAAGAATTGTATTATTTGAAGAATGTTATCCATGTTAAAGAACGACTTATCCAGATTTTGCGCTAAAGAAGATTGCCAAGGAAAATGTACGTCTGGTAAATTTACACACGTTTAGTCAATTTTCCGGAACAGAATTCTCACAGGAAGTTACACACGATACGTCAAGACGTCCGCTATTCCTATTTGGATGTTACCTTCATAAGGAAACGTGAATGAAATTAATATGGTACATATTTAGAAGTAAACAGTCAAATAGCACTCGTTGTGGCGACTGTATATTCGCGGAACTGCAAATTACAAGGTCCGCGGTCAGGAAATCAGTAATGTTCTGCATAACAATGCTGTACGGTGTATACATACATACATATGTTTATATATATATAATATTACAAATAATAATACGAAACTTAAATATGAATAATTTGCAAACTATTTTACTCTATATCGATCATATTTTAGTATACCTGCTATTATGCATATACATATGTATATACAATGTGACACGTACCTAAACGATTAAGATTTTAAATGAGATTTTAAATACGGCTTACATTCAATGCAGATTGTAATTTATCAGAAACGATAAGAAAATCAAATTGCGTTAGTGTAAAAGTAATTTTGTATATAAAAATTAAAATAAACTCGATCGATAAGATTAAAAGAAAATAAATTGAATAACTAATGATATGAATAAAAATTTTATAGGTATTGTAATGATGTATCTTTCCATTTTGATCAAGAGGATTTTAATTACTCTCACTAATATCGTGCATTAATCTTTCCATCTTGATCAACAGGATTTTAATTATTCTCACTGATATCGTGCATTATCTTTAATATCATTTAATTCTACCACATGCCAGTCGAGATAGGTTAGGAATTCGTTGCGGGTAATTAACACATTTTTATGATATGCTAGATATAATCGATATATTTACAAATATAATTACAATCGTGACACTGAACTTATACACGCAACTCCCGTCCCTTATCGTCCGTGACAATAGCCACGTATACTATTTACCTTGATGATTCCTATATCACAGTCATCAATCCATCGTCATTTGGAAACTCTAGAAACGAATCCCCTTCCTCGAACTTGTATCAATGACGCATTTCTTACGTATGTAGGTAAACTTAAAATCGTGTCTGGATTATCAATAGTTTGTACAGTGTCTATTAATTGTATGTGATAATCGATAAGAATACTTTATTACGCAAGAGGAAAAGGGAGAGGGGAAAAACATCTGTTAATTAATCAAATGTAATACCCCCAATTCAAGTTAATTATCATGGGCTTGACTTCCCGCCATTTCGATTACGCTCGCGGAGACAATTACGATTGCGATCGCAATGCTGAACAAACGTTGTTACAAATACGAACAAATGTTGTTATACAGTACTTATAGTGATTGATGATTACACGGATTGTATAAAAAAACCTCGCTTTTTTCGCGCATGACCAAAGTTACACAATTTCCACGAGACTAGAAAGAATTCTGTTATCGCGTTAAATATACAATAATTTTTGGAATGCGATTTTTTCTTATCAAATTCTTAGCAGACAGTGTGAGAATATTTTTGGATGTCATATTTTCGCGCAATTTATGTCAATTTCAAATCTTAGAGGAACTCGTCGTTATTCTTAATCGTTTCTATGAGCCAGTATCACTTCTATGGCTCGTGCACTTATGTATGTACGTACGTTTAATATCCTTTATTTTTTGTTACAGTCAATAGTTTTCGACGAAAAACCGACGGGACCTCGATGGCATGTAAATTGGCTACTGTTAAGTCTCAATAGATATTGAAACGAATGTTTTTTGTGTCCTACTAAAGTTTGGTACAAAATTCTAAGAATGAGCAAAACTGTCAAAAAAGATGGGCCAATCGTCCCAGTAGCGGAAGGTATGGACTGTAGTATGATGTTCACAAATTTGTGCACGTTTGAAATTGATATTTTTGCATGAAAATTTCAAACAAAACGTACTTATAGACGCAGCCATCATCAAATCATAGAAAAAAAATTGAAGATATTGAGCGACGTTTTTATTTCTATTGATGATTTACGTATTCTTCATGTAGTTTGCATGCGGCTATAAAACGGAAAATATATTAGTGTTACTCAAATGGTATAACGAGCTATAATTTCTATTTGACTTAATAGTATTACGTAATTTTTTGCAAAGTAATGAAATAGTAACTTTGCGAATACTTAGGTATATGATATTTGTTTAGCGTATCGACAAAGTGAAGAGATGAATAACGATGCCCCATTAAAAAATGATGGTACTCAATACGGTTGAGTAAAGGTTAAATAACAGACAGTGACAATTTTACTTTGTGTTATTCCGCAGTGTCTCTTATAGCGGCAAAGAATCAAAAAATATATCGACAGAGGCTTAAAACATACCAACTGTGCAAGGAATCTAGTTTTTAAGTGTTTCCAGCAACTAACAAAGCAGGTTTTAACGGCTAACGAGGGAATCTGAAAATTACAAAGTTCGTCGTGCCTTTAAAAAAACCGTTGATGCCATGGACAACAAACATGTGAAATAAAACTAGACAAAACAACGCTAAAATTTATATTCTTTTACTCTCTTTTGACTAGCTACGTCCGTCTTTTGACAAAGCTCCCACAACACTTTCAAAACAGACTCGATCGTTCAGATTCTCTCTGGTCAAATAATATATTAGACGAAAATCCCGCGAGAGAAAAATTCGTTCTCTTATTTCAGTAAGCAATTTAGTGAAACAGTTATAGACTCTCCAGAGCCTTCTATCAGGAAGGGTCGCTCGTTATCGATTTGCACTAGCAATGGAAAGTTTTCAAACACTTCCACAGTCTGCGAAAGCCACACGTGCCGAGAAGAAGGTGGCTGGTCAGTGCTTTAGTTTTCGAAAAAGTTTTATGCCTGTCAAAGTTGCACCAAAATATAAAGGAGTCCCTATGGAATAAGAAATCAAAGAAAAACCAAGAGGTAGGAGTCCCTATATGTGTAGCGAAATTGTGATAAAATTGTCAGGAGATTCAGATGAAAAAAAAAGTGCCGGTTAAACCATTCATCTTGTACCTGTCGCAATGTTGCCAACGACTTAAAATTTATGGTACAGACCCTAACTGGTATCTGATCTGATTTAAATGTATAATTTATAATACATGATGCATTTATCAATGCACTATGAATCAGAGTGACGTATTTGAATCAAGGAGTTTTAGCAGTACGATAGAATTTGAATGAACTATTTTTACAATACTAACATACTTCATAATGTTTGTCATGCAATAATAAAAAAAATACGTCGTTCCATCCAGTTAACGTTGCTACTATGTAAGTTCAGTGCATACGTACAATGCTGCATCCTCACTGCAATTATTACAGTGCAATCCACTGTACACATAGTGATCTTGTACTATTTACGTTAGTGTCCTCCGGATTCAAGTGCACGTCTGAGTTTATCATACATTCCACATGGAATCTAGCGCGTTGCATACGTTGCTGCATCTTCCTATACCAACTCGAAGATCCATACAAGATGCGTTATGTGTATGCCAAGCACGTGACGTCGATTCCATTAAAGAGGTTAGAACGCAGAGAGAATCGCTGAACTGAATGAGTCGCTATTCGATACAAGTCAAATTTTAAGTAAGACTTCCGAGTCACAACGTTTTACGTACCTATGACGTCTTGTAGGAAGGAAGAAGAGAGGAAGGTTAATCGCTGCAATGAAAACAGGCCTAGTTATTGTGATTCACAGATATATGTGCGTGTATATATATATTTACATCATTATTCTAAAGGTCTTTATTATGGACGCATCAGACTCGTGTATTTTCACTGATATGTCATTAGAGCACAAAATATTGACGATCGTTTTTCAGTTTTCTTATTACAAGTTGCAATTACGAATATATCCAATACGATACGAGAATTCATTATTTACCAGACCCTGATTACCTCGACCTTAACCTCGAAGTCTATCGTATGAACGTAACGTCGGTCTTTAAACTGTTTCCCCGTCAATGGATATGTGAGGTTACTTAATTGGTCCAGATCGTCCAGATCAAAATCCTGGACACGTGTCCTCCATAAGGATTTTCCTTGGCGGAAGAGAAGGTTTCTTGATAATGTGAATAGTGGTAAAATTTTCATTTACAGTGTATCACTTCCGTTTACGATTAACATATTTCATACAAGGAAGGTCGGTAGACTTGTTGCAAAATTTTTTCTCAGTACTGAGGTCAACATCATTAATTGGCAATCTTCATGGATACGTGATATTCATACTGTAAGTGAACTGACGATGTGTTTTATTGTATGTAACAGTGCCTGGCTTATTTTGGTGAACTGAAGGTTGATAGTTCACTTTTGTTATGAGGTGGACGACCTTTTTTTTGGTTTGAAGTTCCTTGTCCTATGATACGACGCAGGTTGGATTATACACAGCCTACATTCATAGACTACATTATAAATCTGCTATTTTACAAAATTCAGAGCGACAGTCGAAAGGCTATCTGGATTGTTAAATTTATATCTTTTTACGCAAAGAAAAAGAGAAACACATTGGTCCCAGAGTGTCATTATCTGTAATTCATAGCAATGACAAAATTTATCTGACGATAACGAAGACTGTTTAAAATGAACTTAAAAAATGTATATTTCTGCAGCCTCGTCAAGCCCACTCGAGCATGCGCTGTCAAGGTTATCACAACCAAAGGAAAAATTGTCAGTTTTTTTCCAACCATCGGAGTTCTTCGTGTGGTTTATCATCAGCCAATTATCGTACGAGCCTTCGTCTCTTACCCTCGTTCAATAATGATAACAACGGATACTGCCCGGTATAAAAAATAAAACGATTTAGATCAACGAACGGTTGTTTGTCGTATGACGATTATCGTCACTGTCGTCAGCATATTGAGGAGGCACGTTGCAAATGCATCATATTAAATCTGCGCATCACAGTATTAACAATTGATATAATCAAACAGTTCATTTTCTCATAGACCAAAGCTGAATGTTTTAATATTTATTTTTCTTTTCTTTTTCATAAGATAATCATTCCACTGTCATCAACCATCGCGTTCGTCATTATCATCAGTGCACCTGTAGGATACAAATTATATTTTCTTTGAATAAGACGGAAACGACTGATGTGATGTATAGTAGCCATGCGCAATTATAACTGACTAACAAAACAATCAAGGTGACAGTCAGTGACTGACAGTTGGCAATGCAGTAGGTAAAAATGTAAGTCGCGTGTTAAAAACATAATCAGGATGGAAGAAAAGTAAGCGTTAACTCGACAATAGGAAATGTTAAAATTCTTTTCGAATCTTCTGCCACAGATCAATTTATTGATTATGAAAATAGTCAATGTCATTGCAGTCGTCATTGCTGTCGTCATTGGATAAATGTAACTAGAAGTTTAATGCGCAAATTGCATGGGAATGTTATTGAGAAAGCTTTCGCAAGAATGTCAGAGCATCTTACATCAAGATTCGTATTAAAGAGACAAAAAATAATATGCCAAGAAAAATTCTATATCCGTAATATAAAACTAGGTATTAGATGACGTATGTAATACACGATCTCTGAGATTGACTGTATCATCCTCCAAGAATTATTATCTAATTCAATTGATTATCCGAGCCGTTGCCATAATCAATGGTATCGATCATCAAATTTCATATCAATTTGACATATATAAAAGTAAAAATTCAACAGGATAATATCTGATGTATTAAATTTCTTTAACCGCTTAACCAAGAGTCATGTCTCCTAGGCCCGTTTTCTTCAACGCGGTTCAATGCATAAACTCTGTTTATCTTCAAAATACAAGGTCTGATTGGCTAATAGCACAGTTAAACCAAGTTTATGCATTGAACCGCGTCGAATAAAACGGGTGCTAGACATTCAACTATCTGCGGCCTATAAGTAAGTGTTTTACACGTTTGACAGACGCACCCGTCTCACTGATTTATACTTAAAAAATTGATTGTCGAAAGACAATTTAAAGTGTAGGTATAGGTTCAGTGAAATAAGTAAGTAAGTAAAATAGGTTAATTAATGAATTTCATGAAAATGATTTATCTGTTTTTGATTAAGATTCGCCTAGTCCGTGGTTCTTTAATTAACAGTTGAATTATCTGCTCTCGAAAAAAGTTAGATTAAGTGTTACTGTAACAATTTATCAAACATGAACTTGGAGACCTAAGATGCGTTATATAATTATCCAAAAAGTATATTAAATACAAAAGCAACGCGCTTTATACGTTTATGACTGATAATTTTGTTTTCATTTAACGACAGCCCTTTAGATTAGGTTTATGTTGATGCTAGATCATTGTCTATCATTCTTATCAAACTTTAAGCCCACCTAAGGTCACTGCGATAATAAAGAAAGATCGAAAGATTTACGATCTAGATATATAACCAATATAATTATTGTGTACCGAGTAATATGTTCGTTATTACAACCTTTCTGTGTCTATTCGCGCTAACTTACATTGCCGTTATCAAATCACTCGCGTTGCCTGTCAATGTCAATTTATTGACAGTTCAGTATTATGGAGTCAAAAGATACGTGTATTCTTACAGCCATATGCAGATCATCTCGAATTTTTGATTAGCTATCTTTAGCTTGCGTTACGTAACTACAATGGACATCAGTAAAGTGCAATACAATGGGTTGCTAATACAATATTGAGATTTTATTATCCTATAATCAACTCAAAGAAGGCCGCACGCCGTTAAACCAGGTCAACGCAAAATATCCCAGTACAATATCGTGGTACAAAAAAAAAGTATTCATAAAAAAATGTACGTCGAATACAATATACGTAGTTGTTTTGCGAAACGCGAAAATATGTTTTCTTATCACAAATAATACAAATTTGAAATTTCGTTGAAACGTATTCGTCATTGGAAACTAGTGCAGCATTGATAACTGAAGAATATCTTACAATCATAGGAGACGCACTTCAGGGTTAATCAATGACGTTCATGCATCGAGTATCAAAAATTCCTAAGAACGTCAATTGTTGTTAGTTCAATACTTTTATTACGCTTATCGTTATCAAAAACTCTCGAGTCATCGATGTGTTTTACTGGGTGTCTACATATTTCTTCAAGTCGCCATACTTCACTTTAACATGAGACTGAATCGCAGTAGTTTTTTAAAAAATTATTTACTATGCTTCTTCTTATCTTACGGACAACTGCGCGCATGTCAATAACTGACATGACATATCGCTTTTATCGTTTGGTAATCAAAAAACAGATAGTTTATTAACGCGACACGCGACGAGTACATTGAATTTATAACAACAAAGACATTATCGTTATTTTGATCCCACTATCGTTACTTTAATTATTTTACGATCTTACAAAATTATCTACGACACGTTTATATTGATTGGATCTCATAAATCACACGAAACATTCCATCAGCGTGCTTGGATGTTCTGCCACGCGTATATAACAATCATAATATTATGTCCAAATGGATCTTATCGTTCAAAGTTCAATATCTATTTTGAAAATATTACTATCCACAAGTTTACTTTGATACACGATCGCTTTTGTCATGCGGTTATTATCTTATGCATTTTCCAATAGGCAATTGCATAAGATTCTAACCTCATTTTCTGTCCGCTGGTATCTAATGAGATAAGCATTGGATTTTCCATTCCTTTTACTCTTCTGATTAAACGGCTGTACTAAGTGCTCTTATCTTGTAATGGGCGTCAACGATAACTGCAAATAAATCAGCGTAACGATTCGCGTGCAGAAATATTTCGGAAAATTGGTCTTGCCGTTAATACCATTCGATTAATAGATAATATACGGGTTGTCGATTGCGTTGTGAAAAATATTTTCACTCTTGTACTGCACTGATGTTTTACATTGCTTGTATTGCGAGATTACGACGATTAGAATTATTTGAAATTTTTTACTTTCTTAGCAGCTGTCTTATCTTATTTTTCTAATAATCTAATCATTGTTACCGCATACACATCTGGCTGCGCGTTGAACGTCAGTGGTTATTCCTTTTTACGAATTTTTCTGAAAAGATTCAATAGTTAGTGTCATTTTTTAGGTGAAATTCGATATTTTGAAAAGTATGAATTGCGCAACCTGTGCAATATGCACTGTAACAGATTGAGTGCATCCAGTGCATTCGATGACATTATAATATAATCCTCAGTTATATTCCTGATGGGCATGATGAATCAACTCGCCATTGTTTCTTGAAATAAGACAGAGAGATCGTAGATGAAAAATGACACACGGTCTGAAGCTGCTCACGTTTAAAGATTTCCGCTACTACCTTCAGTCCATAGTCGAAGCCTCGAAACCGGTCAAGAATGCACCGGGATGCCACGAAAAACCAATGAGTACGTGAGTGCTGGCACGAACGGGTAGACATTTTAGTTCAAATTACAGGGGCAGAGGAAACAAGAAAACTGAAACAAGGAACGATTCGTTTTATGACCTTTTCTCACGTGTCGATGAACTCTTAAAAATTGTATATGTACGAATAAGAATTGGCAAATACGATTGTCCATCGGAATTGATAACTATGGTAAAGAATTAGAATAGATAGTTTGCGTTGTTTAGTTTTTATAAAACATTTAAGAAAAGAATTTAAAATTGACACGTTAAATTGTACCATTCAAATTATAGCGGTGACCGAATCAATATTGATCTTTCAAGGAAAAATATCTTTATTCAAATAACAGTGGCCTGTTAAAGAAACTTCATAACAACAGACTCTTATTCTTTTTCTATAAAAACACGAATATCGCCAACCACTTGTAATTTCTTTAATTAATCAATCTTATCTATTCGGGATCAGCTCTATCTGATATAAAGCAATGCATGATTGACCTACTTGACTATTATCTCTCAACGAATTCCTTGTTACTTCCATAAAATCCAGAAAGATCCTAAAGTCCAGTTTAAACGATCTATAATATATTCATATGCATGTATCACCATGAGAATTGAAGCTCTGAAGAGATCTCATCGGTAATATAATCGTAGGATCGAAGTATCAATTAAAACAAATAGGATTTTACGAAACATGCATATTTTTTTATTAAACAGAGAAAGTAAAACATGACCTTTGCCCTACATCAGTATAGATAAATCCGATCGGTCTAAACGAAGCGACATGAGACGGTGTGATCTTCTTTCAAGTTTGATAATAACGGGTCAGCATAATTTATCTGATAAGAATGACCTAACAATTTTTTCCCCTAAAGAACGGCGCCTTTCAGAAATACATATCTCGAGGCGTCGCGACGCATGGATTATTTACTATTAGACATTGACACGTATTAAATATTTCTTCAAAAATCACCCAAGTGAAATTACTCGTAACTTACCGTATACCACGCTCATTTAAAAACTTGCACAATCAACCGGACTATGCGATCTTGATATGCAGCGTCGGCAGTTTCCTGCAAATTTTTCCATGGAAATTTACCTGGCCATCCAGATAAAGATAAACGGATAATCATTCAAAAATGACAAAAACCTCACGGATAAACAGCCTCGATTAGATCAAAATCGTGATAACTTCCACAAGAATACAAAGACCAGACACAACCCTTGATATTTGAATAGTAAATAACGACATTAGATATCTATAGCTACAATCTCTTAAAGTTTTTCTAATTTATGCTTCAATTTTGCAAAGTCTAGTAAAACGATCCCAGACCAAATAGAACAATATTTTGAAATTCCAAAATACACAAAATACTTAAACGGTATCTATTGCGTCTGAGGGTCTGATTAATTTATGCAATATGTAACTTATTATAACAAGTTTGTCTCTTTTCTCGTGATGGACATTCTTTAGTCTTGATAAACAATCTTTGGCATTCGCGTTCCTTTTTCCATATTTACCATATACATATCGCATTCCATCTTTCTCCTCTTTTTCCTGTCTTGGAAACATATTGTGGAAACACATCTGGGAGGGGGTCCGAAACATGCTGTATGTACTTCCCCCGCTGATAGTGGCGATGATGGCGCTACGGTGGGAGAACGAGCAGATTCGCACGATTTAAAAGCACGCGTAACTTGCTAATACCGATCAGTTTGTACTTACGTATTTACAGTGGTGGTAGACGAAACGATTGAAGGAGAATCAAACACGGCTGACAAGATATCGATAACGGTGTCTGGTTTACGCTGGAGGGACCTGTCATTTATCATAGCTCCTGGTGCGCCCAACCGAGAATTATTCTACGAGGATTGTCTCTCCTTCTGATACTTCTTGTCGAACAAAGATATCGGTCTGCCCTCTGCTTCCATTTCGTTTGAACGTTGTTACAATAGCCAACAGCCACGGATTATTCACGCTCGTAATTGCACAAGGACCACCGGCTGCGGAAGGGAGTCCGGCTACCTAAAAGGTGAGATAGAAGATGAAAAGAAACGAGGATGATAACGCAATAATTACGTTGACGTTTTGCGGTAACGCTTGTACGACTTTGGCTTCGTTTTACTTTCCATAATCTTTACTCGGTGATTCTATTTTATGGGACTCTAGATTCCTTCTGTATGGCAGGTTTTGTTTTTTCAAAACAAATTTTTTGGTTCTGAATTCAGCAATAAAATATCATTTGAATATCATATATCGCTCGTTGTATTGTTAAGCATTGTAAATGTAACTTTTGAAATAAATAGAGACAACAAATATAATGTGTCGTGCATTTAATTATTTTTCAAACTACGGGCGACCGAAGCACATGAAAAGTTTTCTAGCTTACCTGGGAAAACGTCATTCGTGTCCTTTCTACGTGGACAAATTTTTATCTTGAATTGCAGCATAAATTAGAATTCATTTTCTGACTATCCTTGCCTGCCAATATGAGAATAAAATACATAATATCTATGAGCTATTAATTATGTTCATATAATACCGGCAAAACATGAACGAAGCATCCGTATCGCATAATAGAAATATCTTGATTATCCTGTACGATAAAAATTATCAATAAAACAATTGTCAGTGTTTATAACGATTTTTATATTCGCTCTATTAGCGAGAACGTGCTCGCTGATACATTTTTTATCGTGACAAGAAACCATTAAAAAGAAACAAATTTATTCAACAACCGTTCATACCTACCTCACTTTAAGAATTTTCGCTCGAACAAACAAATTCACTTAATATAATCTACTTAAAGAGCATCACTGTTAGCGTGGCGTCTATCATTTCTTTGTTTAACGATATCTAATTCCAATGACAGTTTTTCCACTTAATCATTTTACGATGTACGCAGATAGTGTCGTTACACCTGATTGCGATGCACGTTTACATAATATAATGACCCGCGCTGTTGCGATTTTCTAAACTGTCCGGCAAAGAATTCTTATGAAAATCTTACATTGTCCACATTTCCTTACCAATTTACGCGAGTCATTAATACTAATCATTGTTAGATTAGGATTGACCAAGGTTATATAATAAATTCAATATAAAAGACAAGGTCAAATTTCGGACAAGAAACGAAATTGAATATATTACGTGAATAGATAATTTCTCTGAGATATGTACAGAGATAAGGCTTTGTATAATATAGGTAGTAGATTCAATATATAACTTATAGAGAATTAAATATCAGTAGTGGCTTCAAGTGATTATGCCTTATCGTTGATTGCTGCGAGTAAGTGTTCTAGTGGGAATATAGCGAATTTATGAATTTACAACCCCTTTACGACTGTATAACTATATAATTTTAATTATGGTTTATGTTATGTGGATGTTTTAACAGTCGTGAAATTGCGAATTACTCGGTTATATAACGATTTCAGAGAAGCAGATTTTCATTGGTTTAAAAATGATGTATGGGTGCGAGTACTTAATATTTATGTTGATGTAATAATTCGGAATTGATATAAATTACGCAATCACTTGAATTCTTTTAGGCATCGTTGATATGATAGAAATACGCCCATCGAGCCATGTGATTGATTAGGTTTTCGACTTTGGGATTATTTATCATTTCTTGATTAATCTTGTTTGTTGTGCATTCGACACTTTTTCTTTTCCTTCCAAAGACGCTTAATGATTCCATGAAGAGTCTGATAACATGGAAATATTATCATCAAGTAGCATTTATCTTGCAGGGACAAACAGTCGTGTGTTATACTGAAGAGTTAGTATTATGCTATTCGAAATGCAAAGCAGAATAAAAGAAATAATAGAGCAGAAAATTGTCATATTTTAAAAATGTCCGAAGAAAATTACAAAATTATGAGAACGTAGATAACGAAAGTTGTTAAAAACAATTTGTATATATAGTCGTATGCATATATATACCTATGCGGTCACGTTAACATTGTCCAGCAGTCAAGGCAGCATAACTCGGAATTATGTAAGGTTCTTGTAAAATAACAGCAAACTGCGCATTGTTGTTGGGTTATCAGGGCAGAAGTAATGAAGCATAAAAAAAAACGTGATCTTAATAATTTCCATCGTTCGATATTGCATTGCGAAGAAAATTGTGATGTTTAAAATTTTCAAGATTAAAACAAACAAAAGTAACGCACAGTCAGAGTTATTTGCTGAGTAAACATGTTAAAGGAAATGAAGAAATTCTCTTTATAAAAAAATTGTGCGATAACTTCGTACGGGTCATCTTCTTGCTCACTTAATTTGTCTTAGAGAGTGCAATTCGCCTTGTTAAGAAGCATCATTTTTTTTACGGCTGGGAAAAACACCAGAAAAAGAATACTTACTAGATCAGGAGGACCATTAAGAATAATTGTTACTGTTATCCTCGTTCTTGTTAGACGGCAATTATTCCTTATTGATAGGATCGGCATGATGCGTTGATAACATTGACAAGCATTTTGTAGTATAGCGGCTTGTCATTCTTCAGGCGTACACGTAGTATGCAATTTGTAATACAAAGCTGTCGGAATGGTTGCTGGTTAGAAAGTAAATGAAATCATGACAGCTGACCCCGGTTTTGCTGAGATAAAAAATAGAGACCAGTAGAGACTCGACTGTGGAAACAATCAGACACGACGGAGTCGAGAGGGATTACCGATATGGCGCATTAGTGGAGGACTATATACTTATATTTTTATCATACAACAAAAAGTCCAGTCTTATCGGCGTTCTGTATTCTCAGTATACATCGGAATACCATTCGCTATTGACGTACATTCGTCGTAAAACTTTTGTGGATTAGGCCTGTGCAAACAAACAAATCCGCAAAAATGGTTCAAGAGTATGAAACTGTTGCAAGTTCGAGTCAGTCCAGTCTTGAGACTGTACGTAATAATTTAATTGTTTATTTTTTGTTTAACATACTCGTAAAGTATTATTTCTACTTTGCAATCTTAACAAATTTCACGAGTTTTCGCCATGATGCTGATGCGACGGAAAAATGTGTTCTGTTTGCGTAATGTTGGTAGAAGTGTTTTGAGATCGGTAATATTGAGGGCGCCAAACATTTTTGAATTTAAATGCATTATGAAAATGCGAATAAATTTTTTATTTGCGATGTGGGATGCCTGAGACAGGAGTTGGAGGATCATTCTTTTTTTTTTAATTATATTAATTTGTGTTGAAAGATACAGGAGAATGATTTGTGGTAATTGTAATTATTTTTTGTTATAGGCGACTGACAGAACACCTTTACTGCAAGACCATCGCACTGCCATGGGAGAGAAGAACATAGGAATTTCACAGCAGACGCTGGTATCCAATTCTGGGGATGTGACTAATAAAGCTAAAAAGCTTCCACAGTATGCTGCAGGTTTGGCATCCACCTTGGGAGCTCTAGCAGCTGGTATGGTGCTAGCTTGGTCGTCACCTGCTGGTACTGATGGTGTCAACCTGTCAGAAACCTATGGCTTTAGTATTTCTCCAAATGAGTTCTCATGGATCAGTGCTTTAGTCAACCTTGGAGCAGCAACAATCTGTGTACCTATTGGAATCCTTGCTGATTTGGTTGGAAGAAAGACAGCCATGCTCATGCTAGTAGTGCCATTCATGATTGGCTGGGCTCTTATTATTTGGGCAAACTCAGTCGTAATGTTCTACATTGGTCGTTTTATCACTGGTCTGAGTGGAGGTGCATTCTGCGTAACAGCACCAATGTACACAGCAGAGATTGCAGAAAGTGAAATTCGAGGAAGCCTGGGTTCCTACTTTCAACTAATGCTCACCGTGGGTATCCTTTTTACCTATGCACTTGGCATGGTCACAAATATGTTCCAACTATCCATCATCTCTGCAATCGTACCACTCATCTTTTTCGGAGTGTTCTTCTTCATGCCAGAGACACCTGCTTATCATATCAAGAAAGGAAACATCGATGCTGCCAGAGCAA
This sequence comes from Calameuta pallipes, assembly GCA_030142375.1. Taxonomy (NCBI): domain Eukaryota; kingdom Metazoa; phylum Arthropoda; class Insecta; order Hymenoptera; family Cephidae; genus Calameuta; species Calameuta pallipes. Next base: position 1,281,023 of record JARQSW010000561.1, on the reverse strand, counting down.
GTCTTATAAGACTACGAGGACCAAGATACAACGTAGAACCTGAACTCTTGGCACAAACACAATCCCTATCGGAAACTACTGAAAACAGAGGTTCCTTCTTCACAGCAATCAAATCAAAAGCTGCAATCAAGGGACTCATAATTGCCTTTGGACTGATGTTCTTTCAACAGCTAAGCGGTATCAACGCCATAATTTTCTATGCCAACAGCATCTTCAATGCAACTGGTACTAGTCTCTCAGCCAACGTCTCCACCATCATCGTAGGCGTCATGCAAGTAGTCGCTGTCTTCGTCAGTTCTCTGATCGTCGACAAACTAGGTAGAAGGATTCTTCTCCTGGTATCTAACTTCGTCATGTTCGTCACCGCCCTGATTATCGGTATCTACTTCTATCTGCAAAATAACGGGCACGACGTTCAAGCCATCGCATGGCTACCACTAGTTTCAGTGTGCGGATTCATCATCCTCTTCTCCCTTGGTTACGGTCCCATTCCTTGGATGATGATCGGCGAGATCTTTTCTTCTCAGATTAAAGGAATTGCTGGTAGCAGTGCCTGTCTATTCAACTGGCTAATGGCATTCATTGTGACTAAATTCTACAGCGACCTGGTGAACTCTGTAGGCATAGCAATACCTTTCTTCATATTCGCTGCAGTCTCAGCCGTTGGTACCGTTTTTGTCTTTTTCGTTGTACCGGAAACAAAGGGCAAATCTCTTGATGAAATTCAACAAGAACTTGGAGGTAATCCAGTTGTTGCTCAGCAAACGACGAAAGCATGAGGACACGTTGTTATCAGCGTTGAAATCGCTTCGACAAAACCTCGTGACGATGCTCAATGACTTCTATGTTAATGTCATGAAAATAATGGTCGCATAAGGGAGGCTTCAAATTAATGCTAGTGATAAAAGCATACCTCGTCGAAATACGTGTCAGATACAGGCAAAAAGTTTAACATTCTGAGCGATTCGATCAATGACGATGACGTCGTGATGATCTTATAGTACGTCGGATATCCTCTCATAAGACTGATTCTTGTATAATTATTCATTCTCTGCATGTCTTTTATGACATATCTGTTATGTATTATTTCTGTGAATATAGTATGCATGAACCCCGTTGTTGTAAAACTGTAAATAAATTATTGTTACTTAAAACTATGATTGTTTGTCCTTATCTACCTTCACGGAAGACGTATCGAATTTTAAGATTTATTTATGGTCCTTAATCAGTAATCAATAACCAATGATTCAGCTGCCCGTTTATTTTTCTCACAATGATAAGGGATAACGCCTACACGAGAGAAAGTCTTTGGAAAAAATATTTCGCTTGTATTGTCCGATAACAATTTGATAACAACATACATGCATATATGTCGACGTGCCCTATAGTATATTGCATTTTACATTGCGCATTGTCATTGCAAATAAATTCAAGAATTCATGTATAAGGATGTTTATATCTATATTTTATAAATTTTATGTAAAAACTATTTTGAGCAGATGAACTAATTCATACTGTCTACACGCAAGATGAAATTTATTTGCAGACACTGTATATAAAAAAAAAAACAGTTCTTATACGCCAATTATTCCGAAAATTCGTAAATACAAGACATATCGTATACAAATATGCATTAAAATAATATACACCATTATTCTACCTAACAGTTCGAAAATGAATTATTTGTTTACACATGCTGCGATGAGTATACTATACACAGAGATAACAGAGTTTAGTAAAAGAATGCAGACTAGTGGAAAAATGTGAGCACTGCGTTGCCTACGTATTAGGTGGTCAGTTCTGGAAAAATATTGGCTAGTAATTGATCTAAAAGCATATAAGCCAGATGCTTGTTGAGAGGAGCATTTTGCAATGGTTCTAATAAAGAATCCATTAATTTGAACCATGTAGAATGTAATCCCACAAACCACCATGGGAGCAAAGAATATAGTCCCTCTTTAGCATTCTTATATTTATCCTCATTCTTTATATGCACCATAACGTCTTTCTTGTTAGATTTTGTACCAAAAATATTGGAATGTAATAATTTCACCACAATGGCCGCACGACCGCCGCTTAATAACTTGACCAAAGAATTTTCAAGTAATCGATTCACCACAGGATCCAAATTGTTGCGTGATAAAGACGCCACCAGCCAGGAAACACGGCATACAGGATAAGATGTGTCTAAAAGACTTTCCACTGTTGAATAATAAAGATGTCACGATATACGGGTTGTTAATTGAAAATAATTACTGGTATTTCTAATTAGGTCAAAATACTTACGAGCTTCAGCAATACAAAAACTGGCCCCCTTAACATGCTGTCGCTTTGATGCAACGTATGGAAAATCCTTAATCCTTGGATTCAAATTTAAATTATTGCCAAAGGGCCCACTTCCTAATAAATCGCGACCCTTCTTCACAGTTTCATTGTAGTTCTTTTCACTCGCAGGCTCCACGCCAAGATCTGCGTGCTCGTTCTTCAGATTAATTGATGCCAAGAAGGTGGACATAAATTTGTCTAAGTGTTGGCCCTTCTCCTTGCGCAGCTTGTGGGCTACGCTCTGATATAGTACACCAATGTCGGGTGTGCTGTAGTTCGTGAAGTAGGGCTTCAGGTTGGGTGCCGTAAGGAATATATGAAGGAGTTCACTGCTCCTTAAGGTTGGCTTAGCCAGGAGCTTCTGCAGGAAGTCCTGATAGCGTTGTCTATTAGTATTTAAGGATGGATGCTGAGTCTTCCGAGTCGGCAATGGTGAATCGTTCAGCTCCCGATCTCCGTGGAACTCGGCGAGACGTGCACGCAAGTCGTAGAAGTCCACATCCCTGCGGAGAACTGTCCAGGACTTGTCTTCGGCTACGCTGTGCACTGCTACCATGTATAAGGGTTGGGCTCCTCCCCCGTCTACGTGAGGAACTGTTACGCGCCAGGTCGTTAAATCTCGGCCATATTGAGTTACGTTACTATTGTCCTCGTTGTACGCCCTTGGTGAGCAGTCTACTTCTTCTGCCTGATACACTTGCTGGGATTGATACGGCGCCCCGTCTACAGCGGATGTTCTTAGGACTCCACGAATTTTACTAAACTGATTGCTCAGCCGAGTTCCTACGCCTGCTCCACTGTTGAAATGTTTGTTATTAATTTTAATTGTTTATTAGTTATTAGCAGATTCTTAGTATATTGCGATTTTCTGATATCAATGGAAATTTAATCACACTTACCTCATTTGACCTGATACTCTTGGGGGGGTACTGGATGTCTGTTGACCGCAAACTAGTTTATATAGCTGCAATATATGTTTAACTTTAAGTGGTATATTAAGACTGCGTACGTATTTATTGAATTTTTATATGAAAAAGATGTCGTACTTCGTAACTGTGATGAAATAAGGGTAGGCAAGTGACTTCTAGCAATGCGTGAGCTTCTTGGTGGGCTTGATAAAGAGGTCTAGAGGTTCTCAGTTCCTGAATCTTTGATGGTCCACTTTCTAGAACTAAGATTGTCATTCAATTAATGATTCTTAATAACACAATCAAGAAAGCATTAGAAACTAACTTTGTCGCATGCCCATTGAAATGTGTAATGGCAGATGCAAATAATCTGGACCCTCAGGATCGAGATATGTTGAGTATAAGTTCTGTGCATCAATAAACAGATTCTCTTCCGTTTCTGGTGATATCTCAGGATTTAACATTCGTTTACTCAGGTCGTCTAAAATAGGTTTTGTTAGTCATTATATATCTGCACTTCGTTATATAGATTAAAATTTATGGATGCCTTTCAAACTTGTTGAATCCACCTACGTACCTATGTCCAAACAAAACTGCAACAAATTTACTGGACCAGTTTCCTTGATGTGTTGTATAAATAAATAAAGCAGCTGAGGATTATGCAAAATATCTTCCAAACTAGGTTTTAGGGGATCGGTTTCAGTTTGCATAACCATCGGTGGTGTAGCCCAAGAGTATAGTAACGGTACACTAATGGAATCTGTTATTTCGGATAAAGTGCCGTCGTGGTGTGTCGACAAGACAACTAAGGTATTTATATTGTCAGGATCAGCTAGTGCATCCATAGCCGGCAATAAGACCCAATTGGCCAGAATTTCTCGTAGAATTACCTGAAAGCATAATGTTAATATTAATTGAGAAGTGTCAATTGCATTATTGTATTGTAAAAACAAGGATGCAAAGTAGAATCTTGCACAGTGTTTCCTCATTACTTTCCACTTTTCACAAAGCCACCGCTATGAGGAAGTACGTTAATCAATTATGGCTTCCTCATGGAGGAACCATGTACTAAGCATTGCCATGTATTATTTCTTTCAGGTAAAATATTTGAGCTAGTCTACTCAAGTGCAATAATCAAATTTTGTCAACAAATTCAAGAACACGTAACATCCGAACCCCTTTGCCGATTTCAGCCAAATTCAATACCGAACAACAATGAACGTACTCGCACTTATGAAGAACTATTTATCTAAATAACAGAAATTTTACGGAAGTTAGAGGACCACGCCTTTTTTTTCATTCAAAAAGTCATAAAATCTGAAAATCCCTTCAAAAGGAACTGCTGCTTTGTAAGTGTGCAAAATTTTAGCCCGATCGTTTGAACGATGCTCGAGTCATAGGCAATTGAATTTTTGAAGCCCTGCACATACATACACACAAACATACACATGCACATACATACGGGCATTTTTTTCTAAACCACTTTTCACGACGTTTTAGACCATTTTAAGCATTCTCAGATGAAAATCGTGAAAAAATAATTTTCATGGAAACAAAGCTTCCTCTATGAGGAAGCAAAAACTTACCCTATTACTGGTAGAAATATGTGCGGTAGGTAGCAGATGTGGCATAAGAGCTGTGACTAGTCCTCTTAAATAATTTAATTCCTCTTCGCGAGAATATGCTGCTGGATGAACTTTAGATCCCAAATAATCAGCTACGTAATCCTGAGGACTGCCACCCTGACTCTTTGCACGTTTCATTAGTGCTTTCCAATCCTGAGCATGATGTAATGCAACAGGTATAAGATTATTAAAAATAATCCCTGCAAGATTCACAGAGAATAATCTTCCTGCAATGTTCCTGGCAGCTGTTGCTATAGCTATTTTCAGTTGCTGTAGAAAAGTCTCATCTGATGATAAATCTGAATACCAGGTACAAACATAGGTTTGTAACAATTGCTCCAGTAACTATAAATAGAAAATACCATTGAAATGTTGTTTGAAAATATTAATATAACTAAACAAAGCATATAAAATTACTTGTTCCAAAGCATCATCAAAGTCCTTTGGTACTTTTATACGAGTATTATAGGGTGATGGACGATGTCTTTTACATCCGTTACCACCACATACTCCACATGATTCTTTCATATCAACCTTTAAATCTGGTAGTACTTTTGTAGTTCCAAAACTTATACCAAAGTAATGTAACAAACGTAAACCCCATATAAGTCCAGCTACGTAGAGGCCACTGATTAGAAACAGCCATACTATACTGAAACAAGAAACACGTTTTTAATTAATAAATGTTTAAACATTAGCTAAATTAAATACTGATACAACAAACAAATCAAATTACTATAAACTATTTAAGATAAATAACAGAAACATTTTTTTTCTTGAATCTTGATGTGCATAATCCAATTCGTTACTAAAAAAAAATCAAACAATAGAGTTTATGTTGTAATTAAAAACAACAATCAAAATGATTAACAGCTGATCAAGTTCTGTTATGTGTCTACACTGAAAAACAAACCTGTCAATAGCTGCCAAAAATGTTGCCGTTGTTATCGCTATCAACATGAGAGACCACTCTATTTTATCACCAATTAACAATGCCATGTTTTTAAATATTAAAAAGAACAAATACAAATACTCAACGGGTTAAATGAAGTTCTTTCGGGCGTAACAATGAAATAAAAAGGAACGTTTCAAGGATTTATTGTTGCCTTTGAATTCGGAAACGTTTATTCACCACACAATAACCATCCGTTTTAACTAAATGAATAGTAGATTTTTTTTTAAAGAAAATTGTTCCAATTGTTTCGTGATTGTTATAAAAAATCCATGCAATCGGTAAATATAACATAACAAAGTGCACATAAAAATTATAAGTATTTGCTCCAATTTTCTGTTGTCTATTTACACCGTAATGAGGCGCTGCCTCTGCCTAGTTGTTTCCAGTTGTTTCTGATCAGGAATTGTTGTGAAATGTCGTCAACGAAATACAGTGAGCTGTTAGACACACGAATATTAACTGGTAATCGAAATTTCAACAATCGCCTGGAATGTTAAGCGTGTCAGAGCGGTAAGACTTAGTGAAATTTGCGTCTCAAAGAATTTCTTGTAAAGTTTAATGAACTTTTTAGGAGGACAGGGTTACCAAAAGATATATGCAAATGACCTGCAAAGGATTGGTCAAAGTTCAAGAGACTCGCCTGTTTTGAGAATTTTGATTTTCATATGCAAATTGCTGATTTAAATGAATAATTGTAACTATAAATAGTAAAGACATTCATTTAATACATTTTGACTGTAAAAGTAGAAATATTTTCTTTTCTGATGTACGAACTATCTGGTCATGTTTAACAGGGTTCAGCTTTGTACTTTGATTTATAAACTGAATTGCACAAAATTTTTTTCTTTGCTCTCATTCAATAATAAATTTTATAATTTACTATTAGAAGGACTAATGTTGGTTTTCAATTGATCTGTACAAAATTTAAGATGTAATATATTGCTTTGTTATAAATGATTTAGTTAGATATTCAAACATAGTTGATTTTTTGCAGAAGATTGCTGCTACACTGTGCATATCGCTATGAGACTTCTCACCTACAATACTTAACGGATGTCCGAGCCAGCAGGCTAAGGCTTTTATAGCCTACTGGAGGCTCCGTTACTCATTAGCGATGACCAATGAGCCAACGGATAGTACTGCGTCTCATTCGCAATTAAGTCCTAGGAATTTGAACACAGTCAGCATCTTCTATGCACCGCTAACTTCGTTTGCTGGTGTGTACCCTCTTCCTAACTCCTCTTTCCACTTATCCTGTATAGTAGACATCATAACTTATTCAAGTCTTCCGTTCTCTCCTTGGACAAATTTAATATTGATGCATCCTGTGTAAACAAACATCATACTCTACTATATGTTCGTATCCCATTCATTTGTATTTTTTATCCTTAACATAATTCACGCTCCATTTGTCTCGCCAAAAACACATCAACCATGACCCTGAGATCATTTCCTGGTACGTAAAACAAAATATAATTGTCTATCGTGCATGTTACTGAATACAGCACAAGACATAAGATTATATCATGCCTATACTCATTGCAGCAATACTCCTCAAAAACCAAGCACTACAACCCACTGTTATCAGTTAAATTAAAAAATGCAATAGATAAAGTAGTTTTATCACTAATCTTCATGTCATCCATTATCTTAACGTGTCAGTTAGTTTTTTCTGTATCAAATGGTTAATGTAAGAACAGTGGTGGCACGGTATGTTAAAATTAGTATAAACGGTAATGGCTGTGTTAATTAAAGGCTTAATCGTGTTACAGAGATGTGGTACCAGATATTTCTATGGGCATTATTCTCATCCATCTTTGTCCATACAATTGCAGCTGCTATCTGTTTTGGAACATTACGCAAACATAAATATGGAAAGTGAGTAAATCCCACTTGATTGATCAATCATCTTTAAAACTTAAAGCAATATAAACAATGCAATTTCAAGGTAAAATAAAATATAGACTATCATTCCTGTTATTTTTCAACAGATTCTTCCCTCTTCTGATTATAATAATGGGCGTATTACTCCCATTAACATCTGGTGTACTCAGTTCCGCAGCAGTGGCTTTTGTTTATCGAGCATCAAGTTATCAAATGCCACCATTATACGCTCTTCTATGGGGCATTGGACAAACTGTAATGGCGGGCTGTGTAGGATTCACCCGAATTTTGGCCACACTATAATATTCCAAGTAATATTAATTTATAAAAGCCAAAAAGTTTCACCATAAGTCGTCCTTTTGACGCACACACCATTTGCACTTCAGGTATTTATCGCGTTAATATATAAAGTCGCCCCACGCATTTCGCTTAGGTAAATACAGATGCACACCTGTATAGCCGCGTGTCGAGGAATACAGAAATAACGTGCGAATATAAGTAAATGCTTCTCTTGGAATCACCATAATTTTCCACGTGGAAAATCTTAAATGCAATAACAATTTGGCAAGGGCTTTCACGTTCCTTGGTTCCATAAAACATATCTCAATCGTTGTATACAACTCCTTAATTAGTCTATTGGCTATAATTGGCCTTTGAATTTATTCGCGATGAGTATTAGAATTCCTCAAAGTCTGAGAACTTGCAAGTTCCCTGACTTCTCTTAGTAAATGGGTCATACAGCAATCGAAAGACTAAATGAATTGTACATTGTAAGCTAGGAGCTATTATTGTCACATAGGCTAGATGGACTGAATTTTGTAAATTGTCATTTGTAATATTCATTGACTTAAATTGTCACTGCGAAAGGTCATTTAATAATGTTAATACACATCCAGAGTAAACAGATACACATACGGTACTTGGATACTTCGTCCTGTATCTTTTGGTATGAATTATCCAGCTGCATCTGGTACATTTATTTATTGCACAAAATAAATTTTCTACAATGGCAGCTTAAACGGGTGAACCTGCAGTGCATAATAGAAAAGTTCTCCAGTGTATACTAAGTGATCTCCGTGACGAATTATTTATTTCGTTATTAGCTCACTCCAGTCTTTCACTAGATTCATTATATTTTATGCAGTACTGCCAGTACTTTTAATTACGTTTTCTTAATTATAATCTTTGCACTTTGAAATATTTGTTTTACATTATTTTCTAAGAACATCATTAGTTCAACGGGTACGTTGACAAAACCAGTTCCCATTTTAATTTCTACTCACAACGTCTATGGTATAACATTTCTTCTTATAGTATATTTTTTTACCAGACATAACAACGAATATACACAGAAGCAAAGTGCTTCTACATGTCCTCTATTTGAAATGTATTCGTGCAGCATATAGTAATGCAAATGTCAATATTTCTTTAAGACTGTCAAACAAAAAGATAAGAATGAAATTGAAAGATGCAATTTAAAAAAAGGTTTATTAGTATGTCCTCTATACAGTTATTGCATACCCAACTGTATAGACATACTGATTATTTGATGCAATTATATTTACAATTAACTTATTAAAATTCTTTGGAATAATGAAATAGTGCAAGTTTACTATAAGAGACATAATTTTATTGTACTGGTGTCGATACTGATATGATATTGGGAACAGGTGATGTACACGTTACAGCGTATGGATAATGTATTTATATTAAATTTATTATTTTAAGCAAATGATTATTGTATATTTAGTCCATGGTATTTAGCAAACATATGTAAATATATACCCCACAAGGCTATTATAATTTAATATAACTGTTTCGAAATAGTGCTTAAGTTTATAATTAACTGTGAGTAGTTTAATTCAAACCCGTCATAGGCAGAATGCAAAGAATTGCATTACTGATACTCATCGTATCCTGTGGGACACGAATCAGAGCAAGAACATTGTGTTATTATTGGGTCATGTAATACATTATTGTAATTTATTGTATATAACTTCGTTAAAGAATATTTGCATATACATTTTTTCTAAATGTGATCCTTAACATTCAATAATTTGTTGTACCTACGATACTGATTACCATATTAAATTTTATGTCAGACATATAAATATAATCTGTTAGACAATATTCATAGTGCTCTGGATTATTCCAACGCTTTAATAATAATGATAAGTGTTTCTAGAAGACTATAATTCATAAAACGTGGCTCTGTTATTTTAAAAGTGACAATTTTTCATTCGCAATATGCATATACTGTGTAAATTATTGACTTTCCTACGCAATAAGATGATATGCATAGAAGAGTGAATGTATTATTATATTTCAATATTTTATATAATATGCTTTTCATCATTCCCTCATGAGCGTGTATTATTTCCTATGTTTCATTAATTTATATATATTTTTATATTCCAAAATATTAAGTATGTGAGACTATATACACATCGCAACATCTTTGATCATACTAGGTCATACTAATGCATCTACCTGAATCAAGGCATTCAAATATTGAACTGTGCGGCCTTCAACCGCTTATTACATCTTGTTCATACATACAATTTATTGTTCCATAGTAAAATAAACGTGTTTTCTATAACTCAAAGCGTAGTTAAGTGTAATTGTGTTGTAAATGACAGAAACTCGTCAATTTAATATGATGTGAACTAAAAGTTTTGCGGTCCGTCACGTGAAAAATAGGTTATTCCTGTAGAATTGTATCATAATGTCTTTCAAAGGTGTTTACGTGGATAATAAGCCTGGTAAGTTTTACTAGTAAATGTATTGTGTACTAATTAATAAAACAAACTTAACACTAGCAATTGATATATTACAGGTGAATGGAAAACTAGTAACGATAATAAAAAAATACAATTACTGTGTTTCGATTTGACAAACTACACTGTGAAATCACAATTACTTTTGTGCAGTTTAGGTGTATTTATTTTTTTTATCTTGTATGGATATCTGCAGGTATTTATAGTAAATTTTTTGTTGTAACATTATCATTGTACTAATACTTACTCATATTAATATAATTGTTTAACAGGAATTAATATTCACCTTGGATGGGTTCAGACCCTATGGCTGGTATTTAACTCTAATTCAATTCGGTTATTATACCGTTTTTGGACTAATAGAATGTCGTATTAAGCATATTGTTCGAAAAATATCCTTTAGAACATATTTATTGTTAGCCGTTTTGACCCTTGGCACAATGGGATTTTCAAATTCTTCACTTGGCTATCTCAATTATCCTACTCAGGTTTGTAATAAAGTTTCATTACATTGACTAACACTAATAACATTCGTTGTTATTTTCACATAACAAAGATAAAGTTTTTTTACATAGGTGATATTTAAATGCTGCAAATTAATTCCTGTAATGGTTGGCAGTATTTTGATCCAAGGGAAAAAATATGGGTTGCTAGACTTTCTAGCAGCTAGCTTAATGTGCATAGGCCTAATCCTTTTTACCCTTGCTGATAGCATGATTTCACCACGATTTGACTTCATTGGAGTAGTTATGATTAGCTGTGCATTATTGTGCGATGCAGTCATTGGAAATGTACAAGAAAAAGCAATGCGACAGTACAAAGGGACTAACACAGAAGTTGTATTATACTCATATAGTATTGGATTCTTATACTTGTTGCTGATCCTTGTACTGACAGGTGATTTTGTAAAAGGTGTATCCTTTTGTGCCAAGGTAACTTTTAATAAAATGCACGTGCTTCCTTGTTAAGTTTAAAACTTCTTATAAGAATTACTACAGACAAGAATTTCAGCATCCCGTGGAAGTATATGGATATGGTCTACTATTTTCAATCTGTGGATACCTTGGCATTCAGATTGTCCTGACTCTGGTCCAATGCTGTGGTGCCTTCGTAGCCGCAACAGTAACAACTTGTCGAAAAGCTGTATCCATTATTATCAGTTTCATGTTTTTCTATAAACCATTTTCATTTCAGTATCTTTGGTCGGGATTACTAGTAATCCTAGGAATTTACCTAAACATTTATAGTAAACAAAGAAATTCCAAGAGTGACCTGCGTGAAATATGGATAAAAATGAAGAGATGTTGGAGCAACCAGAATCGTCTACAGAGACATTTGATGGCTAATGTGTAAAAAAAAAATAATATACTCGGTATTTGCTCTGTACGTACAAGTACAGCTATACTTGGTGTGCACGTATGAAAATGGACGAACATTTTTTTATCTATGGTACTTATATTACCCACCATGAATTTTCTTTGCACATTTTATTCTGTATGTATATTCATACTCATGCTTACAAGATTAATATACATATAGTATTAATACGTACATAGTAAATACAATTAAAAGGAAGTGTAATCTCAGATTCTAAATTAATATTAAAAAAATCTTTTTTTTTGCATACGTGTAAATCGTTTATTTGCAGAAATAACTCTTATATGGCGTAGATCCAAGTTCCAACATACCCAGTCTCAACAGTTTATTCATTTTTGTACCCATAGGATTATGGAAAGACAACTTTCTTCGTTACCACGCATATTATATGCGTTTGGACTCAACTAGACTTCTTGATTTTCTTCTTTGATACGAAAGCGAATGTATTTTCTGGAATGGTCATAAAAAATTGTCTTGGTGTAACAGTTTTCTTGACGCCAGCAGAAGGAATTGTAAAATCTATACCCTGATCTTCCATCTTTCCAAAAATTTGGAGAGGATGACCAAAGAAATCTGGTTCATTTGGATGAGATACTAAAAGAGGCCTATTATAATCTACTAATGACTCACTCTCGCTTGCTGTGTCATCTTTACAAGATAAATATCGTGAATCATCAGAAACTGATTCATACTGAGAATTGCTTTCAATAGGGCTACTTTCTTTAGCAATTGTTGTGTTGTCAATATATAAGTCCTTGATACGAATCACTTCATTTTTAATTAATCCAGATATCAAGGCATTTCTTGAAAACATTTGAATACCTGTCTGTTCATTTCCTTGCTTTGCAGCACAGGAATTATCCTCAATAAGATTTAGATTATTTGAATCAATATCTGAAGAAGTAGATGTATCATAACTAGGAATGTCATAATTCATTGAAGTGCTTTCTTTAAGATATTCAATATCATTGTCATCCACAGTATTAAGTTTTTGTAACTGTCGAGATCTTAAATGTTGTTCAATTGATTCATTCGAATAATCAATACCACCATTGGCCTGAAAAAAATGATCACGTAATTAATAAACTAATGATTTCAACAATATCTAAAAAGACATTTGAGTAGCTTGTTAATCATTACTTACTTCTATTACATTGGAAATTACTTCGTTTTCACAAGTGAAGATTTTAGGTACAGAAGAATAATGGTTAGAATCCTCATCTACCTAAACAAGATGATTTTTACACAATTTTCATAGAGAAGTTTATATGAAAATTCAATAGTTCAATAAATAAACTACTAAATACCTGAAAGTTTACATTGGTAAAGCGTTTTCCATTTGGATGAGAATTTTTGGTCTGGCATCTAGACTTCACGTGCCAGTTTGAATTATGAGATGGATTTATTTTTGTAGCTCGTTTAATGTCCACCCTCAAATCCATAATTGTATCTAGACAATATACTGTAAAGTCAATTGTTTTAATTAGAATAATACTCAAACGTTTCTATTTAACATATGACACAACTTAATATGAATTTCAGGTTATATGTTATGACAGATAATATGCATACTTAGATTGTAAACAAAAATTAGTACGGTACGAAAACTACCGATTTCTAAAAAAAAAACTCTATTTTAGAGAAAGCGATATTGTAAAAACAGAATATATTGATTATAACTTAATAATCTAGACATATATCTTTAAAGCAATTCAAACCTCTGCCGATTGCTGCCGATCTTTGCCAATGTCTGACTTGGTTTGACTGTACCGATCAGTACCGATGCCAACTGAAGCTAAGCGAATGGATACTAAACGAAGAATGACAAAGAATTATAAAATGACAGGCCTGGTTCATTTAACGAAATATGTTTACTACATTCTACTTATTTAAAGTGTAAAACAGAATTGTTACTTTAACGATTAATGTCAAAATTATTACTTCAAGAGCAGTTGTCATAACAGAATCTAAAATTTCATATTTTTTGTTCGTACTTCGCATCACCTTAAAATACTTTCAAACAGCAAAACAATAGGAAAATTCAGCAGGATCCTATTCCTCCAAACTGCCTCTTATACAGCTCAATGCTTGTGTTAAGCAGAAGCACCACTGAGGAAACAAATACATTTGATTGGTTAAATTCGACACCTTTTGCAAATTTACTATCAAATAACCAGTCAAAAGCTCTTGCGTACCCGCGTTGCTGCTAAATAAATACACTGGCTGTATCAGCAGAAAAAATTGCTGAGGAAGCCAATACGTTTGAATGGTCATTTAATCGTAAAAGTCTTGCAACAGTTTATTGTTACGAACCACTTGATTAGTCGATTTGCTTTCTTTCTTGTATTCCCGTTCGACTGTCCTGTTGCTATCTGTCGAATGGAAATCGAGCCTGGGATCCGGGAATGAGCGGAGTATTTAAACTCTGTTGAGAAGTAACAATAAAGTTCTTTTATTAACACAAGAAACTTTGATAGTGATTTGAACTGATACAACACTTTTCTCAATCTTGAAAGGTTGCACTATCGGGACGGAGTAGAGATAAGTCACACTTATTGATTGTTACTAATTAACCTGTTTGTAACACGCCGTGCATTTAATATCACTTCAACACACGAACGACTCTAATCAAATTCAACGAACGTGATTCTTTGCTATAATAGCGTATAATACAATTGAACTTTACACACATATATATATATATAATCTTATTGAAAACACTTCACGTATTATTTATTGAGGATTTTCAAGGATAATTATTATCTGTTAGATTTGCACGCTGTTGCAATTTTATATTAAAAATATGTCTGAGACTCACTAGATTATAGTGAAGTACCTGTAGATCGTATTTCTGCTTACTGCTGCACTAATGGCTATACATTATTTACCATTCCGTATTTAAGGTGGATGCAGAAGTACACGATATTCAGAATATATTCAAAGAGTGATCTGACGTCAGTTCAGAACTGTGGAGAAAGTTATTCTGATTTTCAAAATCTAAACTGAGACACGCAGCCGTATAACAGTCGACTGAAAAGTGTACAGACTCTCAAGCAGAATAACATGCGTGTGGAACACCTCAATAAATCTTATGTCAATATATCTGTAAAATATAACTACTTCCGGTGATGATTAATTGGTCATAACATACAATGATTGTTAACGTCCAAGAAATAATAAGGTGAGTGCAGGAAACAGAAGTATTTCAAGACTTTTGTTTATCAGTGACGTGGCTCCACTTCCATCCCAACAGAAATCTAGGCTGCATTCAAAAGCTTCTTTGCCCAATTTATTTTTTAGATACTCCCAATCGCAGAGACCCACGTCGCATCCTTGGAAGAGGAGGGGCTTTTCGGCCACGTAGAACATTACCTTGTTGGGAGAATCGGAGGTTGTGCACCTGAAATGAAAAAAATAAACAGTTATAATTTGTTAGTTTAATTTCCCTTACTTTTCATACATTTGAATTCCTTTTAGAAGTAATTTTTGCTACAATAATTTCCAACAGAAATACAACGAAGGCTATCATTTGGCCGCAACCAAGGACGACGTAGAGGTCCCATATAATGTTGCGTTCTTGCTCTTGATTTCCAAATTTCTTCTGCATTCCCATCTTATGAAAATGGCGAGTACTCGTCTCGACTTCGTTTTCACGCCACTTGTTCGTTAATCCTCCTTCCAGTAAGTGACGTAAGACCTTGTTGAATTCATCGACGTAAGGCGAGTTCTCATGGAATATATATGTCTGCAGTGTTAGCCAAAAGCAGGGCTGCATAGTTTCGTATCGTATTTCTTCGTCTCGAACATTTTTTAAATAATGATTGATGATGTGCACCGTTGCTTCAGCCTGCTTGAACCACATTAGACACGTTGTATTTCTGTATCTTACCATATCAACGATGCATTGAGTTACGTTATCATAAATAATTGCCCTTTTCTTCAAGTTCAAAAGTGGCCCAGTAGTAGCAGTTTTAAATACAGGATCATAAAGAAGCGTGCTCACAGCTGGAATAAGACCGGATTTATCCAGCTCGTCAAAGGACCGAATGTGTATCGGCTTGTTTTTAATAATAAATGTGTTTGTCAAGATCGTGTAAACCACTGACGAATAGCTAATGGATATTAGTATAACAATGCCAAAGGCGATTCTTTCTTTCAATACATGTGGTTTTCTTGACACTGGCATTCCGCAGAGTATGATAAATACGTTAGCTGGATTCCATATACGGCTTGGAAATTTGAATACGATCGACAACATCCATGAAATTATTACAATTGCAAAAGTCCACAGTAGTCGAAAGATCACGTGATAAGATACTTTAACTTCAACGTTCGTATACAGTGGTACTAAAGCACAATAATTTTCTGGTTCCACATATATACTATGTTGAATACCTTTTAACTGTTCCCTGTTAAGATACATTATACCGTTTATTAAGATTTCACTCGTTCCTTCTGCAACGCGAGCCCTACTACTATATTTCTTGTAGTTATCATATTTGCTAGTCATATTTTCACATTGACTTATGACCGCACTGGCATTAATAAATTGAAAAAAGGTTTCGAATGTGTAACCATCTCGACCAGATAACTTGCATTCTCTATTTAACGTGGCAGATTTATCCTGACGTATAGTTTTGTCTTCTACCATAATTTTACTTTTTTCAATGTTGCGAATCTTCTCTGGGAACCACGTCACGTCTGGAGAATACAAACGCTTTGTATAGCTCTGCACAAACCCATTGTATTGATGAACAATTATCTTATTCACTTCAGAAGTCTGAGCAATCCCACGCTCATGAATTTTTCGAGAAATCACTTCCAAAATTGTTACATCCAATAATTTCTTATTCCACATGAGTCGCATCAGAGGCTCAAAACTGTCGCTTTCAGATTGTAGAAATATGATCAGCAAGCACTTGGGTTTTTCGGTATTGTCTGATATCTTTCGTGACAAGTCTATCAAAGTGAGATCCTTTAAAATCTGAGAGGAATTTCGTGCTTCGTAAAGACCCACAATGAAATTCGTTTTAATCATATTATCATTAAAAAGCATCGGTTGAGCATAATTGATTTTGTCATTCTGATTTTTAGCAATGCTGAGGATATAAAATGGCACTGATTCACAGATAGCTTTTGACAGTTCGTTAATTTCCCGAACCGCATCAGACCGTTCCAGTTTTTGCGATAAGAAGACCATTTGATAAGGATTTACATTTTTAATAATATTTTTCATAATATTGCCCAGTCGATATGTTATTGTTGAATTTTCTCCTTCTTGCACGGTGCATGGTAAACTTGCATACAATAAAAGTAACACTTGCCACACGTACTTCATGATGACGACTGCATGAAAATTACTGGCGACTCCTGACGTGAATGCAATTTTCTTTAAAAGGATTAGAACCATTCATATATCCCTTCTTTATCATAGATCTAGTTTGTAAACTGTACCTTTCGCGTTTGTGTATGAGCTACTTTTACAATCCTGTTTTTTCAATAAGTCGCTGTGTATCAACACTATGCAAATTGCCATTCCGCGAATCCACTTTAGCGGCTTACTTCAAATTGTATAGCAATGCTCTTCAGCGTCTTTAGTTCATCGACGTTTCTGCATTCTCATGAAGATTAAATCGTCGCAGCAGGATGCAATTTGGTAATTAGCTTGCTGCTGCTTTTGAAGTACGGAGAAAATTAATAAATATTTCGTTCAAACAGTCAGCAATCGTATTAGCTTTCTAAGCGAAGAGCTTATCTACATAATTTTTACAAGAAATCTTTGTCACCCTGTATATTACATACAGTTTGCCAATTTTTCATAAGACCCACAAATCAAGAAAGGACCATGCAATACAATTATCGTATCGTAAAAATCATAATTCTCTACGGTTAGTACTTGCCTTGTATGGTTAACTATGTTATATCAGATTTATAGCTAAATTTAAGCACCCATTAATTGGCATTATCAGGTGTTCGACAATTAGTAATGATTTCTCGTATGATAGGTTTATAGCAAAATAATAAGTCACAGGGTAGAATAGAAATATTATTCTATATTATATAGGACATTTAAAACTCACTTGTAAAAGACAGCAACGATGTTGGTAGCGAAAGAACCAATTTCAGAAGTTCTCCAAAGACGTTTAGACATCTCCTTGTAATTGGAGGCTGTTAAGGCTACTTTATCTTTGGCGATACCCAAAGCAGTCATGGTGGTTTGCAAAGAGCCTGAATGAGTGAAGTAAAAGATGCCCTTAGGCTGATGAGAATAGTCAGAGCCTTCGAGTTTTCTAAAATTAAGGAAACAACATTTGAACTTTATAACAAGCGTCAGAGTCCATATGGTGTTAAATGTATTTTATAATCTAGTAAAATTTACTGAAAGTGCTGGAACATATCCTGTAATGGTGGACATCCCACACGAGCATTAATCTCTCTAGATGGACCCGTGTAGTAATAATAATACAGATCCTCCTGGTACTCAAGTATCTGGAGTTCGTCTGCGCTGAACACCGCGCACCAGGGTGATACCTTCGTCACGTTCCACGCTTTCTCATACCGGCACATGTCATACATCAGACCCACGGATGCTAGATAAAAAAGTAAACGACGGTAGAAAATCCTGTATCAATGCAGCACTAAATTAATTGAGCGTTCTTAAAAACGTATCCTTACTCGTGGTGATGTTGTAGCGAAATCCTAAACGGCGACTTACATTATGCAAAAGATTCTCAATCTCTATGCCATTTCCAAATTTACTGGATTCCTCAAAAACTGATGGATCGTTCAGGGTCTCTTGATAAGAATCGCATATCTTGTACGCCTAAGTATAAAGTTTCAGTTGACATACCAATTGAGGAATATTAATTAAATTCAAAAAAATGATAACTAAAATTTACTTATTTACTTTCAACAGTGTATCATTCGCTGGGATATGCTCAGGAGTGACAGCATTGGAACTTCCAAAGAGGCCATGCATGAATGACGTTAAGCTAGCTTTGGTACGTTGACTGTCCGTTGACCTGAACTGAAAAATCAATCATTTTATTATTCAGCACGCAAATTTTAAAAAGCACCAAGCTAAGTAAGCAAACTTTGTAGCCTACTTTATAATTAGTGGATGTGATATTGGCTGCACTTGGTTGCAGAAGCTCTGGAAAATTGGTCTGAAGGCGACGTGCCAGAAGTTTTAAATCTTCTTCTCCTTGGACTGTCAGATACTGAGCCATGTCCTCGGTCAAATTTTGTATGCTGTTCCATGATCGTAGATTCATAAGATCTTCGTTGCACAGATTACCGACTGCAACGTGTAACACATTTCTTATAACAATACCATATGGAAGTCGTGAAAAATGTTTGTGAAATTCTAATTATTAATCGAGCCTGCTTAAAAAGAGATTAAGCGACTAGATTATCAGGAACCATAAGTTTAATTCGAGTTGTATAATCTACATAATCCAGTAATACCATAAATAAATTTAAGCATCAGATTGGTACTGAATAGACGGACATTATCTATCATTATTTGATTATGCAAAATCAACATGCAGGTATAATATATGTACTTTACGGCTATCGATAACAATGAAACAGGACAATTAAAATCCGATGACCTTGATCGTTAATCAACTTACATCCACGAATCTCATGATTATAGATTATTTGATCACGTAGCTTCGGCAACGTATGCAACTTCGTTATCGTTGACTTCTTTGGATAGCGCGTTCCGTGTCTTGCCAGCATCCAAATTTGAACTGGATTACAGTCTGCGAAAGAATAGGATTACTATTAGTCAAAATCCAAAATAGTATACATAATAAGTAATAAAACTAAAATTTCGATAGATTCTCTCTCAAGGATTCCCTCATCTCCCGGCTGCACCATCTATTCATCTTCACCTTGTACACTAATTCATCATCTTTCATTCAGGCTACTATAGATCCTTAGTCCGTTTAACAGCCAAATACTAAAATTGAGTAATCTCTAAGTTTACAAATAATTACATCTAACCATCCATTATCCCCTGGACTTTAAACAGTCATGGTGCAATAAGCATATACTGTTATATGTAAATATAAAAATGTAACACGTCACGGTGTAACAATATCTACTAGTACACTAAGTAAGAAACTTTTTTGTCTAGTAGAAGCTAACAAGACACCATAAGTGGTAGATGAGCTAATCCTCTACCAAGTTAGTATACAGGGTTATTCAATCCAAGCGTACCACCTGAAGTTAGACCCATATAATCCTTATAGTAAAACCATATTCAGATTATACGCTTGGAACAAATAACCGGCTGCACAATTAGCGACTAATTCTTCTAAGGTATCCGTTATTTCATCCAATGTTCCGAAACCAGAATATACTATTCAAATGAAACTCCCTGAATGGTTATTCTCCTGTAAATGCCCATATACCAAAAATACAATGCAATTCAACATGCATTAAACGTATATTCGGATACGCACCAGCATAACAGAGTATTTTTTTCAATGCATCGGCATTTCATGAGAATAAACCATTCATGAAATTTCATTTCAGTGGTTATTGTTTCTGCCGCAGTCGAAAAATCAAATACCTGTGTTATATATCTATATATTAGTGAGCTATAGGTATACATACAATGTATTTCAACTCTAGTTCGACTACGGTGGTAACATAGCCCAATGATATGTTACATTTGAGTTTCTGACCCAATGGTCTATCTCATATCTACTACAAGTGTCAAAATACTTACTTGGTATAGTTTGGTATCGCGTTTTGCCACCATGAACAAATTGATAAGCGGTTTTCGTAGCCATGTATAGATATGGATTGTCGTCGTCCGCATAACAATAGTCAATATCACGTGCGATAATCTGACTGCTTAGAAATGCAACGATAGTCAGCGTCAGCAGCATCTTGTTTATGTTACTCGTTCAATTTCACTCGCTATGTACTCTGTCCCCTTTGTCGTTGCCAAACTGTAACAAAACATATAAGAATGATTACCAGTATGCTTTTTCTCTTACACTTTTTTCGCTTATCGATTCGCTGTTAGTCGATTCTCGCTTTACAAGCTCCGAACTATCGTGACGTATGATTGTCTTATGTTAGAGCTACTGCACGATACCGTGTACTTATATTAATTTTGAAATACTTTTTCTTAACGATTTTCAATCCAACTTTCACATATTCGATTTCGCGAATTACTTCTACTTGAATGATCTATACTTCTTGACAAATATATATATATGAAGATTCGATGGATATCAATCGATCGATCTTTTTAATTGTAAGATATGAAATTCAATTTTTTTTTAACGTCTTGTACTTAATAAAAAACTTTCCTGCGAGTAAATTCACGATAAGCCAATCTATTTAATAAAAGTCATACGTGCCACTTTTTATCTGTCTTGCGATATTGTCTATGCAGTCAGTGCGAAATAAAGTGAAAGTGACATAATATGTATCAATAATATTGCACGTGTTACACAATTTTTTTCTTTTTTGTTGTACGTATTAAACAAAAATTCTATCCACCCAGAAGTTTTTACGACTCAATGGTACACACGGCGTAAGTGTGCCGCACGAAACTTCCAAAACTGGAGTATCGAATTCTACCTGCTAACTTGACGGCCAATAGTCAGTTTAGCGCAGTCGTACTTCCATTTAATACAGTGAATGTATTTGGGATGATTATGCTTGACGTAAAATTTTTAACGAAAGAATTACCCTAAGTTTCCTCTCTTAAGAATAACTTCGTCTATAAATGTGTGTAATGAATTTAAAGGTTTTTTTAGGTTGATCTGTTTCTCATTAATTTTTCACATATTCATTTTTAATTACGAATGCGAATTATCGATTGATCGATAGACGATCGATAGAGATAATATTATGTTAAAGTGATAACTTTTTTTTTATTATTGATTATTTCTTAAATGATAATCGCACAATTTTTTACTTATGTATAGAAATCAGAATAATCTGAAAAATAATAAATGGAGGAAATTAGCTGCGAGAATTTTCGTTTTGCACTTTCGGTAATCAAACAATGGATACTGTATTTATTGATCGAACCATGTTGTATTAATTATTCAATTGATTACCTGAACGTCTAGTCGATCCTTCGAGGACGTTTAGGTAGAGCGAAATGAATCGTTGAAGGAAACCGATGCAAAGGCCAGCAAGAAAATAAATTATAAATTTCTGAATTTAACATGAAATTATTATCGATAGGTTGCGTATATTTCGTATGTATTTTAGTAATTTATTCAATGATATGGCTGTCTTTGGTTTATGCAAATAAAACTCAGACGACTTTTATCAAATGGATCAAGGGTCAATTTTGAATCTTTCGATAAAGGACGAAATCAGGTCATTTAGTATTTTTGAATTTCACTTAGATATATATAAAGAAGCATTGGCTTTTCTGATATTTTATAGGTAGTAACACTGTCAAGTTACTGGACGAATGTATTTACGTTATTTGGATGAAGATAGCAACATAGACAACACTTACGTGTATATGGTGACAATTTTCAATTGTGACAGGAAGAAATATCAAGTTGGTAATACCAATTGCATTATTGTAAAAGGGTAAAACAGGATTTAAAAAAAATGGTGTGTACGGGGTTTAAGGATAAATTAGAATATTATAATTAAACATGTGTAATACAGAGAATATACTTTGTCATTTGATTCATTAATCTTATACAATGCTATGTGTATTTAGTATTTGCGTTATTACGAAATATGTCATTTTGTTTTCTATGAATTATGCAATCATAATTTATAATGACAATGGTTATCAATTATCATCTTTGCATTTATCAATAATAATTGTTTGGTTATTATTCTTATTTGTATTAGCGACATTGTCAAAGTTATCTTCGACGAAGCCTGCCGATGATTGTGCTTTAAAAACCACTGAGAGACATACCAAAATAATTCCTCAATATTTCCTCAGAACCAAAGAAAAAATCAACAAGATCCAGCAGATATGTAGAGAACGTAGAACGAGATAAAAAAATAAAACCAAAAAGTCACTGACAATCGAGCGAACGTCAACAATACCACAAAATGAAGTAACAATGACGCCAAAATAATTTTAAAAAAAGTCTATAAATCGCGCCGCTCAAATCGTCACGCTCAATAAATTCCCCGAGCGCGCCACTATCACTATTCAAAAACATAAATCAAGAAGCCATTTTTCAAAGGTGCCACTCACGTCCGTAAAACCGTTACGTTTGAATTCACGGACGTTCAGTTGACTCCTCGTCGCCCAGTAATCGTACACGAGTCAAAATACGAACTGGAAGTTGTACAAAGCCAGAGGCTTCTTCTTGCGAAAGCAATGAGAGACGGAACGCGGAAGGAGAAGTCCGGGCGGAGTAATAGCCGAGAGTGGCGGCAGGCAGACTTGATTTGGGGTCGACTGTTAAGGCCCAAAGAATTATGACGTCATAGATTCTTCGTTCGTCTTCGAGTCACCAGGTCACCGAACGTCACCTCCACGACGGCGACACACGAGAAGCTGCTCGCAAACTGTCGCGATGGTCACCGGTGTGTCATTACTTACATACTTGCTCTTTCTCGTTCCTTTCGTCATTTCATTACTTTTCTCTCTCTCTCTCTCTCTCTCTCCCTCTTTCTCACTCGCCAGGTTAGGTACGCATGCAAGTCCTGGCATTCATGCATGTCTATGGGTACTATACCTATTTACGCGTTCCTGGCTTACATCATACGTATACCACTCGCGTACCAGATCGTCCCACTCTCCTCTGCTCCTTCCCACACTACAAAACTCTTTTACACTGTTCTACTTGAACCTGGATCCCCTCTACCTTATACTCCCTCTATCTTTTCATGCTGCGAGACAAGGTAACAGTTTCTTTTAAACGTTGAAGGTTCCTCGTGTCTCGACCTGGTGCACCTTCACGAGGAGACGGATGATCCGCCAGTGAGAAAAAAGGAAAAAAAATTTTGGAGGTTAACTGATCGACGGTGAAAATTATAGTGAAGCAGTTATTATACTCGGGTGATTGTCATTGATGACATTAGTTGATTATTATTATAATAATTTTATAATTAATAACTCTAATTAACTCTGTCTTGCACTTCGTGTCATAGCGTTGGTCATGATTGTTTTCTTGATGGAGATTTTGAATTAATATTTATATTTATTATATAGGGTCATGAGTTATTATCGTTGTCGTACGTTACCAGTTTAATATGCAATAATGGAAAAGTCATCTTCACGATGTATCTGAAATCTCAAGATCATCCTGGGCTCATTTAGAAATGCACGTGTATGTATCACCTGTTGATGCTATTGTTAACCTCGCTATATATATATATTATGTGTCGTAAAAGTAGGTCAAGGTTACGTGCTACAGATTTTTACGGTATAATGAGCATATTTATTAGGATTTCACAGGGTGATCGTATCTAATAATAAACGCACGTGTAACACATCAGTCAGGTGCACAAACGTACGTGAATAACCTGGAGTGACCATGTGGGATATTTGAGATAACATAACTCAATGCTTTTGTAAATGGAGAAGAAAATAACACGATAATTTCTGGGTTAAATACTTAAGCTGTTTCATGTACCGTACACTTTATCATACACTAAGCATATATCGTGTGTAGTTGACACGTAAAAAGCTCCATGTAAATATTAAAAGGAACTTAGAATCCTTTCATAATATAATAATAGTTCAATTGTCATTTATATTACTGAACAAAAAATGTCCTAATCTTGTATCAATAAAGATCTGATAAACGTAAACGTTAAAATATTGTACTTGTATTCGCTCACGAAACAATATACTATCTATATATAGTACAAACATATAGGTATATACTAATGTAAACGTAGAACATTTATTGAGAGATTCTAACTTTCGAAAATCAAATTTTCTTCTTCGCTTAGAATTATTTCGCAATGGCGTCGCAACGTTCACTCGTAATAAACGCCGAATACGCAACAGTAGGCGTAGAAAGTTTGGGTTTCCAAGGTATAGGTCGAGTAGTTGTCCCTTTGAACGTCCCAGATAAATCCCATTGAGCTCTCTAATGACTGACTTGATTTTTCTATCAACGTTACAATCACCGCGATTTTATATCTGAAAAGCAGGTAAATCATTTGAAGAAAATTATATGCGGTATTGTATACAGTGACTTACCTATCGAATTCTAGTTTAAGTATCCTCTTGCGAATTTCGCTACTGATTTCACTGCAGATCTTTGGCGCCTCAGTGGCATCGTATACAGCATCTTCCAAATGATTCGTCATTACCATCTCAACAATCTTATCCACAGGTTCAATTTTGAATGGATTGCATGATTCCAATCTGTAGGTGTTTTGATATCTTACAGGCTGAAATATATTTTATTTTATATAATATTTTTAAACACACCTTCCTGTGTCTCTTCACGTTAGATTAGCTTATTTGATTAGCGAGTGTCTTCTAGAGTGATAAAAAATGGAAAATGTTATTTATAAGATGTCGCACGCAATAAAATCAAGGTACAGTGGAGAATCTATAGAAAATTGTGTGTATACATTGACTGCGATTGAACGATAATTAACAAATATAATTTTAAACTTGCATATGTAAACAATTACCTCGCCATTGTCGTCGCTCGTTCTATCTACAATATCTAATTGCATGGGCATGCTGACAATTTTGTTTCACATTTGATAAAGGCGTGATAAAATTTAATGTACTCAATCAAAATAATCATTCCAGAAGCACTTGAATTTTAATAAAATCAAAACTCAAGCGAAATTTTCGTTGTAATGTATTAAAGCCTTTAAAATCAACATGGAGTCTTAGCGACCAAACAAGCATACAGTAAATCGATTGTTACAGCATATATACAAACAAGCTTGCAACCTTTGAATGGTAATTCTAATTTTTAAGCTAATCTTCGATTATTTGAATACTTTCAAGATATCTACAGTGTACAACCGTCGGCTATGTAGATTCCAATGTTATCCCTTTAAACGATCTAACGGACGACAATGTGCGTAGGATGCCTGTTAAAAATTCCTTAAGCTTCTTAATAGACCTTCATATAAACGACCGATTGTAAGCATAAATACACTTAAGATACCGTGCACTGAATATCTAATATATCATTCGCAAATATTAAACGTAAGATACTCGTCAGTGTATGAATAAAATGTTTAGAGAACATTCAACTTTACCTTATGTTTCCGGTTTGTAGCGTAGAGATTTCCGGGCTTTTGAAATTTCGAACGATCGTCAGCATTACGTTTGAGCTGTAAAATCAAATAATCACAGAATAAAAATACATGGGATTTCTAATGATTAACTTTAAAAGTAATTCGTAAAGGAAGATGCGATTTTCACGATGCTGTCCAACGTGTGGCATAATTATTCATTTTATAAAGATTACGCACTTAATTTCTGCATTTATTCTACGTCACAGTGGTAATAATATGAATTACGTCACTAAGCCAAGATATAACGTGTCAACTAATTAGACATAATGGTGGAACTAGTTTTTAAATGACTCACACATTTCCAAAAGCTTTTAGCCATAGCTAAAATTCACTGTAAGAACGGAGCACTTTCGCACTGGTTTCAAAGCAAAATGATTTCTGCCGTTTAGCCGATCGACAAAAGGAAGCCAAGTTGAAAATAGACAATCCTGAGAAATGTTTACGAAACTGTCTGTTCGATAAATCATTCCTGACACCAAAATCACGCATCCGAAATTCGAAAAGGCTTCAATCGAGACCATCACGAAATCCAACGCAATGGCGTGACTTTTCAAATTGTTTATTAGCCATGCAATGTCGCCGCATTTGGAAAATTCATTCTAGACCATCAAAAATTTCATCGTCATTTTCCAACGGTATAGAAATTTCTGCAAATGTCAGAAATTCGCACTGCAATTCTCAATGGCGAATCTAATTCGCATTTCCCTGCTTCGTATGTCTCGTAAGCATTCTATAATTGCGACATTATTTGGCGTTACCAATTGTTACGCCCTTGGATATAAAACCCGCTTTTAGTCACGCCATTTTATTGGTAGTAGCTTGTAAAGATAGTTCGTATATCACTCGATTATATGATTTAGAATCTCTAGTCACATATTTTGGGCTAAATCCATAGTTTCGACATATTTTGGCTTAACTGGTCTCGATGAACATTGTACATAATTCCTTGCCAAAATCGTAGTCTCTATCTGTCATTCTATTTAATGCCTTTTCTGGAAAGCACTGTAACTATATGCATTGATCATATTGATATAGATATATTTAATTACGTATTATAATCAATAACAAATAAACTGACTGTGAGTTTCCAAAGAGATTCACTTGTATTGACAGTTGCAGAGTAGAATCATGCTTAAAATAGATTTTCCTATTTAGGCGTCCGTCAACCATTTAACAACGTTTACTCTGATGTATTATATCGTATGATTAGTTTTGAAAATTAGATTATTGGAATATTGAATAATGATTTGATAAAGGTAAGTATGTTTTATTACATTTATTTTAATGTACATTGTTATTTAGTGTTGGTGGTACATGTCACGGGAAAATAATAAAGGTAATATCTCTTTTTTGTTTCAGTATTGTCTGTTTCGATTTTACGTTAAGTCATTTGTATTATTTATAAATACAAGAAAAATACAGCTTTATATCATTTCAAATCCTTTGAGAGTCTAGAATTCCTTGGTATTCGAATAATTCCATGTTGCGACTGAGTCGATTCTGTCGAGACGCAATTTCAATGTGCAATTGGTAAACTTCAACATGTTTTAAAGCATAGAAACTGCTTGCATTTCAATAAAAATCTTCTCATTTGTGATTCTCGCAGAAATATAATCAAACGAATGTTGAGATCCATATTTGAAATACTAAGACATTCAATTTATAAAATTGAATGATCCTCAGTGACATTCAGACAGAAGGAAATGGCGGATAATCAATTTTATAGCAATCAATATGTAAAATTTTGTACGCGAACAATACTCAGCTTCAGTTTCATTAGATTCTCGATCAAGCATTAGATCTGAGACTAAAAATAATTACAAACATCGAGACTCACGATCCCTAAGCCTAACTCGAACTGCATTATTTAAATGAAGTGTCCGAAAAAAAGCGTAATAAATAACGATTTACAGTTCTAAAGAACTCATCGCAGACAAAGTTTTACTATAAGTTTTAACATTTATCTAATCTGCGGCTTTTCATTAAAACAGAACCTAATTTCTTCATCTACGTAATATCACTTGCCGTAAAATATCGCACGGATGCGAAGACGTTCATACGAAGGCTTGGAAATTGTCATTCCGTACTTAATTAATCAATTGGCTGGATTTAATCTCGCAAGGACTTATCACGGCTAGGATAACAACAAGAACATTTCTAGGAGAGCAACTCTACTTCGGCTTGTATATTCTGTCTGGCTTGCTCTTCGAATTTATCGCGAAATTCTTTCGTTGCAAAAATGTTTGGTATCTGCACAAAGTTCTGCAACACCTAAAGCAAAAAGCGTACAATGACTCCATTGTGCATAAGGTCATAGAACCAGTTTCTTTTCTATACCTTAAGTCTCAATGCTGTGTACATTGGTTCACTCAGGAATGAATATTCTCCACGTATTCGTTCCCTGTATTCAGCATATCTTTCAGGCTCAGCACCCAAAACTGCCATATCCAAATCCAAAAGATAATGAGCATCCTCACCCCCAAAAGCTCCCCCAACCTTGTGTGCTTCAGTACTATGAGTCGCTGCTGCTTTTAGTAGTGCACATGTTTCTGAATGCAATTCGCTGTCCTACAATTAAATAATGAGTAGTTGACATTATTAGTGAGTTTTAAGATCAATTTCTTTTGCTTCTCACACTTGATATGCCAGCTTCCTCCGCAAAGGTGTTGAAATGCTCAAGATTTTTATCTTCTCCATCGAGTGCCTTTGGATCATACTCAAAGCTGCAATAATTTAATTTACTATGTCATTTTATGTTTATAGATATAGAAAATAATAGTGGCAAAAGATAATCATACTTTTGAAAAAATAAAGCAAGCAGCAGTGCTTTAGGATTCTTCAAGTTGTCTTTTATCTCGTAATACTGAGATAGTTTCTCACAAAGGGAATCCAGATTGTGATAAGTACGTTTTTCTTCAGAATACATTTCTTTCAATCTCTCGAACCATGAGTCACAAACTGAAGTATCGAAACCTTCAGTAGCTTCTTTCCAACTGTCTTCCAAAGATGCCATTTCTTCTGTGAAACAGCTAATAATTGAAATATAAATTCTACATGAAAATGAAGAGCAATTTCAACAATTTGCATTTCATAAGATTCACAAATAAACACCGTAAAATGAATAATAAAAATATTAATAAAGACCCAAGTAAGTATAATAGCAGAAATAATATTAAACTATACCATATTGTCTACTTACTATAAATTATTTTGGTCACGCAGAAGGATAATAATGTTTAACTATCAAATCAATCCAATTGTACCTCATAAGGTTTATAATCGTGAAAATATTAGATCTGCCTCTGAGAACTGTCTCTGACAAAACAGGGGCTCTACTACTTATTGATCGCTTCGCGCTATCGTCAATATAAGTTTCAACATAATTAATAATCAATTCTATTGTACTCTGTGTGTTGTAACTATATGAAATTACAAACTATTTCATGGTTCAATATTATTTTTGTTGATTTTAATAGAATTGACAAGAGCTGTATCAAAAGGAGTTGATTTTAAATTGAGCGGACCAAAAAATGTTGGTACTCTCCCTTCCTGTGCTGTTGATAAATGAAAGCTCTTTTGGGCAACATACTTATATACTGAATGTGCAAATATTATATATTTAAATAACATAAAATATGGTTCAATTATATTAATAGAAAAATTACAAATGTTGACCATCAATGAGAATCACTTTAAGGATCGTATAAAGGTATCTCCCGTTTAATGATTGTTGCGCAGTTATTAAGTTAAAACGCAACAAAGTAGGTAGTGTTCTATTAAGAATTATGCAAATATTTGAAACATTGTATAAAAAAGATATTGAAAATATATCTTAATTACAGAGGATATGTATTTGTTATGTTAAAAATGTCGGCATGCATAAGCCGCATAACCTAAGAAAAATGAATAGTATTTATATTTTGAAATGAAGAATTCCGTACATAGTACACATTTCGTATTAAACCTTTATAAAAAAATGGAAATTCTTAACGGTAAAAAGGGTTTGTACAGTATTTTACATTTTATGACTTTGTACATTTATATATCACTGTGAAATAATATTGTGTTCTTTTACAGCAAACCATACACTTTCTAAGAGTATTTTATTAATATATTCGTCATTTATTGCATTGTTTGCAATTGCTCTTTTCCTATATGGATTTTTTCCTATGAAAAATTATGATAATAGTATCGCTACATTTGCAAATGTACCTGATAATATAGATACTATAAGGTAAATTATAATAAATAATGCTATTCATTTAGTATTGTAATATGGCATCTATTAATGAAATTATGATTTTTCAGAATAGAAAAAAATGTACTATATAAGCCAATGATTAAAAGGATAGTAATAATGGTGATAGATGCTCTAAGGTGGGACTTTGTCACAGGACCAATTGGTAAAATTGCAATGCCTATTACAAACAGTTTCATGATCAATAATTCAGCCTGTTTATTACAAACTAAAGTTAATGCTCCAACAGTTACGATGCCTAGGATTAAGGTTGAACAATATAAAATACATTTATCAAGATTGCTTAAGAATTCTTTTTAGTAATCTAATTCTGAAATATATTGCAGGCTCTAACAACTGGGACAGTGCCCAATTTCGTTGATGTAGCATTAAATTTCGGTGGAAAACCTGTTACTGGTGACAGTGTATTGCTTCAGGCCAAAAAAAATTTGCACAAGCTAATTTTTTATGGAGATGACACATGGATCAAACTCTTTCCAGATTTATTTGATCGTTATGATGGAACATCATCATTTTTTGTCACAGACTACACCGAAGTAAATTTTTAATGAGTTAAATAGTAACTACGTCCATCTACATTCAATATTTTATAATGTTCATTTCTTTAAACCAGGTTGACCATAATGTAACACGACATATACAAGCCGAATTAAGTAATAATGATTGGTCTATAATGATTCTTCATTATCTGGGATTGGATCATATTGGCCATACACAAGGACCATCTAGTCCTCTAATAAAAATAAAACTCATGGAAATGGATGATATTATTGGTCGAATTTCAACAGAGATTGTTAACTGGGTTAGTGTCATAAATTCAATTAACGTATCTCAGCGTAAGGAAAATTGCATAATAGCTGTTCCTCATCAAATTACATGCTTTCAGAATAGAAAAGATATATCATCATTGTTTATAGTATGTGGAGACCATGGCATGAAAGATTCCGGTGGGCATGGTGGTGCCACACCGGAAGAAACTCTTGTGCCACTGATTACAATTGGCGCATCATGCCCTTCGACAAATGATCATATTAATAAAATTGATCAGGTTGACATTGCAACAACCTTAGCAATCATGTTAGGCATACCGATACCGACTTCCAATATTGGTAGCGTCTGCTTGAAGATGATGAATAAACTATCAGATCCCAGAAAACTCTATTTACTCTATTATAATTCACTGCAAGTTCTGAATCATTTCAAAAATGTTGGCGATTATACATCTCGAAGTAAGTCCAATGATATAATAATATTTGTACAGATAATAAAGTTTTAAAAAATTAAATATTCCATTACAAGATTACTATATCAATTGTTTAATTTTGTAGAACCATATAAGCAATTGCAGAATGCAATCGCACTTCATGTAGAGTGGCTTAACAGTCCTGCAAAATCAAGTGAATCCATAGAAAAAATTATATTACAGTATTACGGAGCCCTTAAAGGAATGAAAGACATTCTCACAAATAGTATGATCAAGTACGATATCCATCTTATGACAGTAGGAATATTTCTTATGTATCAAGTAAGTTCTTAACGATACAACTCTTAATCATTACTCCACAATATTCACATACAGAAATTAGTTGTTTCATCAATGAATTTATATTTAGATTTTATATATATTCATAAACAGACAAGAGGATCCTGTAGCTACGCCAAAAAAAATACTGTTTCTTATATTTTTTAATACAGTACTATGGCTATCAACGAATTACGTATTGGATGCCAAGGATAATACAGTATTATATTCCAAAGAGTTAAGCAGTACTATTTTAACTCTATTTATCATATTAATTCTTCTAAATAATTGCTATTTTTGTGCAAAACGGAAGTGTGATGTACAATCTATTCGAAAGGTAAGAACATTGGAATGTTTTAAAAATTATGATCATATGTATAACGACATAAATTTTGTACTAGTTAGCACAGAATGGAACAAGTCAGTGGATTTTTTCACTGGCAACTTTAATTCATGCACTAAGTTTGAGCAGTAGCAGCTTTGTCGAAGAGGAACATCAGACTTGGTATTTCTTTTGGGTTACTTTCTTGGCAGTTTTATTAATGATCAGCATAAAAAATCTTATTACCCATTGGTCCAGGTATAATACTAATTATTAAATCTTAATTAACGATTTGACATATCTTTCATTAGTTAATGATTTTCGTAGATGCACACACGAAAGCCAGTGTCAATTTGTACAAGTCTTCGTAAAACTGTTTTTAGTTCTATTAGTGTCTCGCATATTGCGAAAATTAAATAGCACTGGTGATAAGTATGCTCATCTTCCTGACATCGCTGATTGGCTCCAGCAACAAGAAACCAACACGAGTATGACAGTTGTTCTAATAAGTTGTAAGTTTTTACGTCCCATAGAAAAACATTTGTAAGCTTGTACTGTTAATAATATACCATATAATTAATTTAGCACTTATACTTTTAATCTGGCTGGGTTATGTGTCTGAAGAAGAGCAACACAAGAAAAAGTCATTAATTTTCAACACAGTTCTGGGTATTTGCATTTATCTTCGACAAATGACTACTGACGCTGTTTGGAAAATACCATTATATCCTTCTTCAAGGTACACTACATTCTTGTTAATTAAACTCAAAAATCCCATGTTATTAAATAAAATTTGATTTTTTTCTAGAGGGATTTACGAAGTGCAAATATTTTGGATTGTAATGGCAAGCTTCTTAGTGGACGGTGCCTTAAGACTTTTTCATACAGTTAAATATCGCAAAAGAAATTTCTTAAGTCTTCTACTGTATCTTGTCATTCAAACATTTGTGATAATTTCGGCCATGTTACATCGACCTCACAACGTCATATTATTACCAATACAATTAATATTTAGTTCTCTTATACACAAAGTATTAAAAATATACCGAATGCATAATGCTCTTACATATATACACTGTTGGCTCGGAAATGTGTTTTACTTTTATCAGGTAATAAATCACGAGCAAATATACTACTAATACTAGCCATTAGATTTACAGATATTGTAATGATCAATAATTTTTTTAAAATGATTTCATTTGCAGGGAAATTCAAATAGCTTAGCATCTATTGACGTAGCTGCAGGATACGCGGGTTTAGAATCCTATAGGCCATTTATAACGGGTGGCTTTTTAATAATGAATACCTACTCAGCACCCATTCTTGCTTATCTAACACTTCTCTACGGAGTGGCAATAGAAAAACCTACATCGTAAGTATACCTTCTGATTTTTTGTTCAGCTAATGATCTCAAAGATATTATATTCTAACATACTTTTTAGCGCGTGTAAAACTATGCTGCCAATTAGCAGAACATTAGCAATTTTGAGATTACTACCAATGGCGGTGTACACTATTGTTGTTAGCATACAACGATATCATTTATTTGTATGGACTGTCTTTTCACCGAAATTACTGTACGAAGCTATGCACTGCGCCGTAATGTTCTCTCTTATGTTTTTCATGCAAACAATCTTTTTTCTACACGACTCAATAAACAAATTATAATAACAATCAATGAAAATCGAAGAATATGCGTAGCTCACTTGTATTTGTCATCACGAAATTCCTTATCCTCTTCTACTCTTTTGTTTGTAACCGCTTCCTCTCTGACGTTTGATCAGACATCTGTAAACTAATTATATTAATTATTAATATTTGAATTATAAACGTTCCTGAAGAATATTACTACGTTTGTCCTATCTCTGATAAGACATTTAAGTAAACTGTAGAAAGAAATTTAACAGCTTGAAAGATGCTAAATGTGAAATATATTTATGTGTATACAATCGTTACAAGCATAATAGCTACCTGTATTTTTCTCTATGGATATATACCAATAGATACGTCAAAATTCGATCCAGCATCAATGACAGATTTGCCAACAAAAATTGGCAATATTAGGTAAATTAGAAAACTACATTTGTACAGTAGACTTGTAAATTTCATTTTAACATGGAAATAAGTTGTTTTATACAGCGTTAACCCAAACGATTTGTACAAGCCTCACGTTACTAAGGTCGTGCTTGTATTTTTGGAATCTCTAAAAATGGATTTTCTAAAAGAAAAATCTAGATCTAATTTGCCCTACATACAGAAACTCATTGACAGTGGGAAGGCCTGTATTCTTCCATATGTTGCACCCGCATCAGCTACTTCAATTCAAAAGATTAAAGTAAGACAATTTTATATGTCGATAAGTAAATGTATGAATTATATTCCATCGTAGAACTTGGCCACTGGAAGATCCACTAATTTTATAGAAGACATGCTCATGTTTGGTAATGCTAAACTAGAGATAGATAATATATTTGAATCGGCGAGGAAGAAAAATTTAAAGATTTCTTTAAGTGGTATAGACACTTGGCAACAATTATTTCCAGAAAATTTTATTCGCAACAAGATCATCAGTCCATTTAACATTTTTGATTTCCATGAGGTGACAGCTTAATTATACTTAACTCCAAATATTCTTATATTTAATTGTTTCAATTGTAATACTCTTACAGGCAGATTCAAACGTAACCAGAAATATGTATGTGGAGATGAACAAAAATGATTGGAACTGGCTGATTCTTCATTATATTGGATTAAAGAATCTTGGACTTATGCATTATGCGTACAGTAAAATTGTTCTGGAAAAATTACATGAATTTGATAATATCATTAAATATATTCACAAGAGTCTCAGTAGCCAGGTCTGAGTAATTCTTCATTCTATTGATTTGATTGTAAAGTAAATCAGATTTGCATTTGATTATAGAAAGAGGATTACATGATACTCATAATTGGAGATAAAGGAACAGGCAAAATAAATGACCCTACAATATATTCGTCAAGTCCTGATACAATCGCACCTTATATAGTGATTGGAAAACCGTGTTCCCGAATTCCGTAAATTATGATCTTAATGTTGGAAAAAGCTGAAATTTAACTATTGTAAAATATTGATAGATTCTCAAAAGCGATGAATAATTTTGACATGACTCCTACGCTTACTGCATTGACTGGTATCCTTACACCTACAACAAGTTATGGCTCGATAAAATCAGAACTACTGAGAAACTTTACAGTTGCAGAAAAGCTATACGTTTTGCATTATAATGCAAAAAGATTGATAAACAAATTTTTAAAGATGAATATAAGAAATAACAAGGAAAGTAAGTGACTAAGTTTCACTTGTCTTAATCTTCTTTAAATTGACTGTACTCTCCTTTCCGCAAAAGACTTGCTTGCCACGTTCAAAGAGGCTGTCAGTCAGCATGTAATATATTTACAAAATTCAAACTTGACGAAAAAGACGAAGCTGTCTAAGATCATTAAAAAATTGTACAATACTGTTTCACAAAGGATATCACAAAGAATTCATAAAGACATTAACACTTCTGACGTGACAATTCAATATTTGGCCTTTGTTCTAATATTCGAGGTAATACCTTATTAAATTCATTATACATGTGTTGTGTTAATAGTTCTGCACGAATAATATTTATACAGGCAATGTTGATCCTGATAAACAAATCTGAGAAGATAAAAAATTTGAAGTTAAATACTATTATTACAATTGGAATAAATATCCTGATCCTCCTTCACGTATTAGCTACAGGAATATGCAGAAGAGGGACGTCTCTCATTCATATTACAGAAATCAAAGGAATGATCTTGGCCATCATTATACTGATAATGATATGCAATTCCTACATCATAGCTAGACAAAGATGTTTCGTAATACTAGCTCTCACAGTAAGATAAGTTTTAGAATTATATTGAAAAGCTGAACTGATAAAGCTTAACTACTTTTCCTAGGTTGTGCTGAACTATTTCTTAAAATCCAAGGATGTAATACAGACAGTGTCTTCTACGGTGCAACCCACAAAACGTAAATCAATGACTAATTACATGTTCATAATACTAATAATGGGAATTATTTTGCATGGATTCAGTCTTCTGGAATTGAGTTTTATTAAGAACGAAAAATGGCTTTGGTTCTTTCTGTGGTGCACACTGTGCCTGTGGATTATTTATAATCGTGTGCAGAAAGCATTCTGCGAACCAGCAACAATAATTACGGGGTCTGATAAGACTCAGAGTAATTACGTTGGAGACATATCAATTGTTATTTCTATACTATTCACGCACCGAGCTATAACGACCTATAGTGTAATGGAACACAATATATCTCACTCTGACAATCTACTCTGCGCTTCCCTATGCTTAGTCTTTGGTAAATGCGGTAGAAAACTAATGAAATTGATATTTCTGAATATTCCTAGTAACATTAACTTAATTGCAGGATTGATGTTATTGGCATTCACATGCAGTATCTATCACGAACCCTTTACTAGCAATTTAGAAAAGGCTATTATATATGTGCATCTTATTGTTGTATGTTTTACAATCTACGCGTGTAACATTGCTAAAGGGAATGTTGTGTTGTTCTTTTATCCCAAATCATGGTACGCAGTAATAGAAGCAGTATAAAATATCAATGATATCGATGAGGTATATTAGTTAATTTATGCAAAACCTCCTTTCACAGTGGTACTGTGGAGATGATACTATTCTGGGTCAGCTGGATATTTGGATTGGTATATGGGCTAATTATATACGGTGTGAGAACTTTATATTCTGGTGCAATAGATGCTAAAAAATTATTAGCACATGGGATCTCGTTCTGGGCACTTTTTTCTGCTTTGCTCACTCAACCTCACAAAGTCATGCTGATACCCATTCAGATGCTCTATAGTCAAGTACTTGGAGATATATTCAAAAAGCATGATCAAAGTTATATTCTTTCGCACATCTGGCTTGGACATCTTTTCTTCTACTATCAGGTAAAATTGGAGAAAGTTAAATGAAAGAAAAAATCATAAATAGTTCCATGTATAAAACAGGGATATACGTACAGTCTGGATAGTATTGACAGAGCTGCAGGACTTATAGCATCACAATATACCAGCCTAATTCTAATTGGAATTTTTTTAATAGTCAATACTTTCTCAGCCCCTATATTAGGATATTTTACTTGCCTCTATGGGATTTATGATAAAAATACCACTAAAAGGTTTGCATTACTTTTTAAATATTGCTTTTCTTATTTTTTGTAATATTTCATATACTAATTATTTTTTATTTCTCATGCACTCAAGTGTCACTCAGAATACCTTGTTAGTGAACAAACTATATGCATGCTGTCGACTGTTTTCAATTTCTATATATACCCTGGGCATGCTAATACACAGAAATAATGATTGGCTCTGGATTATATTAAGTCCAAAACTGCTCTACGAAGTGGTACACACCTTCTTATTATTTATTGTAACAATTAGTTCGCAAGTATTTGCTTTTCTACATGACTCTACTAAAGCACCGATATCAGAGATGAATAATTTGTAAAGTACGTTTCGTGAGCTTTCTTGAAATTATAGTAATATAACAATGATTTGCTATATGAAATACCTGATTAAAAATTGATACAAGAGTACTCGAATAAAGAGACAGACAATTATTTAAATAAAAACCGTATTATTATCTTATTATAGAGTATAAGACGTATAAAAATGACACAGGAGCGATAATCACATAGCAGGATTATAAAAACGTTTCGCCATGAACGATGGTTTTTTTCAAATTAGCAACGTGACCTTCCAAGATAGTTATTTTCTGTAAAGTTTCCAAAGTCAGTTAATTAACAGTACCTTGGGTAAAAATTTTGCAAAAGTACGACTTAAAAGTGAACCCATAGAAAAAATAATACGTAACTGTCTATCTGGGAGAAATTGAATGTCTATGATTTTTTAAATCTTAAAAGGATTTTAATATTATACCTTCAATTTCGTGCTGTACCTTAAGATAGTTTTGACGCTGACTATCAGCTGAAGCATCGACGGCTGCCAAAAGCGTTCTGTAACGCTCCTCTAGATTTGTAACAAGACTGTTCAGTTCGCATTGCTTCTCTGAACTCAAAGTCATAGAAATTTCACTCCGCTGTCCTTGTAGTTGTACCTGTAGAGTCTTTATTTCAAGTTCCTTATCCTGTAGCAGGTAACATAATAATTTTGAGTAAGATGTCACGTCTATTTGTAGATAAGAATATTCCTGTGAAAAATAATATCTTTTTGCAAACCTTAAGAATGCGATATATTTGTTTCTCATAGTCATGTATGAGTTTCTCCTTTGACTTTTCTAATTTTTGAACACTCTTTTTCAGACTGCTTATCTTATGAATCAAATCTTGAATTTTCTTTTGATTTGTTGTTTCCATTTCGTTCCTTATCTTTGCAAACTCTTCTTTCATGGTTGCGCATTGTTCAGATACTATCATTTGTAATTTATTCTCCTGAGTAAAGATCAAGATATTATTCGATTCTCAAATTCCAAAATTATTTACATTGATATTTGTAGGATTATGAATTTTTACCTCTTCGATTTTCATTTGCAACTTATCGTCCAACTCCCGAATCTTATTAAAAAGTGATTCCACCTGTTCACGGTGAGTCAGATCTTTTTCTGATAATTCATTCTTAAATCGATTAATAATCTCATCCTTGGTCTGTATTTCTTTATCTTTTTGTTCGATCAACAGATCATACTGTTTTCGCATATCTTCAATTTTTTGAGTCGATTCCGCTTTTACATTCTTCACTTCTTCCTCCTGTTTTAAAAAACTAATTATAGCTATCCATCAAACATAAAGTACTTTTTAAATAAAAAACATTTTAATATTAAAAAAAGAAAGCACCTTATTCTGCGTAATTATTTCCAGTTTTTGAGTAATGGCCACCACGATATTATCCAATTCAATGTTTTTGCTTTGAGCTTCCTCAAGTCGAAGTTTCATTTTTGAAAATTGCTCAGTTATAGTTGATTTATACTGTTCAATGATCGCTTTATGATTTGTCTCCAGTGTATCCTTCATCTTCTGCACTTCCATAAGTCTATGTAATTATATATCCTTTAGAATACAGTAAATCTTGATAATAGCCTACATAAAATTCTTTAATAACTCACTTAGCTTTCAACGAATTAACTTCTGCAGTTAACTGTTTAATATTAGCATGCAGCTGCGGTGTCTCACTGCTGTTACAATTCTCATGGCACTGTGCTAATTCCTGATTGAGTCTCTCATTCTGAATTTGCAAATCCTTGACAATGGTGGTGAGTGTATCTATTCGTTGCCTATATATATTAAACTGATTTCTATCCGCTCTACCATCTTCATAAAAGTGGCTACTCGATGCCATCCTGGCACCATGAAAACAGAGACTGGTACTTGTAGTACCCGACTCTCGTTTCTTTAACGAAATCTTATTCATTGAAGTAGAATGTCTCTGAGTACTTTTAGTAGTTGGTCTAAACCGACTGTAGTATGGTGATGTGCTACTATCAGAGATCTCACTGAGAGATGAACTTACACTTACCTAAAAGGCATAAAGTTAGTATACCAATGTATGCATTATGCTACAAGATACAAACTAAATCACCATTTGACCCAATCTTGATAATGGTACCAAGGAGCCATTAGTTGGTGCTCTTCCAAATATTCCATCCAGGTGTCCTGACTTTAATTGTCGACACAATTCAAATAAATACTGGTTTCGTAGGTTACGTTGCGACAAAGCGTGGCTTAGTTTGTCCAACCAGAGCCTGCAGAGCCGCACATCTTCTGGTGTTGTTAATGCGAGGATGTACGGTCTGACTCTTGCTAATGTTTCCTTGAAATATTCATCCAGTTTCAGAGCTTCCTGTTCATCGCGCTCCCTTGGTCTTGACATTTTCTTCGTGAAAATTAATACTCCATCTGAAGTATCTTGAAATATTCCTTTACTCTTTTCGCGCAGCAGATGCAGACACGTTTGAAAATTTATTTGACTCAGTCTCTATCTACTTCATATAGACTTTCCAAAACGATGCATTTTATATTTTTTTGAATTACACATTTGTTAATTGACAGATAGCAATTTACATGTTTTTTAGTGACTAATTTCCCAGTGGATAGCATTGGCAATGAATTTGTGGAAACAAAGTACTTATTGCATTTTTTTGTGTTTGTAAATTGGAAATTAAAGTGGTTAGAGTTTAGCTTGCAACTTATCCTCCAATTTATGACTTGATAGTATAATGTATCTATTGTGCTGCGCAAGTTGTATGTCAAATTTCACATTAAAGAAATGTGCAAAAAAGAAAAATATTTGGCAACATAATCAGAAGATTCGAAAGGTTTAACCGTTTTTGGGAATGGAAGATGGAGAAAAATAGGGTTTTCTTCATTTTGCCAGATTATCTAGACAAAACTAGATATTACAAAATCTGTATACTCTATGAAGCTTGACCCGAAAATGCCGACACTAAAAAATATAAAGAATGGCAAGAAAGCTGTAATTGTTCTGCCAATAGTAAAGAAAGCGCGGGCAAGTTGGTGACAGACAGAATTCAGAAAATGTTTCAAAGGTCGAAGGAATTTCACGATGTTAAATATGTAAATTACGTCGGAGCCAGGGCAAACTTTTAAAGGAATAATTTAATTAAATTTTCAAAATGTACCAGTTTCTTACGCTTTAAAATGAATGTAACTCCTCGATGAATATCCTTTTTGTATAAAACTATATTTTATGTGTGTGTTTTTGTGATAAAGATATACATACAATTAGAATTATATGTATAATAAATGATTCCTAAGCGTTACAATTAAATACAATACTGTACAAATTCTTGGTATTTTGCATTTGATGACTTTTATCGTATTGACTTAATCATGCGCAATGCATTTTTCGCATCAATATATTCCTCAGTTCTTAGCCTTTATATAATTATAGTTTAAACTTCCTTAAAAACTATCTCTTAATAAAATGTCGAACTTACTACACACGAGAACTCAATTTAAGCTGATTTTCTGTTGTTTGTTTTAACTCCTTTAGTTTTTCTTTCATTGGCTCTAAATGCGTGCCTATCCACTCGTCGATCGTAGGTGGAAAAAATATTATTTCCATTTGAACTCTCAAATATCCTTCGAGTGATGACAATTCCAATAATATGCTGTTGACGAATCAGAGATATATGTTTCAAGAAAAAGAATAACAGAATAGAACCTTTTTAAAATAGTGATACATGTATAGGGAAGTACTAATCTGTTATTGTGTTAAATAAATACTTACTCTGTAAAAGCTGGTACTAAGCTTTGGAGCTGCATTGGATTTGTATAATTATTGGCAACTTGCCAGGGATTCATCCACGTGGCTATTCTACAAAATACAAAATAGAGAATTAATTTTAGCAAAACTTTTTCATAATTGAACAACACTATATTTTGCCAATCTTTATACGTACTGTTCGCTGTCGACAATATTGCGAAACTTTGTTTTAACATTAAGAAACCATTCGACGCCTACTGCAACGTGCCAACCAGGAAATGACAAGCTGCTCGGTATTGGAGCTGGTCTAGGTTGTGGAGCAAAATGTAAAGGATGATCTAGATATCCAAGACTCTTGGCTACTTGTATATGAGTCTGTTCAGAGTACCCATGAAGCCAAACTTTTAGACACATTGCTAAGGATGGTATCGATGTTGGCAACAATTCACACATAGTTGCGTAGTGATCATACCTAATAAGATAAGAAACAATAAACATTGCTTAATTATATTTATGCAGGTTTCTCCATTTTCAGGTACCTGGACCAGCCAGTAAAAGCGGTGCCACGAAATTCGCGCACTTTATTCACGTGAGTGCTAAGTTCCTCTAGCCAGCGTTCATGATTGCTTATATGATGATGAATCACAGGAAGGTGCTGGGAAGATCCAGTCGAACCCTTAAAGGCGGATGCAGCCCAAATGTTTGGAAAGACTGCACTGTATTTATCCCATAAGTCTAGAGCACAAGGGTAGAAGTAGTAGGAAGAGTTCAAGCATGAAACTTGGAGTTGCTTTGCATGATCAGTTAAGAATTTACCTGCTGGTAAATTAAAGTGTTCCCTCGCACTATAATGCCATACCATAGGCTCAACGTATTTTCCTATGTAGCACTCTGAAATTAAGAAAAGAAAATTCATTGAGATGGTTCATGATGTTTTAAATCACTTTTAGAATATTGTAGTACCATTCAAAACCTGTAAATCTATCGATCTCATCATATCATCCCAGATAATTATTTTCAGGCAAGGATATGTCTCCTTAATATATTGGGTGATGGTCAGAACATGTTCCAAGTACAATGACGATTTGCCGTGCTTATTAGCACTAACACGTTTTGTGCAAACTGAGCAGAGACCTAAATGCCATACTTCATCTGCCCCAATGTGAAGATATTGTATATCAGGATGAAAAGTCACAATTTGTCGTATGAGCGATTTCACCAAGGGCAATGTTCCTGGATTGGAGGGACATATCGAACTTGGGAAAGATTCCACTTCCCTGAGTGATCTCCACTCATCATGCTTTAGTACAAACTAAAATAAAGAAATGCTGAATTTATCAGAATCATTATACCTTTTATAATCATTTACCTCCATATGACCAAAAGTCTGAACAAGCGGCACTACAGCTAGACCTGAATCTCCAGCTATTTGCAAAATCTGTCGAGCTTCTTGCACAGTGTAACCACTTGTTAAGCAGCTGGGTCCATTGCTTCCAATAGGTATGAGTTCTCTGTTGTATGGGAAGGTATCCTCCCATTCTAACAGAAGCCCTGTGGCACCCCATGACCGTAGTAAAGGAAATAACTAAAACGATATGGATCACTCTTATAAGCCAGTATCTCAACCTTTTATATTACTTAAAAGGGATCTTAATAAAAACAGAAAATTATTAATACATTAACAACAAATAAAATCTGTATATGAAAGAAACATACAAATATTCAATTATCAAATAAGTCAACGATAAGCATGCTAAGGGTAAACATGGTCTAGTTTCCTCACTATCCATTTATAACTGACCTCTATTATGATCATACATTATTTTACAAAGTACAAAAGCAAAAATGACATCATTATTGAATCGAATATTTATTAATAAAACATACAAGAAGAATAAAGTGATTTAACTGCGAAACTTGACATACGTTTAACACATGATACCATCATGTAAACAAAATGTCATTACTAAAACTTTAAATACCTTTTCGAAGTAGCAAACTCGAGGCGGACCACCCTTCAAATCTAGATGGACCAGTCTGCAACAGTAATTTCATTATTATTCAATAAATCAATCATTTAATTAATGGATAATTGCAAATAACCCAAACGTCTTCATTCATTGTTTACCTGTGCGAACCAAATGTCAAGGCATCCATGTTTGATACATCATTAACATAAGAGACATGTGTTAATTTCGCCCTGATGATTGTGCAATCTATCCTTCGAAAAAATGCAAGCAGTCATTTATCATACAGAATACAAGGATAAATGATTAATTATAATTACGTTAATAATATTTTTATTTAGTCGCTTGCAGCTAGAACAATATTTCCGCTATGCAAAATTCAAACAAGTCTTCTTCACATAGTTTAAGATCAGGCGAAAAAATAATATTAAAAT
Source organism: Calameuta pallipes (assembly GCA_030142375.1). NCBI lineage: Eukaryota > Metazoa > Arthropoda > Insecta > Hymenoptera > Cephidae > Calameuta > Calameuta pallipes. The sequence goes on along the minus strand of JARQSW010000561.1, from coordinate 1,237,138 downwards.
ACTCTTAACGCTATTTTTTGCTCTTAATAAGTAAATCCACGTTGTTTATTCTATTAAAAAACTATAATAAAAGAATTCTCTTATATTTAGAATTACAATTCCCATACATATTTATGCATACCAACAGTATCATCTTGTTTCTCTTTTCAATAACGCCGGTATTTGCAGTTTCATCCAGGTCTTATTTTCGGCCATAATAAACTGGTTATTGAATTAACAGAAAAACCCACTGAGGAGAAAAGATTTCCAGGTAAATCAACCTACCTTTCTTGGTGCACAAAGTAACTCAACCAGTTTTGACAAAGAACCCATAACGGCCAGCATAATATATCCGTTGAAAATCTTTTCATTTTATTTTCAGAGTCCAATAATACAAAAGATATAAACCTACGGCTATAATATAAGATGGACTACGTGTTCTTCAATAAGGTCATATTCTATTCACCGTTTGAAATATATCTTTATTTCAGCCTTATACAAAATGTTACAACTATCCAGTATTGGCTTTCATTTGTAATTACTATAATAATTATGGTCTTGTCATGACGAACGATATAGCATTTTAAATTCGTAGGACGCAATGCGAAATGACAGACTCTAAACAGACGTCGACATTACAATTTTTTTTCCCCTATAATATTTATGTAGTTAAAATTTTGTTATTTGCAAATTTCTATAGACACACTGTCTAGAATCTCTCCGCCTTTAAATTTCTGTATTCTTCACTCTAATATTCTGTTTTCACCATTTAATTACAAACATTACACGCCAAAAATTTTGTTATATTAATTATATTTTCATTTTTACTTAGTTTACCTTTAATTTCTCTACAATACCATGCTCGAGATGAGATTTTGCAAATCCGCAAAATAATTATAATCTAAATAATTATAATTTATAAACGTATATTACAGTGCTTTTCTCTGAAACGTGAAGATCATGTTGCTATTCTTTCATTTTATTTACTATTATACATCTTCTCTCAAGGAACTCTCAGACTTTTTATCAGAGATAAAATTTTAACTCAAGTCTATAGCTTAAGAGTTCAGGAACGCTTTTATATAATGGGCCACTATTTTTCTACTCGACACATTTGTCAATGAACACAGTATGGAAACCCGTATGATATTGGGTAACGATGAAAGAACTTTACACCTTTAATGTACAATATAGATATGATTAAAATAATAAATGACAAAGAGAATTTGGCACATTGGCCTTTTGTAAGGGCTGTTCTTATAAAAAGAAATACAAACAAGCTTTCACATAGAAAGTACAATTAAAAAGTCTTTGTCTTGTCTTACTGTCACAAAATCAGTTTTAAAAATCACTTGCAGGACCTTTTGGAAACGTACACCAATAATCATGTTAACAATGGTATATCATTAATCGTAGAGTAATTGAATGGATAGAATGAATTATTGTAATTAGAAGGTACGATAAGCATTCAATGTAACTACTATACTTTTTTTCATTCATTTCCAGGTTCGATGCCCTGTATCGAACAAATAATACAATAGGCGACCAGGGAAGTTTTATTCAAACAGTAATTTATTATACAGTCGGAGAAAAAGGCGAGATAATTCGCCTTATCGAAAATTATTATCAGTTTGTAATAGGTTATTTCGTTTGTACAAAAATGATTTGGCCAAGGTTGGTACACGCGGTTTATCCCAGCAGGAACCTCTCTCCAAACTGTTCCTTGAATTCTCTACGTTTATTCAAATGGTTATTGATACGTGTTTCTTTCTTCATCAATGATAAATATATAAGAGCATAAAAGAGAGAGAATCAAAACTGAAATAAACCGTGCGTTCCAGCCATGGTCTTTGGTGTATACAATTGTCAGGGCAGGAATACGATAACAGTCAGCGATATACAAAAATTGCGATCGGTTGTTTAAAAAAATTGAGCTAACCTTAAAATTACCCTTACGTTTAATTTCTTGCAGATTGCGAACAAGAGAATCGATCGCCAATAGCATTGTCTCTTATTTTTTCAAACGTAAGAAAAAGAAAACGAAAGTAATGCGGAAAATAGTAAAGAACCAGCACCTCCTGCTTCTATGTCATAATTTCTCTCTAATTCTTCCATTTAATCAGACAGTTCAATTTATGATCGATGATCATATTTTACTGCAATGGCTTTATATTCCTAATAGAGCGCTTTCATTGATTATCTGATCCTTAGAAGCAAAAGTCATCCTTGCGTTGGATGCCTATTTGCCCTGTCTTGTTTTTTTCTACCTTTAAATTTATCTACTAATTCGATCAATAAAAATTATCTTGTTCGTACTGCAAATCCTACTTCAATTTTTTACATGAATTTTTTTCGAACATTCTTTTTCTCCGGTTATTATTAATCTTCCACGATTATCATTAATACGTCATCCTCAAGGACTGATCGCATTTCTTGGATCCTTTTTCTATAATCGTTCATACAAAGCATAGAATTCGCTTTATGCTGGAAGCAACCAGTATTTCAGTCACTTTTGTCGTGCATGGATACCAAGCATAGTAGCATCAAACAATGCGCTTTCTTTTTTCTCCCTATGCAACGACTTCTCTTATTAACACTAAAGAACTGAAGCCTATCGTCCGGCATTCGATCGTCAAGATAAATAAGTTAATTACATGATTTGGACTTCACATTTTACTATTCCGACCGTACTCCAGAATCTGTTTATGATAGAAAAGTAGATATCTGTAACAAAAATACAATTCATTGCATGAAACAAAGTGAGCAATAAATTAATAACAAAGAATAATAACATAATTATATACGCGTTCTCTCTATGAGAATAATAACTTTATACGCTTTATTAAAGTTTCTCAAATATTATTGAATAAGTACGACATTGTGACTCACCCTTCACTTGTCAAGACGTCCTTCAGCTTTGCCCTCGTTATCAAATGATCATCGCACTTAAACCACTGATCTCTTTGTTGCCGAATGAATGCAGTATAATGACCAGTCTCGAGAGATCCTTCGTGATTGATAACGGCGAACAGAGAATACCTGTTATCACTGAACGCAGTGTCCTCGCCATTGTTTGGCAAACCATCCATACTCGCGCTATTATTATTCCCGTTACGTCGATGGGACATGAAAGGCGTCATATCCAGCTGTTCAGGAAAGGAGATAAACGTGGAAATCTTCTTATCCTGAATGCTGGAATGCTCGAAACGCTTTAGATGAAAGCTGGCAACAATTGGTAGCTGCTTCATCGTCAGCTGCTTCGTACTTTCCTGATAAGTCTGACAATTGCTACACTTGATTTTCGCACTGGAGCCCAAATGTTCAGCACGAGTGAAGCGTTCCAAGCAATCCAACAAAGAAGTTGGTGGTCCAGAGCTATCCGATCCTGAGGCACCTGCTGCTGGTCCAAGATCTAATGATATATCCCAGAAAGGATCGATCGTCGTAGACACTCCGCTGGAATGATCAGGTAAATTAGAGCTATAAATGAGCATTGAAAAATAAACACAGCTAATAAAACAATGACGTACTTGCAAGCTTGGCAGACGACATCACTCTGGAGACCACCGGTAAAAATTTGATCTATTATACAGTTGCAATGATGCGGATTATCCTTAACGAGGATTGGCGCAGCCTCACAGTGCCTGTGAAGGACATCGAGCGTCGCAATAAAGAATTCGTGAGCGTCTTGCTGTTCGTAACCAGCCAAGTGTCTGGCGTGAGTCCAAATCAAGTGGAGCAGCTTGTGAAGTGTCAAGGGCGCCTTGCTACCGGAGTAGAACTCCTGAAAGAGGTGAGACACTTCGCAGACTAGGCAACGGCTCGGTTGAGGGCAGTGATGACGATCAGCGAGGAAGTAGTCTCGGAGAAGAGGTGTGTGAATCAGCGCCTGTACTATACAGTTCATGAAGCACGTACTCCCGAGGTTTATAAGTCCCCTTAGACCTAGAAACCAGTGTGCTCATTAGTTTGGACCAGGAAGAAAAAAGAAAATTATGGATCATCTTACAGCGATATAAGATTCCTCATGTACATCCTCGCTCTTTATCATCTAATGACTTACCTATAGTGGAATTTTCTACAATGCGTCTTCTGCGCGGATTCTTTCTCAATAATTCTGCTTCTGTCTGCGTGGGCTCCCATGCACGATAAAATTCGCCTAAACTTAACGACTTCGCCGACTCGCTCCATTGTGACTTTGCCACAGCCAATAATTCTCTGTCGTAAACGTAATCCCCGCATTGGAAGCACAAAATATTTCCGTAACTCAGATCCACGGCTGTAAAGTAGAATCAAAATTAGAAATGGCAAATAAGCAGACTCGCGCATTAAACCTTTACTTTTCAATTAACCAATTGTCCTGCCTTGTGCAACTGAATAAGTATTTGATCTTAAGGGAAGATTTGTGATTCTAGGTACCCGGTGAAATTTAGCTTTTAAATTCTACGTTCTTACAATAGTCGTTTGTCACAACGTGACAGTTTACCTAATACCACCGGATGACTAGATGTGACTTACATAATTTATTTATATCTATTTTCGTTTGGCAAGTTTAGTTTCTCTTACTAATGGAAATCAAGGATCCGCTAATATTTAATGTATTCTGTTGCCAATTACTTTTGGTCTAGTGATTTACCTAGAAAATGTTTTTTTGTTTTAGCATGCTCCTGTATGTGACCCTTGACATAGCAGCCGAAGAATATACAGTGTAGACAGGAGTGTAGACGATCCTTGTAGGTTTTACATGTATGACACAAACAGCTTACTGCCTGTAAAAAAAATGCCATGATTCACCGTGTGCTAGAAAATTCACTGACATTGAAATAATAAGTGGTTCGTTAAATAAAATTAATTGTGAGCGTGCACAGTATCGTTGATGGAGTATAATTAGAATTACGTATAAAATGAATATATAAAAAATCTGCCAAGTGCCAAAGACTAGAAAGCTAATGCGTACGAATATGAAAACATCTGATCTGACGAAAATGAGTAAAAGTGATTGTACTCGAGAAAGATAGGAAAATAAAAAAAGATAATACATTGATTAGTTCTTTCTACGACAAAGTCGTATTTATTGAAATAAATTCTTTCAAAGGTGGTCATCCTTCCTTGTTTTTTAAATACATTGAGAACAGTAAGACCAAGTCGTAGCTTATGTTAAGGATTTAACGCACTTGCGGGCATAAAGTGTCGCACTGTAAATTTTCTCTATTTAAAAATAATCTCACTGTATCACAAAAGAGACACATACAAATAATACCCAGGTCAAATTAAAATTCGGCGTCAATCGAAACCGTTTGGTTCTTCAATTATTAATACCGTCGCTCAATAACAAGAAGATCATTTATTTAGCCCCTTGGGTCACTGTGAGGGCTGTATAATGCTCAGTGTCCGAATTGCACTTAAAATACGTTCGATGCGCCAGTGTACTTTCGATCAACGGTACCAGAGTCGTAAACCTGAGATCCCGTTAGGTTCGTTAGCGGCGAACCCAACAAAGAAGCCTTTCCCGAGCAGGTGTATTTGAGTGTGAAAAAAAATAATCAGGTATATCAGCCATTTTGAAACTCCTCGTCGGGGCCTTTGTTTAAGCCCCGCAAAAAGGGCCAGATCCACGTTTCTTCGGTAGCTTCCCTTGTGAAAAGAAATCAATTTAGCAACCTAATCTAAAAGATTGCACGAAAATCTGCTATAAGAATAATAATCGAAAGGCCAGAGTGATTATGTCATGAAGAAATAGAAAGTTGCAGGATGATAATAAAGAGACATTGGATAAAGACAATCCTGATCTGGGAAACGGATATCCGTTGGTGAACATATTAAATTCTCGTAAGATCACAAAAACGATGTTTGCAAGAGACACGTCCATTCATTGAGTACTAAACTCGAACCCTATGCAGAGATCTTGAGTATATCCTGAAATAAAACAAGAAAAATGTCGTTAATTTCCAATCAAAGAAATTCCCCTGAACACTTTTCCATGTTCAAATTCAAACAGAGTTACCGAAGAACGATCCGTCTACGTGAACTGCAAAAAGTCTTCTCCTTGAAACGTGTAAATTTGTCAAAAATTATCAAAGCAGAATCCACGACAGACCTGAGTACGGTCCTATACGCTATATCACATGTACATACAGGCGTCGATAAAGACGAGGCTCTACATGCCGACGTGTCCGAGACTGAAAACGTGAATGAACTGGGCGAGTGTGTCACGCACATCAGTGTACAAACGAAAGTGTCCTCCACGTATCGTAAAAGTCGTACGTTCTTGTCACGAATCGAGACATCGCACAAGGAATAAGGTTAGGAATAGAAAAAGAACGTGTTCATAGAAAAGAACAATATAAAATAAAAGGTTCTGAGCTGAGCTAAAAGTACGAGCATTGTACGGACTAGAGTAGTAACCAAACAGAATCTATCAGTAAACGTAGAAGGCAGTAGTAGCAGTAGCAGCAGTGCAGTATAGTGTAGTGGAAACGAAGGCCGAGTGTTGTGTCAAGTATCTAGGATGTCAAGATGTCTAGAATAAAAAAAAAAAGGGAGAAAGATAAAGGAGTATATACAATAGGTAGAGAATAACGTTGAAGTAAAATAGGAATATTGATAATGGGTAATGTCCAGGGATAATATCAGAGCGTATATCACGCATGGAACGAATATCTACGATAAAGAGATATCATCGCACCTTCCTCACGCGTGCCTCCGCTGACGTGCTGGTCACAAAATACGAGTGGATTACTTTGTACGGTTGTATCCCCTTGGCTGCCTTGAAATTATTCAAGTGTATGCAGCCATGGTCGCTCATCTCAGGCTGGCAAGAACGACGTCGTGTTGCTCCCGGTACAGGTCCGCCTTCGGTGTCTCCTCCTTGACGAGACCAGCCACTATTTGGACTGTCTTTCTCCAGCTGACTCTATCCTCTTGATAGAAACTGTTGGACGTCGCAGGGCCCTCCGGAGTCTCACGACACAAACCACGGGGGCCCAGCGGCCAAACAATGCGACTGAATCTGCGCTGGGCGTAGCACGCTGGCCTTGGCAGGAGCGCGCGTGTCGTTGACATGGAAAAGCGCGTAAGCCTTGGAAAGAATACGTGGTCGAAAGTGACTGACTGACTGATAGACTGTCCGTCTGCTTGTCGTGAAGCGATTGACTCGACGAGTAAGGATGCAAGAGATGTTTCCGGCGTGACGTTATTGACACCTGAGACTTGTTAATTATTTTGCGTCTGTATTAGTCACTGAGGTTAACTATTAATTGTAATGCAGTGAGAGACGCGAGCGCGTGTGATCTCGTGCGCTCCTTACAATTCTTCCTCTGAACTTGGGAAGTCCACGTTTTAATGCCTGGGAGCTCACGGACACCAGCCGGTCACTGCAGCGGCGCCGGTATCCGAGACCAGCTCCCTCTTTAATATCCCCTCCACTCGATCTTTCTTACCCCTCTGTATAGTATTTTATCCCCACTCTTGATATGCCCTTTAGTATCCCTGTGTATGTATCGTTCCTCTGGGTGCTTCTCTGCCTTTATTTTACGGCACTGTCGCCACCATTGCTCGCTACCGCGCACGTTATACGTTTCAGGGGTGTAGTAAGCGTAAGGCGTAACTCATCGAGAGAGCAAACATTTCATAAAATCTTATAGCAACATTTATATTTGCTTATTTATATTATTTTTACTGCTTATGAGATCCCTGTATGATATGTTTTAATGAATTGCAAATAAATAATTTTCATAAACTTTGGAGTATATTTTTACTGTGAATTGACTGATGTAACAAACACGGGCTCTTGTGTTTATTGATACGTTACTGGTATTAGCCTTCCTCGATCTCCAGGGTTCCTCTTGTCTCTACAAGTAACAGCTGCGCACCGTGCGTTTTTTCAGATGTGTATTCCTGGAGGTTTCAGCACGGTGCAGAAACGTTCCATGATTATTTTCAGGATAACTTAGAAAGTGGGTAGAGGGTCTTATACGAAGACTCCAGTATCCTGGAGCTTGTCCAGGTAGTTGGATTTTAAAGGTTATTTTTACCGAGACAAATGGCGTGTCTTTCTGGCTTGATAATGTTTTATCCACGACTGACAGTCTTACTTTTTGCTCGTCAGAAATTTTATTCTAGAAACCATAATGCCACTGAAAATAACTTTATCTATGTATATTTAAATGAAGAGAATTAGGATCGTCTTTCGCATACCAAGCTACTGCGAACAAAATGAATGTCTGCAGCTTATCAGAGTTGTTACAGGCATAATATTGTTTTTTTCCGAGTACTGTTTTATTTACTATGTATTAAAAGAATTTCTCTTATCAGTCGTTGCTTCGAATTTGTTTAAGTTGCTTAGATGTCATACGCAAACAAAATTCCATTGTCATATTCGTAAAGTCCATCTTGGACATAACCTTCAATTTTGTGTGTGCTCAAAATGTAACTAGATTATGCAGGTTGGCATTTTGATTTCTAGTGAATATTTGTCGGTAAGGTAGAGCTGTCAATTTCCTCGTAACAACGTCTACATACGGTAAAACAGTTTACGCAGCAAACGGTAAATTTGCGTTTACCAGACATCAATAAATTACCAGCAACACAAAAATGCTGCAAATACATTTGCAATGCAAAACATCACTGTCACGATAATATCTTCAGATGTAAAATCTTTTAGAATCCCATTACAAAATACAATTGAAGTTTCAATTTTTTTATAAATTTGTAGCCACAATACTTGTAAAAGATCTCACATGTTTTCTTAGACGCAACAAAGTTCAATAAGGCCTCTCTTGTAATAAGACACATGATTTGTGGTTCATGGAACCAAATAAATGTTAGCACTTAACGTCTGATCGAAATCTTGTCAATTGATTAAACTACGTATTACATAAGAAACTTCTAGAACAAGTGGAAACTCAAAAGTTCAACAAACAATAAGAGCGTGAGAAAATAAAGTAGAGCCAATAACTCTCCTTATATCTATACTTCACTGATTTATTGATTGAATAATTTACATAATCTCTATATAATAGCAATAGCCTGTATTAATACGTTGCTTAAGACAAATAAAATATCGCAAATATATCGATATACTCTCCGTATGTATAATCGACTCGTACAATATTTATTCCATATAATATCCTTTACGATTCCGTGTCTTTATATCGATAGAAAATATATTAAATTTTTCGATACTCATATAACCTCTTAAATATATATTTATCGATTGGAATAAGATGGAATACGCGTGCATATATCTTTCACTTAGTATTAATATGTACTCTCTGCTTTATTAATACATATCCCAACTGGAAAGATCATCGCAATCGACCCACTATATTCAATTTTCTATTGTTCCCCGAAATTAGCAACAAAAAAGCGACCTCGCGACAACAAAATCCCATTAACCTTTTTCGTCTCACAATGACCGTGCGAACTAAAGGCACAAATCCGTCGCGTGAAATACGTATAAAAAAAATAAAACCAAAATAATATCCCCCGCCCCCCGCCCCATAATTATTCACAATTTCATAAAACACCGAATTAACAAGAAACGAGGTAAATAATACAATTTCTTGCTTCCTAATCACCGATTCGAGTAGCGACCGTTGTTAAAAATGAGGTCGCGAAGGTCACCTTTGACTAGAACTTAGGCTTATTTTCATGAATGTATGATTGTACAATTAGTGGGTCGACGCGTGATATCGCATAAGAAAAATAAGATCCAAACCTGTAATCGCTGACCTCGGTATATCCGCCATAATAATCACGATATTATTCATCAGCTACAAGTGCACCTGAACAAGATGGTCACAGAGTGGCCTTCGGTATCTTGACAAATAAGCTAAAGCCTACATATACTATATATTAGATAAATAAATATACGTATATATAATCGTTACTCACTGTGCCATTCGCAGATTAATATCCATTAACAGTAGTAGACACTGTAATGTTCTATAAGGTATTAAGGCCAGCAGGTTCAGACAGGTTAGGTTAAGTTGGGCCGGGCACGAGAACGTTCTCATGGTGATTCTAAGGTGCGATTCAATATTTCGAAATCCTTGACGCAACCAGCAGCCCGTCTGCCGGAAGTTACATATATCTTCCCACGGGACGTATATAATAAGCGCCGCGACGCTAATTCCCCACGATGTAGTAGCCTACGAAGTTCGAATAATAGTCGAGACGCTTTTGCCTAAGAAATAGGTTAAGGACGCGTGAGTCCGCGCGTAACGTTATATTCGTGCGTTTAAAATTACCGTCTAAAGTCACCAGAAGAAATAACCATATTATTTTTCTAGCAGTTGCCACTTTTGCTTGTTCTACGTGATCTAACGACTTTTGCTTGCTGATCGTAATCGTAGTTTTTCTTGTCCGTACATTGACACCTGGTTCAGGGCTGATGGCTTTTACGTGCGTAGTTCGTTGAAAATGTAGGACGCCGCATTGTGCGTATCGCGATTGAGTGTCCGGCGTGAACAATTGTGGGAAAAGCGGAAAGTGATGGCGTCCTTTTGGCGCATTCTTACGTGGGCAAAATACACGATGACGTACAGACGTGACAGCTTCGATGTTAAAATACAAAACGATACGATGCGATATGACCATTTTTTAAAATATCTAGGTTACGTAACCAACCGGCACTCCGTAGTCTCTTGAGTAACTAAAAATTCGCAGAATACGCACACCCGTCAACGACATCGCGTAAATACTAGCCAGTGAAATTTTTATTATGAGATTGTTTTTTTTTTTTGGTGTGGATTACGTATGAGGTTTAAGGTCCCTCTAGTACGAGAACTATACACGCTATTTACATCGTTTGTTAGTTATAAGGCCATTGTTGTAAGGTACTCTGTTTTTTTCTTTCTTTACTTTAGGTCGACTCTTTTTTCTGTATGATTGACAAGACGTCCTCGGAGATCATCGCCAGAATATTTTTTATCTTGCGACCTCAAGATCGTAGCTAATCGTGATACTTAATTACGTACTTAATTTTTAATCGTAACGCAGACTACAGTTATACATGTAAGAGTGCATGAACGTGCTTGCAAATAAATAGCTATTTTTGCGCTTAGAAGTTTGTCTTCTATCTTATGTTTGTTCTTACCGGAGCGATCGCTGACCCGTGCACTTGTACTTATTATGCGTATCGAATGTCAAGAGACAGCTGATATTAATCGATACAAGGAGAGTGACACTTGTTTGGCTTTCCGGTAAAATAGAAAGCCAAGGAACTATAGGATAAATAATAAAGAACAGGAATTTTCTTTGTTGGACCTTCCACGTCAACCATGCTCTAGATACTTGTCTTTTCTCTTTCTCGTGAGTACCTTGCAAGCGATAAAAGTTCACTGGAATTATTGTCAACTTGTGCTGAGGATAATTAGGATCTTGCAAAAGGATTACGTGGTTCAGGTGCGAATGTATGAAATTGTTTTTTTTTAAGTCTTTATAACAAAAGTGACTTACGAAATGAATAAATTACCGATCCTCCTTGCGGAGCAACGTTCTCATAGATACTAAGAGAAACTTCACCAGGAATAATAATTATGCTCGTTATGCTTTTTACCCAAGTTAAACAAGACGCACTAACAGTGAGTCATGTTCGAAGGAGACACCGGAAGAGGTTAGGAAACACGGAAAGACAGCATTGTAAAGATATTCTGAATCGATACGATTAATAACACGTGCACGTGCCCGATGACTCCAGCATTGTTCACGAGTATCAGGATTATCCAGCTTCGACGTGGACGAAGCATTCCCCGAGATTCGAACAGCCTGATGATATTAGTATTACTGAAGAATACTGACAAGGAGTATGACGAGACAGCTGGCAAAGCCGAAGGTAATTCGGCTTGCACCAGCTGCGATATGCGGGAGTTCTGGTGCACTGCCATTGCTGAAGTATTGATAATTTTTTATACCGCCGTCTTGGCTCTTGATGATGCGGTAATTCGGTACGCTGATATTAACTTTGTTGTTAATGAAATTTTGCAGGGCATTTATGACGCACCAGAGATAACCCTCTTCGTCGAAGGCGAATGTATTCGGCCACTGGGTGAGTTCGTGATCACGAGAAATGACTCTTTGCATAAGTGCATTTGATTCCTTAGTGTCCCAGGATGCTATGGCGTCGTCGGCAATCAGGCCATAATAAAGGACACCAGTCGCGGACATAGCGATGCCGTCAGTCTGGGAAGTCCTGCGACCCAGCTCCCGTACATAGTTGCCGGCGTTCTCAGTCCTGTTGATGAGGACTGAGGTAGGTATAGAATAAAAGTGGAAGGACGACAACGGTGTGTAATAAAGAAATCTATCACTCGCGCTAGCTGGAGACAGTGCAATGCCATCTACGTTGACACTTTCGGTTACCCGTGTGTTAGCTACCATAAAGCCTATGGCGTCAGACTCAGCTTTGGTGGATGGGTGACGGAATTTCCAGGAGGTATTGTTCTGCAGGGAGTAGACAATAATACCAGGATCTTCTTTGCCTTTGTCTGTAATGTAAGCTATACCACCCTCACGATGGTCCAGGACGATATCGCTCAGGTAAGCAGATTCTTTGGGCGTGATATCCTCCGGGAATTCGTAACTACGTAATACCTTTCCATTGTCCTCAAGGTCCAGGATAACCAAACGTGGTGTACAACGAGCTTTAGCCTCCAAAGTCATGGTAGCTGTACGTCCAGTGTCCAGGACCCACATTCTACCCTTAGGATCAATCTCCATACTCTGAACAAATTGGAATGCTTTGCAATTTCCAACCTTTTGCATCTCCCAGTTGGGATAAGGTTCAAGATTCGGTGCCGTTACGTTATTTTGTGGCGTAGACGATGTCACTCCTAGTGTCACAGGAACACCATTTTTCCATCTTGGTACTGTCAGGTACATTCTATGCTTCCATAATTTAATACCAGCAATGGCATTATTTTCTGGTATATATTCCTCATTTTCCAGGGCCGTCTGTCGCGCTTCTTCCGATGGCCATGTCACGTTTATGTACTTCCATTGAAATTGAACGCGAAACTTATCGTGAACCGCCAACGTAGCAGCCACGAGGACCACGAATATCGTTACTATCTTCAACATCTTTATACGGTATTAACAAAACTTCAGAGTAAGTTCCCTCGATCACTGATCTTCAAAATTAATTTTTTTTCTTATCATCCACAATTTATTGTTTCTGATAACGAACAACTTTTTTTAACCAGTTCCTGAACTCGTCGGTTCCGAATCTCCTCAACTGAGCTCAGCAGTACCAGTTCGTCGGTCCGAATCTAACAATCTCACCGATTCTATTCTTGTCCCGTGCAATGTGTTTCACGGAAGTGTCCCAGTGCCAACTGTTACTTAATGTGTCAGCAAGGGTGTTCAGTTCCCTAGTGTCTTTGAGTTTAGGTCCATCTCGTTGGACGTTTGCGAATCGACTGAGGGAGAAGCATTCGTGTAGCTGAAAGCCGAGACTCGCGTTCCCTCCATCCCTTTCTCCTTCTGAGTAACTCTGTCCCTTCCCCCTCCCGCTCTCTATAATTTTACCCCACCACTCCAACACAGTATCACTATCCGGTCTTGACCGATTCCTCCTCTTCTCCCCTACCACCAAACAATGTTCCATCCTCTTTTGACCTCCCTCGTCACTGTCTCGTGTCTCTTATGTTAGACGATCTTCGTTACTTAACCGAGTTTATAGACTTGGCCGTCTTTATCATTGCAACTGTGCTATGCAAATGGCTAACGAAGTGCGTTGACTGTGTTGGCTTCAAATTTCTTTGAGACTTCACTTCAGCACTGACTTTTAAGCTTTCATATTTGGAACTTGATTGGACGCAAGTCTGTCTTAGACAATTTTTCCGTGTTACTCAAGAATTTTTTATTTTCGTCTTTTAACGCCTGTCTCATTTTTTTCGACTCCCGTTGCTTCTGCCATCTTTTTTACCTGTCACATCTACCTATATACTATTACTATTTAAAAACTATCGCCGCTATACTTACTTAGAAATAACGATCACGTTTCTTGGTGAAAGCTTTTTGCCTCTTTGAAAGCACTTTGGTGTACTCAGGTTAACAAAATGAGATACGTGGAAGGACGAAGAGTAAGAGATAGAGACCGAGAGATCAAATTGAAATGGGAAGAAGGAGTGAGAAAGAAACAAGGATGCATGGAGTTACGCAAATAGATAGGAGAGCGCGTGGCAAGACGTGATTCTACATTTGAAAATGGACCAATGGCCCAGTGGCTTCAAAAGATTCAAAGCTTTTTTATTTTTCCCACAATACGTAAGTACATTAGGTTTCTACGTTACCGACCGTTTTATTCATTCCAATGGATCGATCAAGGTTAATCAAGTTTCGTTAATCATCCATTCTCAGGTAACCAGTATTTCATTGCCAAGTCTCATCTCGTAAGGAAAATAACAGGTTGTGATGTATTATTTATACTCTGATTAAATGCGTTTTCTTAATCCGGTTATACCAGATTATATATAAAGGATTAACATAAAATTACATTAAAAGACATTCCATATTGCCTGATTCAATGTTTTTCTGTAGAAACAGTACAGTGGGTGTTATTTTAACGTTACAGCGCGTCCAGGAAAAATAAACTATGGCGAACGTCGTAATTGTCCCAGTCGCTGCTATTGACTCGGGACAAATGGTCTTTCTTTGTTCTAGCGGTGGCGACAGCTAACAAATTTGAAAATCCACGAATTTTTTTACCCAGATTCACGTTCTTCCTACGGGCGGCCTCTGTACAAATAAACGGTCCAGGAAACCGCACGATTCACTGCTGTGACACCAATATAAATAGTATCTGCGATATACTGCGTGTATCCTTTTTAATTATTACCAAACGACCTTATGCTTTTAGGTTATGTCAACGAAAAATAACATATTAGTATATTCTATTTTATACTTAAGTTGCATTTGAATGACTGCAATAGAGGAAACTAATGGATGCATTGTATCAAGATCGACCTGCCCTTTTTCTTAGGCATTGATATCACAAAAATAGAACGGTAAACAGGAAGACAAGAGAATTTTTTTTGGCCCCAAGCGTATTTCCCGTCCACTCTGATCGCGATGGAAGACTTGACAAGAATTGGTTGACCTAAATGGAATGAGGACGGATGTTGTTCCAGAGGAGTTGGGTGAAAACCTAACTCGGACATGTCCGAGGAAGTTGAGCAGCGCGTTAACAAGACCACAGTTCCGTTCGAATTAGCCTCCATGACACATTGGTTTTTGAAATCGCGTATATGGAATCGATGATCTGTCTTTTACAAATATTTTTCAGAGTACATCAAATCGGTCACGCAATCCTGTTGTGGAAGATCGAATGTTGTGGATAGTAAATCTTCGGACTCTGTACACATTATAATATAATGCAGTATACCTGTACGGTTGAAGCTTACACAGTAAACTTAACCACGAGGCTATACCTACGAAGTACAGTAACCTAAATACCTGATTATAGGCATATTTTCTATCGAAGTACCGGACGTTACATTTAAATACTAAACTAAAGTTTTTAAATGCTCATAAAAATTATCTAGGTCACACTAATGAATTCTCAATAAGTAATAGTCTTGTACGAACTGAAAAAATTACTGTTACGACAAATTTACGCCTGACACGCGTCTAAACTAACGGTTACGAATGCTAATAAATTTAACTATAATTGGTCCGACATAATATCTACCTGTATATACTTAAATGTACAGGAGATACTGATACTCGATGAACACATTCGATGTTACATCCACATAAATCTACGATACAAAGGAAAGATTCAAAAGAGATGGTATACATTGTGAGCCTTAAAATTCTGTAATATTGTGACTTTTAAAAAGTACTATAGACAGCCGTCATATGCTATGTATTGTGCGCTATGTGTTTCCAGGAAGGTTACGCTGTACAACGTGAATTCCAGTGTGTACGTTAATTATCTATATTAAGTGAGGCCCTCATTCGCAGGCCTATACCTATTAGCATTACTCGCGGTTGACATTCTTGCACGTATCATGTGCTCCTCGACTACGAATTTATTATTAAGAATCTAACAGCGAGGATACGTGAATTACAATGCTCGACGACAATATCGCCTGGGTCTGGTGTTAGCATATAATTAAGAATCTTACCTGTGTCTAAAAATAGTAGAAAAAAGATCTGCTTGACCAAATTTATTCTTACGGGCAAAAGTACCACTGTGTATAGGTATACATACATATGTGTACTGTAGATACGGTTTACCGTGCGCGCGCGCGATACCTGATTAACGATGAGGAATGACGACTCCGGCAGGCATAAATGAGCCAGGACACAACAAACTTACTGTTCTGTAGATTTAGGACGTGGGGATTACTTTGACTGTTTTGTCAGGAGGAATGCAAACGTAACGGAGCCATTGAATTATCACTATTAATCATGAGGGATGAGCTGACAGTCTTGTTGCATTCTTTGGCGTACAGTTTCATTCTAGATTCAAAATTTTGATTAATCTATTGCGTTTGAAAATAATTCTATGCAAGGATGCGTTGCCTGTTATTAGATGTAATGTTTAGTTAAAATAATTCCGAGATAGAAATGAGATGTTAACAATTTATAAATAAAAGTATTGGAGCGATAATTTGTTTTGCTTGTAGATTTTTATTGGGACTACTGGGTATGCGGAGTTTGATATCTCCTGATGATGTAGGTCGAGGAGACTACTGTGTTGTGAATTCGATGAGGATTATACAAGGAGTGCAGTTATAAAATATTGACAATGGATCAGTGAGCTTGGTATAAGCGAGTTTAAGAAAGTGAAAAATATTTTTTGTGATAGCAAGAATGACCGAGAGAAGGAGAAAAAATCTAGATCACTCACCATAGTTGAAAATCGCTAAGAGTGGACGAACCGTGTGCTTATAAGAGGTTGAGCTGCGTTTAAGGATTTCGAAAGCATTCGAAATAAGAGTGCGCCGTGATTCGCGTCAGCCGTTTAACGACCTTCCTCGTCTTCCAGAGTTCCATCGATCACTTTTTATGTTAGTCACGAGTCCTAGTTGAAAATCGCTAAGAGTGGACGAACCGTGCGTTTACAAGAGGTTGAGCTGCGTTTAGGGATTTCGAAAGCATTCGAAATAAGAGTGCGCCGTGATTCGCGCCAGCCGTTAACGACGTTCCTCGTCCTCCAGAGTTCCATCGATCACTTTATGTTAGAGTCACGAACCCTTTACTCTCTGACAGTTCATAAATTCTGAGCCAACCCTCCAATCAGAACGATTCTCTGCCACCTTTATACAGACAATAGAACAGGCTAAGTCCAATAAGGAATCCAATAGGACAATCTGTAATATTTACCTTGTAAAATCTTGTGTGGTCAGCAATTTGACTATGAGAAAAGGTTTTTGTTCTTCTCGCACGTGTAGGATACATTCACATTATCGGGCAGGATAAGGGATGAACCGAAGGGTGAGTCCTGACAATATAACCTCCAAATGTGTTCGGTATATAGGCAAAGGCCGCACCTCTACTTTCCGTTTCTCACTGGCCTACTAAACGGCATCATCTCCCGAAATAGAAGCGTCATGGCGAGAAGTGCGAGTCGAGGAAAGGAGATAAAGGAAAAGAGGACAGCTAAAGTGAGAAATAGTAAAATAGAACGAAGAGCAAGAGGGTAAGAAGTAGACTAAAACTATAAGACAGACAGTGGAAGACTACGTTGGTCATCGAATGATTGAAATTGGATGGACTCAGCTAGTCAAATGCGAATCGTTATCGTGGTAGCTAATGGATTATACGTTCGTTTTTATTAGCTTGTTCAATAGGAGCGCCTATATTCTTTTGATAAACTCAAACTTCTACGATTAATCCCACTCGAATTTATTAAGGAAGAAATATATTAGTTTGATATTCTTGCTGTATATGTATACATGCCTATGCAGTACAGTCAAGTAAAGAATTTAACAGAAAAAGTTTGAAGCAAATTTTCCACATCTCACATAGAACGTAGGTCTAAATTGAATGAACTAATGATAATGACTGTACTACTCTATACTACACTATACTCAAGGTACAAAAGTTTGATATAATAATTAGAACTATAGGTTGTCATCTGTTAAGAAACCCTTTATAGGGTTGTCCAAAGACCGTTAAGATCTATTCATGAGAGGACCTTTACAAACGGATAAATAAAACGGCCAGCTATTGTCCTTATTCAGCTTTGTTCCCTTATAGAAGATTATGCATACATATGTACACGCCTGTGGACGTATGAGAGTCTTTGTCCTCTTTCTATTGGAACGTTCCAGAAAAATCGGGGTACGACTGTCGTTTTTATCCTCCATTCAAAACGAAACTTCGAGCTCTTAGTTGATTTGTATAACGTGTTCCTTGGCATCACGATATGACTATGTTTACTAAACATTTTTGTTATTTTAACTCATGGCGTGACGCCCATTTACACGTGCAATAAATAGGCTAGAATGCTCATCGTAGTTAAATCTCTTCCAGCAAAATCAAACAGCGATGCATAATTCAAACCGTCTCACAGTCACGGCATCTGCTCGTTGAAACGTCTTAGAAATTAACAGCAGGGAACAGCAGTAGTGAAGTTGATAAGATTATTCTCGCTATTTAGTTCATAGAGTTTCTATGAGCACTATTGTAAAATATACAAAATTATTTCCTATCTCTGTATTATTTTGCAGATTATTACCGAGATATGCAGCATCAGACGCAGTCTAGTTAAGCTACCAATTGAAATCTCTTGTTTCAATTAACGATTCATTCTTCGTTTTTCTTAAAGCGCTATGAAAGCTTTAAAACTACATTTTTCTCTGCTGTCGTGTGGATGATATAATTAGGTCACAGCGTCGAACATTTGACACGAGAGAGTGGAGATCCTGTCATAATATTGTTAGCAAACTCGGTGTGAAGGTGACGATATGTTTGCGCTCGCCAACGCCAGCATCTACTCTGCCATGGTATATCACGTGACTTATTTCCTCTAGGTGTTACGTCGTAGGTACACTAGGTGTCCGCCCAGCTATTCCTGGAGTTACTGACGCGATGTGGTAGCATGTACCAGACTAAAAAGGAGTAATTCATAATAGCCACGTCTAGAACACTATTTTGAAATAATTGCACAGCCATCGTTCTTTCAATCTAGAACTATCGGACAATTAAATTAGATTAGAATTTTATAAGCTCTAACTGTACACTAATTGTAGCTCTAATTTAATTTATAATTTTGTATCAATACCTCTATGCCTTTTTATAGATTGAAACCATAATGGATGAACATTGCTTCTTTTTAGAAGGTTCCAAACTAACCCAATGTTTCATGGGGTTTAATCGACTTGTCGCTGTAGGGTGCATTACGAGTGACGTAAGAGAAATGGGTCATGGACATGTGAATAGGATTTGGTTATGCCTCAGCTAACCTGTAATCAGGATGGTGATGATGCTGGGGTGGTTGCATAGGGAAGGTCTGAAAAATAATGAACGGCGACCGTTGGTCGTTATGGTAACCATCGTGTTGAGATTTCATCTGGTAGGCATCCGAGTAGACGAGAATAGGAACCCCAGTGGCCTTGTAGCGGACAAACTGTTGGTATAGATATTTTCAGACAGTATATTCTATGGGCTTAAGAGTCCATCGTATACAACACGTATTATGGTACGGTAGCACTGACAAAAATAATTTCTAAAATCAGGCAGTAAATATATTCTATGGTCTTAAGAGTCGACCATATCCAACACGTATTATAATACGGTAGGACTGAAGTAAATAATTTCTAAAATTACGTTGTTGTTACAGGAAACGTCAAGTTCGTGCAACAAAAACAGATTACGTCAACGTCCATAAAGACTCATAAAAAATTAATCATATTTCTCAAACTGGATCATAAAAGAAGCTGTCTATAAATTTCAAGAAACGTCCGGACGTATCTTCGATTTCTTTTCTTTGGATCAAGAAATCCGTGTCCTTCGTGCTGTGGAAGGACGGAAAAAAAGCCCCATTACCATTATCTCGATGCCAATGATAATTAGAAAGAAGCTGTATCTCCTCAATTGGATTCTTACTCATGATTCTTGGATGATGATGTAGGCTAACCATTACGAAATTCCAATGACGATAACTGCCGACACTTCACAGAGAATTTAACGTGTGGTTTATATTCTGTCACAAAATCTTCCAGTCATCCCATGCATCCGGTGGATTAAAACTTAAGAAAACTCATCGTCCACGTACATGAGAATTTCTGAAAAATGTATTAAGTACAAAAATTATCTGTCAACATCCACTGTTGCGTAACGTGACTCCGTGCGCTACGAGGATTACAAGTTTCAAAGTATTCTATTTTATATAGCGTTTATGTTATGTGTCCACTTATGGCTTCGGTAGAAGAACTACATATGTACTCCGAAGGACTTAATTTAGCAATTAGGCCGTTATATCGTGCATCATGCGAATACAATGTGCGGTAGGGTGTATCACGTCATGATATTATAACACGTTTGGCATCAATAATATTCATCGACCATTAAGCATAAACCATAAGCAATAAATATTCATGACAGTATGCGATGGGTCATAATGAATCTTATAAATTTATACTCAGATTAATTAAGTGACAGTGATGTAATATAATTATGTCATGTATATTATACATTGACCGATTAAAGGCAAAATGGCGTATAGACGTGGGATTTTTAGGTACAATAAGCCTCTGCTTTCAGTCACGCGATATCTTATCGAAGCAAAAGTATACGTGGTACATTTCAGCAGTAGAGTTGCGCAAGGTTTAAAATTGTTTCTTAAAAATGTATCGTTGCTTAGCAACTATGAGTAAAAGATGTTACGTATCAAATTGTCACGCATGACGCATAGGAATCGTAATATAGTGCCTGTTTAAGAATCGCACATCAAGCACGAGGCATTGACGAATATAAATGCTACAAGCTTCTCAATGTACGTTTAGCTCAGGCTTGCTAGCCATGTTAGTTTACAGTTTATATAGTAGTAATAAGGATGCCTGAGTAGCATCAGTATAGTCGTAGGTACTTGAATAAGATTATTGTTCAGACAAGTAGCATAACTTATTCTTGTATTAACTGAGCCTTCATTCGTGGAGGTTATTTCGTCCAATGCGGAGGTCGTTACTGCAGGAAGTCCTCGTGTGATACATGGACAGAATAATTTTCTGTACAGGGAAGGATAAATAAGATGATTAAAGGCTTTGACTGTTAATGTTTTCTCGATTCAGTTGTTATGGCATACTGACCTTTTTTTATTATATATAGATATACAATGCCTTCATCTAGATTCTTGAATTCTGGGTATTTCTTTTGCAGATCCCTTGATTTGATTCCAATGAAAACGTTTCAATCTGTTTATATTAATAGTGACGAGACGGGAAGAATTTCGAGGTCAAAGTTGAGGTAATGCAGCGTTTTGATTTTGGTTAGATATTGGACAATGATCCCCTGTGGATGCTTCGGTAACGGTGGGGCTGACTTCATTTTTGGACGGCTAAAAAATGGATTAAAAAATAACGATTATAAAACTCATACGCGTCATCCTGAGAGGAAGTCAGTCTGTTTGATATGAATTCAAAAAATCAAAACTAAAAATTGTTGGAACTTCAAAAACATGAGTTGGATGGCGACGGAATCCTAAATGAATTTTTGACCTTAAAAAAAACATGATGTCACGTATAAGAATGAAACAACGACATAAGCTTTTAGCATATTAATATATATTATATGTAACCAGTATAGAGAGACTCGTGAACGTTTAAAATGTCAAATAGGAACATTGAGTGTTTTTAAATCCTTTAATTATTTTCTTCGGCGGCCAGATCCTTGCTAATCGCCTTTATACCGGTTACCCAAGCTGTTTGAGGAACGTATTAAAACAACTTGAAAATAGAATAAATATGATTTGTGAGTCGGAAATTTCTTATGAAATCTCATAGATTTTATTAATGAAAATGAAATGTGATTCTCATTGACTCCAATTAAGAATTTATTGCTTCTCAGGTAAAATCACTAATAAAATCATATTGGACACGATAATTTATTAATTCTTAATTAATTTTAATCGGAATACAAATGTATCCGGTTCTAACGATTCAATCTGATTATCATTGAATCGGATATCTATTGGTTTGTATTGATTCTAATAAGAATTTTTAAACAGGGTATGGTTAGTCATACGACAAAACTATCAAATACTTTTCACCTTCATCTTGTTTTTCTGTGTAAAAGAATAATTCATTTATAATTATTATACAGAATGATTCAATCAATCGGTACGTACTAAATTTCCAGCTGGGTGAGTCATAACCTACAAAATTTTTTTCATGGACGGTATAGCAGTCTTGGAGGAAAATGATTGACGACTATTGCTGCTGCCACTTGGAACAAAATTTGAAACCACAACAATATAAGCAGGTTCATGTTACAAATAGACGAGGTATAGCCACTAGTGATCTATTGTGTTCAAGATCGCGCAGGGATCAATGACATCTCGTTCAAAGCGACATTAGTTTTACTTTAAGGGGACTTATTTACGTTTTGGTTGGTAAGGAGATGGCCCCCCAAAATCGAACTGACGTTGCAGCGTGACGACACAACATACGTAAAGTCAGCCAATCAGAACAAAGAGGGTTCAGTGACGTCACTGTCCAAATGCGCAGAACCGCTAGTGGCTATACCTTGTCTATTTGTATCATGAGCAGATCAAGAAATAGGCACACAATCGACACAATTCAAAGTTTTTTGTACATATATCAAAGTTAGAGAGAAAAGGAGAGACAGAGAGAGAGAGAGAGAGAGAGAGAGAGAGAGAGAGAGAAACAAATGAAACATTACTTTCCATACGTGATTCATCGTGCCTTGTACGTGTTTCGTTTTACGAATGGGCCTTAAGTAGAACCTACCTTGTATCTATTAGTCGTGTATGTATGCTATACAAAACAAAATGCACACAAATACGCACAGCTTTAACTCCAGTACGTATAATATGTATTACAGCCACTGGCCATGGTTAGACCATATATGTATAGGCATCCTTTCCTAAAAAAAAATTCGAAAATCCGATATTTTTATAACAAAAAAAAACTAACGATTAGATTTCGATGAAACCAATTGCTTTTGAAAGTAATAAAAATGGTAGGAGATACATGTTTTTGCATTTTTCGAAAAAGCGTCGTTTAAGGGGTGAACCATCCCTATGCCGGCGCAACCAGTTTCTCATTAAAGCGGTACCATCTTGCTTCAATTTGCCTTCCAAATTATTAGAAAGCTCTTTTTATGAGTTAATTAAGAAGCTTAACCGTTTCAATAACGGTCGGCTGTATGTTTACCAAAACCACTCTTTCGTTTCCTGACGCCCTTCTGGCGGGATTCCTCGTACGTTCGCTAGGTCTTCAGATCTTCTGCATCCTAAGGGTTTTGGAGGTCGCTGAAACCGATTTTGGACATTAAATTTTGAAATTCACAATGCGAGATACTGTCAAAATGCAATTATTAAATTTTTATGGCAGGGGGTAACTACCCTTGCGGAAGTATGCGAAACTGTTAAAACCACTCTCGAGGAGGCCAACGTTGGAGGTTGTTTTCACCCCCTAGAACCATTTTTCGGCCGATAAAAAAACACGTGTCTCTTTAATTTTGATGGAGAATAACATATTTCAAAACGAACGAAATCGAAGGGGGATACTCGAAGTACTTTCCTTATGTTATGTTTGATTTAATGTTTGATTGGTTTTTGAAAAATGATTGCGCAAATTGGTTGCTCTATAAATTACTTGTGCTTTTATAGAATATAGATATGCAGTATGAAACTGTATTTGTTCAGAGTGCTGCAGCGCTCCTGACTTTTCTTTTCGTACGCGAACCGCCCGTTTTGCTTTAACAAACGTAAATAACATGTGTCATATTATTCAAGGACATTTCGACGATACTTGTTAATAATCGTGAGGAACGGATTGCCAATTTACTACGGGACGATTATTGTTATTAATACTAAGTGACTGTAGCGACGATTCTAAGCCGCCTGAATGACTCTAATGTAAATTGTAAGCAGTGTATATTTGCATGACAGTTACCGTGGCTCCAGTATGTTTCACGGTGATGTCAGGAGTGTTGAAAGTTTTTTTGTCAAGGCCTTACGAGTGATAGGACAGAGGGATTCTTATTGCATTCGTATACACCACTTATTGTAGCTGCATAAGCCTGTTACATTGATTGGTTTCTTCATTTTTCATTTCCCGTCTCTTTCCCTTTTATACTTCCTGTAATTGTAAGAAAAAAATTATTAACAAAGTATAGCAGACATTGGCTAATGATGTGTTGATCTGATAAGGATGTGTCTGCCTCCTTTTGCTTGAAATTTGACAAGTATTAGTGATTTAAAAATATATTCTATTTGTTTATACAGTGACGTAATTCTACGACGGATAAGTCTTTTTTTATTGTAAAAACAACAGGTTTATTATTGCTTTTACTTACTCAACATTTTGTGATTGACAATTAATTAATGTGTTAATTGTTTTTAATGTGGCATGATGTATAATCAATGGCTATGATTTGCGTACGTCTACTCAGGCCAGTTACCTGTAATCAAATGACTTGAAGATCACGTTTTTGTATAAAAAACAGTAAAGAAAGATTTAAGATTTTAATGTTAATGGGTTGCCATGCTTACGTGAATTTAACATTTGATTATGTTAAAAATAAGAATGAAATTTGTCTTGGATATTGTATATAGGCGTTCAAGGAGTCAAATTATCTGTAATTAAAAATTTTTTAATTAATACAAAAACGCGACAGCGACGCTTCTTAATCTGTATGTAAGAATGACGTGCGCGAAAGAATATATGATTAAATCCTGTTCAGGAATTATTTTTAAAAGTATATAGTGAGGTATAGATTGATGGGGATTCTAGAAAAATAAATTGCGAGATTATGTGACAGAACTAAAATTCCGACATATTTTTATGCAGCACGGTGGAATTCTTAAGGTTCTTTAACTGTTTAAACCTATATGTATATTACGTGACATCGATTTTTCTAATTCGATTATACACGTCCTGGTATTTTCCATTGCTGAAAATAGTGCAAGCATAAAGAATTGTCCTTTTGGAACAAGTGGAAAAGAGGTGGAAGGATGTTACCTGTTCTTTTTATTTTACACTTGGTAATCCTAAGCACATAAGGTTATGTGCGCATTTGGCGCATATTTTCTACTCGTGGGGAAATGATCGTTAAAACTTTAGCACGGAGTACATAAATCTTTTGAAGCATCGATCATCGACGAGATTATCTCACCGAAGTAGAAAATTACGTTACGTATAAGACAAAATTTGGTTGTATACGACGCCATCTAGAAGAAAACATGTTAATTTAGAATGAAATATAAAATTAAGAACTGTAGTTATCGATAATCGTTTTTATCGACTGTAACATGAGGGCTGCAATGATAGTCGGTAAAGAAGAACTTCTAGGGAATTTTTCCCTCTTGAGAAGGAAATGTTGGCTACTTTGACAAATTATAGCTGACGGAATTACTATTAGCAGACTGAAATTCTGTAACCGTGCTGGTCTTATTAATAATTTTGTGAAAATAGGGGTTACTTCTTTTGATTTTTACTAATTATTGTTTTCTATTATTATTTACTCAATAACTGTCAAGATGCTGCGTGTTGGAGCACGAGCCGTACGTAATACCTTAGTTAGTCGAAATTTCGCCAATGCTCCAGCTCAGGAAGCTGCGGTATCGGCAGCCTTTAAAGTTCAGGATAATAAAGATTTTAACGAACGTGTTAAGAACTCTAAAGTGCCTGTAATCGTTGACTTTTTCGCTACGTAAGTCAATCAGTGTTATTTTCTACAGTATTTTCATTATATTATAGTCATATATTTGGTTAACTGTATGACGACATAATTGTGAAAGGCTTTATCAATATTGTTGTCTTATTCATAAGATTTTTTTCATTCATTTAGATGGTGCAATCCTTGTCGTATGTTGACACCACGTTTAGAGTCAGTCATTGCTGAAAAACAAGGTAAAATTCTCCTGGCTAAGGTTGACATCGATGAGAATACAGATCTTGCGTTAGATTATGAGGTATGTATATTTCTTATTTATATCTTTTTATCTCTTGTTTTCCTGAAACGATCATATAACAAGCTATGCTCATAAACAGCTGTTATGTATGGATGTTTTGATGCTCATATCTTTAAATTAAACTGCGTGAATTATAAAATTATATTTACATTGTAGGTAGGATCCGTTCCTGTTCTTATCGCCATGAAGGATGGTAAAGTCTTAGACAGAATAGTTGGTCTCCAAGATACGGACAAAATTCGACAGTTTGTTAACAAATATGCTGAGCAATAATGCCTTGGAAATTCTAAGTAATCACAGTAACTTTATAATTGAATTTATCAGCAGTATGAAAATAAAATAGGTATGATCAAAGTTGTACTATGGAGCAGTAGATACTTTAATGTAATGTATATTTCGTAATTAAAACTATAGCTTTGTGAAAATCTGTTAACCAGAGATTATTTATGGATAATCTGTAATGATGTTGTTATGTGACTAAATAAATACATTCATTTGTAATGTACAGGCGAATTTTATTGAGATATTTACAGGCATATGATTATTACCAATCAATTATACAAACTAAATATAAACATGTGTAAAAAGACAAAAACATAATGAGTCCCGTAAATCATTCTGTTTATGTCAAACAGTATAAAATTTACAAGGTAAATAATAGACATGTGTATTTTCGACAACAGCTTGAAAATGCTTCAAGCTATTTTAGCAAATTTCCCCAAGTTATTACGTATGTAGTTTCATTTTAAAATGGAACAGTAGTCTCTTTAGCTTAAAGCCAATCAAGCAAAGAAACCCTGTATCTTATTTTTAAGATTTTGGTTCATTGTATAATCAATGGCATTTAAAAAGTATACAAGAATTACAAGGATTTCTTCTTTAATACACCATGCCATATTTTTTTTGTCATCGGCTTGCATACCTTTGATGTTGATCATAAATTTCCAGTACATATGTACATAAATAATGAAAATCAGTATCAGAAAATCTTCTAAGATACCAATGACAATGTATGACTTTGTAGAATGTCAAACATGTCACACATATTTAAAGTGGTAAAGAGAAAAA
Source organism: Calameuta pallipes (assembly GCA_030142375.1). Lineage (NCBI taxonomy): Eukaryota > Metazoa > Arthropoda > Insecta > Hymenoptera > Cephidae > Calameuta > Calameuta pallipes. The sequence continues at coordinate 1,209,978 of JARQSW010000561.1, read as the reverse complement.
AAACGCATAAAATTTGATGATTCTGAAGTGATTTCATGCGTCATTAAGCCTCCTACCGACTTCACTGATACGACTGCGAATTTTCTTAATGCCTTAATCTGAGCATTATGTTTCTGTAGGTAAAGCTTGTAATAGCTGCCTAGCTCTTTTATACTCAACAGATTCCATTATGCTGTCTTTCGTTTCATCCTCTTCTTCGTCTTCTAGCTTCTTAATTACATCCATACCCTTTTTCAGCAAAAGTTCTCGAGCCATTCCTTTACATCCCTCAAAGTATTCAAGGACTGTTGGAAATATTGAATCTGGAATTGAGTTCTTATCCAGTAAATGATCTATCAACCAAATCTGTCTGATCTTTTCAAATTTCCATTCACTTTTTGCATGCTTCCACTGGAATTAAATTATACATTCAGTATGAGTTTGAAATCCTTATAAGTATAACTGTATAAAATTAGTGAACTATTATACCTTTGAAACATAGCTGAGGGCTTTCTGCGTTGCTTCAAGTCTACTTGCTTCTCTCTTGTCCATTTCTTTCTGTTCAGCCTTTTCTCGTTTAACTTGCCGTTTCGAAGGTTTCTTCGCATTCTTTTTATCACCTTCCATTTCTTCTTCCTCATTCTGATCGATCTCTTCTTTGATTTCATTTATGAGATTGCTATGCACATTTCCAGAATTGTAATAGAAATGCATTAGACTTTACTAATGTTCTACAATAGTTATTATCATAACAGTATGCAATTTTAATTCAAATAGACTTAGATAAACGTTAAATCAATGCACTTACCTAGAAACCTTAATCTTCTTCATCAAACTTCCATTGTTGACATTATCAGTTGAGTTCTGATCATTCTTTTGTTTTCTCTTACCATTACGTGTTGTCCTTCTATCATCTTTGAACTCCGTATCTTGATTACTGACTCCATTCGATGGTGAAACACTAGATATTTCCTCAGATTTCACTTGTTCTATTTTCACTATCTTAAATTCGTGGCCAGATTTATCGGCAGTATCGGCACCATTTGAATTAACAGCTAGTGCAGAATCTATCAAAATATGAGATCCATTAAATACCAATAACGGAGTATCATTATTGTAATAACTAATCTAATATCATTATAAGAGCTTTTTCTTTAATTTAACACATTGTTCAGTCATACCTTCTTCGATTTTGATCTTTTTTTTCGTACGTTTTCTTGCTTTGGCTTTTTTAACCTCAAAATCTACAGATCCGCTCTCGGATCCCATTATTGGGACGATAAGCACTTTACGAAGGCAATAAAAAGACTATTATCAGTATCCCCACGGACAAGGTACACGAATGTTAAAAAAATTACAAACAATCCTATCTCGTATTAGATAAAACACGTTTCAACAAATTGCCATGCGGATTTCAAAATTTGTAGGCCCGGCACACGCATTGGCGAATATGAACAATTCGAATTTCGATAGACGTTCCAACACGAGAAAAATCAAATATTAGTGGATTTATTTTGTAATATTCTTTTATAGGAAGTGCGTCATAGATTTTGGACAAAACAAAGGAATAATTCAAATATTTATGGACAAACAAGTCTTAAAATATGGGCCAGCCTTTATTTCATATAAATCCGTGAACATTATCAGTCGTAGCTTCAGTGTTATATCTTTATCAAGATTGTCAAACTCTAATATATAACTTATTTTAATTTGCTCTTTAAATTAGCCATGCATAGCCATACCCGGAAGTCGAATAAGGAATAATTGGGAATGATCAGAAATGATTAATAAAGTTCTATTCTCCTTCTTCCGGTACTCTGGTGACATTAATGTTTCTCTATTGACGAGCCTGCCAAAATGTCTAGAGAGAAACAGCTGGAAGTAGCAGTGAATATTTTTCGATATTTTGCATAACAATTTTCGTTTTTATGTATTTTTAAGGAGAAGATTCGTAAGTACTCGTATTTATTGTATTAATAGACTTCGTATACACATTTATTTGGCTATATATTACGAGTCTCGTTAGAAATAGCATTTTGTTTTGGGACGACGCACTTTTGCCATTTAGTCAAAACTCTGTTGTCCTGGATGGTAACCTGATTTTTTGTACGTAAAATGTATTTACAATCTGAGAACGTTATTGCAATGATTTGACAAAAAAAATTAATTAGTATTCCAAGTGACTGAATACTTTCAGTATAATTGGTCTATAGTTACCTTGTAATTATTGAAATGTGACTCCATTTGCTGTATCATTATCAAAATCAGCCTTGTATAATTACTGTATAAATGCTTTGTCACATTTAAATAATATATTTTAGTCTCCTGTCAACTGTAACAATTTGAATATATTTTATTGTATCTATATTTTTATCTCTATGACAATGACCTATATACCAATGCTAAATAGAATTCTTACCTAGATTTCATGTTGCACAATCTAATTTGGTATTTTATGTATTCTCAATGTAATATGAGTACAGGAGGTTATTCAATTTAAATCATTTTCCATTTTATATTAGATTAATTTTTCCAGCTAAACCATGGAATACGACTTCTTCTTGAAGTTAGCTATAGATTTCTTAGTTTTTTACATGTAATACTTCAAGAAAGAGTCATATTTTGCAATTTTACCATTTCCCCTTATATTTACAAAGATTTCATGTTGTTTCTAAATATCTTTAGGACTGCTGATCTGCTATTGATAACAATTGACGTGACAGTTGTCTTTAAAAGGCGCAAACATGACGGAGGACATGTTGGGTGCAGACATATGCAGGGTCTGCAGATCAGAGGGTCTGGCTGACAGACCTCTATTCCATCCTTGCATTTGTACCGGTAGTATAAAATGGATACATCAGGAATGCTTGGTGCAATGGATGCGGTACTCGCGCAAGGAATACTGCGAGCTGTGTGGTTATCGGTTTTCATTTACTCCGATATACAGTCCAGACATGCCTCGACGCTTGCCATTGCGTGATGTCGTGGGTGGTTTGCTATCAAGTATAGCCACTGCAGTGAAATACTGGCTACACTACACCTTGGTAGCCATTGCATGGCTCGGAGTAGTTCCATTAACTGCCTGTCGTACTTATCGAACACTGTTCAGTGGTTCCCTCGATCTAGTCCGGGTAATATAATAGTTTTAATACACAACATAAGTGACTATGTATAAAATAAGAACAAGAAGATCAACAACATCTTTTTCTGATCGCAGATAATGTCGCTGCCGATGGAAATGCTATCGACAGAAAACGTTTCTTCCGACGTTTTCCATGGATGTTTTGTAGTGACCTGTACTCTCTTTGCTTTTATTGGCTTAGTCTGGCTTCGTGAACAAATTTTACACGCGGGTGGTCCTGATTGGCTTGAGAGAGATAATGTACAGCTGCCACCAGTAGACAATCCTCCTCAGCCTGGTGGACAACCCCAGCAAGCCCAAGAGCAACAAGTAATTCAACAACCAGAAGCTCAGGATAACAACAACATACCGCCATTCATAGAAGATCCTCCACGAGAGGAAAGAGGACCTTACGGTGGCAATGTACAATTGCAACCAATTAATAATCCCTTCCAGGATGACAGACGACCTCAACAGGCTCAGGCTCAACAGGGAGTCCAGCAACCGGAAGCTCCAAATAACAACAACATACCACTATTCCCAGAAGCTCCTTTACGAGAAGAAAGAGGACCTTATATTGGAAATGCACAATTACAACCGGACAATAATCTTGGCCAGAACGATGGACGGCCTCAGCAGGCTCAGGGCCATCGAGGAATCCAACATCCGGAAGCTCCGCATAACAACAACGTACCACCATTTGTGGAAGACCTTCCACGAGACGAAAGGGGACCTTTTGCTGACAATGTACAACCACCATCAGCGAATAATTTACTTCAGGGTCAACAAGGAATTCAGCAACCAGATGCTCCAAATAATAACAATGTACCAAATTTAGTGGATGATCCTGTAGTTCCACAGCCACTTGTATATATTGTTGAAGGTAGCATTTCCGTTTGCAGTACAGTTGAATTCTTTTTTTGAATGACAATTATGAACGAATCTTGTAAATTCAATTATGCGCCAGGTAACAACATGGATGCTCATGAACCACGAGAGGTCAATATACCTGAACCTGCGGATATTGGGGAGCCTGACAGAATGGCAAGAGGAGATGAACCTCTTCCACCAAGGGATGAACCTGGGATAGATGGTGCCCAACCAAATGCTGCTGCAGATGGAGGCTGGAGAGGCCAGCCTCAGGAACAGGTTGAAGCAGAAGAGGCTAACTGGAACCCAATGGAATGGGATCGACCTGCTGAAGAATTAACATGGGAACGTCTGCTTGGTTTGGACGGTTCACTTGTGTTTCTGGAGCATGTTTTCTGGGTTATCTCATTAAACACTTTGTTCATTATGGTTAGTTTACCAAAGGATACTAGCGACCAGTAAAATGAAGCTCAAATCTCTGTATTAAATTCCAACTTTCTCTGTTCTCAGGTATTTGCATTTTGTCCATATCATATCGGCCACTTTGCAATAGCGGGATTAGGCATGCAAGAACATGCAGCTGCCTCTCACTTTGAAGGCCTGGTGACTACCCTCTGTGGTTACTGCGTAATCGGTTTATGCCTCGTTGTACTTCATACCCTGGCGGCGCTACTGGGTCAGCAACGTTCTCAACGAATCCTAGGCCTTTGCTACGTCGTGGTGAAAGTCTCCCTGTTATCCGTTGTCGAAATTGGAGTACTACCTTTAGTGTGCGGATGGTGGCTGGACATTTGTTCCTTGGCAATGTTCGACGCAACTTTGAAAGACAGAGAATCCTCCTTTAGATTTGCCCCAGGCACATCCATGTTTATTCATTGGCTGGTTGGAATGGTGTACATCTATCACTTCGCCTCTTTCATCCTACTTTTACGAGAGGTCCTGAGACCTGGTGTACTCTGGTTCCTGAGGAACTTGAACGATCCGGACTTCTCTCCGATTCAGGAGATGATACACTTGCCGATTTTGAGACACGCTAGAAGACTAGTCGCTTCCGCTGTTATATTTGGTACAGCCATTCTTCTTATGCTCTGGTTACCGATAAGACTATTGAAATGGGCATGGCCAGGATTCCTACCCTACACCGTAACTGTACAGAGCGAAGCTCAGGTAAGATTTTTTTATAATGTGAATCATAACACATTTTATATAAAAAATTTGTTTTACCCACTCTTTCAATTATATAAACAGGTCAGTGAATTGTCTCTTGAGCTTCTATTACTCCAAGTCATTCTTCCTGCTTTGCTGGAACAATCCCACACGCGCACCTGGCTCAAAGCTCTGGTTAGAGGTTGGTGTCGTGTGGTAGCATGGTTATTAGATCTGCAATCCTACCTCCTCAAAGATCAAGCTGACGAACCTGGTCCAGCAGTCATTGAGGAAGCACAACATCCAGGTTTAGGTGCTGCACATCAAGCACTGATGCACAGAGAAGCGGGCAGAGAGACAGACTTTCAACCGTATATAAGACCACGATGGTTCCCTGCTAGATTAGTAGGATTACTCTTCTGCGTATGCATATCTTTAGTCGTGGCTAGCCTGATCGCGATGACCCTACCAGTTTGGTTAGGTCGCCGAGTAATGGCACTGTGGATGGTCGGAGCACCAGCACCATCGCCACCAGTGCTGCCACCAACACTTTTCAGCAATGGTGAGTACAACGCGTTACGTTTCATTCATCATCAGTCAACATGAATCATCTTTAAGTTACAACAAAATCATGGTTTCATAACCGTCCCCACTCAGACAACCTACTCTTTCCAGATGGAACCGAAAGTGTGGTAACCCTATCCGGAAGAGTGCACGAGGTATACACAGTAGCCTGCGGTACCTACGTCTGCTGGGCAGCCGTGCGTGGTCTAGCTCTAGCCTTCTCGTGGTTGCCACGTGGACGTCGAGCTGTCCTGGACAGAATAAAGCATTGGGCAATCCTGGGAGTAAAAGCCTCAGTCGCCTTTATCCTTCTCGTCGGAGTGATTCCGCTCCTATTTGGCTTGCTCCTGGAACAGGTCGTAGTAGTGCCTTTGCGAGTACCTCTTGAACAAAATCCAATACTATTCGTGTGGCAAGACTGGGCTCTCGGCGTCCTATACACGAAAATAGCAACAGCTGTGACAATGATGGGTCCGGAATGGAGACTCCGTCTCGCGATCGAGCGAGCCTACAATGATGGCATCAGGGAGATGGACTTGAAATTTGTCGTGACGGAATTAGCAGCACCAGTTATCTGTTGCTTTGGACTTGCTTTGGCAATTCCTTACGCGATCGCCTACGGAATAGTTCCGCTACTTGTGACAAATCTACAGACCCAGATTCTGATAGCGCGACGCCTCTATCCTTTCCTACTACTGGTTAGCCTGGTATGCGTCCTTGTTAGCTTCCAGATACGTCAATTCAAAAAGCTCTATGAACATATAAAGAACGATAAGTATCTCGTGGGACAGCGACTGGTTAATTATGAGCATCGCAATAAATCCCAGAACCAACAGTCACAGAGATCGAGCTAACGATACGGATATAAAAATTTGATGCAGAGAAGGAAACAAAAGGAAATACCTTTTATTTGGCCACGCTCCTTCGATGAGAGTAGAATGAACGGCGAATTAGGTTAGCTTCATGTACATTCTTATTATATCTTGAGACACTGTTCTATTATGACGATCGATAAGTTATGTTTGAAATCTGTGCTTTAATTTCTTTTTAATATCTTAATATATTTATGTACGCGATAACGAATAAATCGAAAAGACTGTTTGGTTTCCAACGCTATCGCTTTTACGTGAGACGTATCGCTTAGCACCCTGGAATACAGAATGTGTAATCAGTCATTCTTGGTTACTTGATTCTTTGCCATTGGTTCATAAAGAGTTACTCGTGATCCCAATATCTTTTTGATATGCTTACTGGGTGATTTTTTTTTTCTTTTATTAACCTTATCTTATAAAAGTGGATTCTAGGAATAGTTTCGTTACCACGTACGAGTCCTAGTGTGCATAATAAAAAATTCATAGTGAATACCTAGTGTAACGCTAATATAACTGATAAATTTGAACAGTAGTGATGATTCCTGAGATATAAAGCCAATGCGATAAAGCTTGCTATTGCAGTGTCTCTGAATCAATGAAAATAGAAACTTAGAAATAAATTTCTTCCCAGGCAACACATGAAGTGATGAAGATGGAACAAAATTAAGATTTTCTTTGTTACGCAACAGATTGGTTAATTATTTTCATACCTGAGGAGGCAATGCGATACTGGCCGGCTAGTATACTTGTATGGTTTAGAGAACTTATTATATTTCAATACTTTAACTGTAACAGTATTGCACGACAGTCTAATGCAAATTCCTCTTTAATTAAAACCTAGAACAGAAGGAATTAAAAGAAATCTTGTATCTGAATGAAGTTATTACAAACCTCAAAAAAAAGTGAAGATTCTGGAGAAAGCATAAAAACTTTGTTACTTTGATTCAATTCTAAAGTTTGATTAACATTTATCATGTGTTCTATTGAAATACTATATTGTGTTCGTGCTCACATCTGGGCTCATGAATTTGACCATGGTTCTTTTTATCAAATCTTTAATTTCTTATTGGAGTATTGCACTAGTATATACATTTTGATCATTGTTAAATAAATATACTAAAACGGTCAAGTACCAGAGGTGCTCATTTAATTTATCAATTACATTTATTATTAAACTACCATACTAACTATAGAACAAGAATTAAATGAACACATTTGAGTATATTTTTCAGTAAATTCTTCATGTGAAAATGCTATATATATTAAAAACTACTTGAGCTGTTGATTTTTAGTCGCGGATTTCCTTGTCTGTAAAGACGCTATGGAAAGTTCCAAATATAATAATATAACGTACTGTTCTTTTAAGAATATCTATAATCAACTCTTGTATTTTGGCTTGAAAAGTGAGTAAATTTTGTCATATAAAGATAATAGAAAGAAATAATGGGCGGTAAATGACCGGGAAAGGTAATTGAAGTCAGTTATAGATTATATATACAGGGTGATTTCATTGGAAAGAAACAATATCTACTTCGAAAGTGGATTTATGTCGATGGACCAATCTTTAAGCAATGTCTTATTTTAAAATATTATTCTACACACTCTAGACAGGATGCACCGACATTGCTTTGATAGTCACTGAATTAAAAATGTCTGAACATTTGGATTATTGTTTGTCAAAGAAAGCGCAGAGGATGATATCATTAATAATCTTGAAGCTCAATCATGAAAGATTCACAAATATATATTATACAGGTAGGTATCAAAAATAGATTTCGTTTTATCTATATAATGTTTGTATATTTTTACTCAGCGATTGTCAAAGAATCCACTCTGTAGTGTTGACTATTAATTTGAACATCCTGTACATAGATATATTACGTATGCATATAGCATGTTTAAGAAAAGCGGTTATATGCGATTAAATTTTTCTATAATAAATCTGTATCAATACTTCATAGTCTTAGAAATTCTGTTAGAAATTCTCAGGCGAAAATTTAACAATTCGTATTATCTCACGGTGATACGATGTATTTTAAATGTTTCCTTATATTCTACAAACAGAAGAGACGGCTCGAATACATCAAGAAAAATGTGTAAGAAATTCTCTACTTACAATAAAGAACAATCGAGGATAGTTACAAGAGTTTTGAAATAAAAATGACACGCGCGACGTACTAAGTACCAGCTATTTGAAAAAAATACACAAGAATAAAAGAAATCTTCATATATTTTAAATCCAAGCGTACACATGATTGTTTTTGTTCTGTAAATGACAAACTGTTCTTATTTTTTTTTAATAAAAAATAACAGTAGTAAAGTTTTGTCAACGTTTCTCTACGGAAACGTTACTCACAACAACATACGCGCGTTACGTATTGTATTGATCAAGACGTGATTGATTAACAGCATAAAAAAGATAAAATGAATTAAAAAGAAGCCAAAGATTGAAAAGAAAAAATCAATTTCGTCGCGCTATAAGATATTTCGATTGCTTTTAAGAGCTTATTAATAGTTGAATGTAAATCATTGTCCAAATATTATACAATAACTGCCTTGTAAATTGTTTTTCACAAGATAAAAATCACGAAGCTCTTCGGTTACGAAAATGAGAAAAACAATTGAGGAATCTGTTTGCGCTAATCTTTTCGTGTCTTGTTCAAAGTATACATAGGTATATAATACTAAACTGCGCGCACAATCTTGTCTCTTGTCATCACGTGGATGACTCAATTGGTACAGGAGGCAATGGTATCCCAAACAATCGATACGCAGATGGATGTTTTTCAATTTGAACGGGAATAATACTAAACATATTAATTACCTGAAATATTTAAAAATCATTGTTAATTAAATCCGTGTGTTTTATAGCAAAAATTTAGTACTACTATTTAGAACATTATCTTGTCATCCAGTAGAGATTCTCAAAATGACAAGACAAAGAATTCAATCGATGACAATTACCTGATCAATAGAATGATTCTTCCATTCGAGCGTTATTGTTGGGATATACTCATCGGAATATTTAACGTTCACTTCTTCTTTAATGTCAGCAAAGTAGATCCGTAATTTCATACCCATTTGACAAAGAATCACATCAATGGAACGGTCCTTTACGTCCAGCACTATCGCAATGGTATTAACCGGACCCATTAAATCGAGTAAAAATATAAAGTGCAATTCATTACTCTGATCTTGTGCGTTTTTCGCGTTAATCCTCTGTTTGTTGGAATTAGCAGCGATCCTGCGTGCACATCCAATTAGTATTAATAGAACAAAACATGATCAAAGCATAGGAAGCCAATTGATTAATTAAAAATGTTATTGAATTTAAGTTCGACTTACTTTGAACACAATTTGGCAGACCACGCTTCGGGTAATGGAACATTCGAAATCGTCGAATATAATAACCTGTGCACTACGCAATCAGGGTATCTCCGAATGGGCGATGTAAAATGCGTATAAAGTGGAACATTTAAAGCATAATGGTGTAAGGTCTCTTCATTGGATAACATGGACGAGCACTTATACTTGGCAGGCTTAAAAGTAATAAGAATAACGATAATTAGAGAGAATAATAGAAATGATTACATACGAGTAGTATTTATATTACAAATATTTATTTTATTCTTTAATAATAAGTTAAATTCTTACTGTCATTGCTCTGGCGCATAATGCATTGAGTACCATACTCTGATATTGTGATACACATTGATCTTCCTTCGTTTGAGATACTGGCTCACAGTCATACCGTGACAAGCTAGCTTGTAAACTGCCAGCACTTTCTATATCCAAGTGGATTCCAAATTTCTGCAATGATTCCTGAATTTTTTGCAGCACTAGGCCCAGTGGTGGTGTGTGTTTACGTAGTAATGCATATTCTGGTATGGTTTTGTATAGGTGCGTAGCTACTGTCATATTTGCTAGCAACATAAATTCCTCGATAAGCCTACAAGTAAAAGAAAAAGAAGCATAAGCAAAAGAATGCATAATTCGATGCAGTGTTTTAGTCTTGGAAACTATTCTAGTTCAGAGTGTATGACAGAGGGTTAAAGAAAAATTTTGTAATTACTGAGTAATATAAATTAATGTACCTATTACTATCTTTCAATTCTTCTAGACCGTATGATATCGGCAGACCTGTGGTCCGATCTATATTAATACGGATCTTCGGCTGATCAATTCTTAGGGCTCCGCCGTCAAATCTCTTTTTCCGCAAAATCAGCGATAATTTGTACAAATTAATTACAGTATCAGAAATTTCTGATGATTTCCATTTACCAATGATAAGCAACGATTCATCTGTCGACCAATCCTTCAATGGATTTTCAATGATCTCCTGTGCTTGCTCGTATGACATTTTGCAACATGAGTTAATTATTACTTTAGCGAAACGATGCTTTATCACTTCCGCTTCCGGAGTCATTTCTAATATAACTGAGAATGCCAATCTGTCTATACCAGGAAGGAGAGAACATGCTTGACACAAGTTCTTTGGTAACATATGGTGAACTGTGTTGACTAGGTAAATTGTAGTGGCACGTTTCGCGACTGCTTCGTCCAGTGGTGAAAAAGCTGTTAAGAAATGCGTCACGTCCGAAATATGTATGCCTATCTGAAATTAGAGTAGCTTTAATAAGCTCTTACTCCAGTAAAACTATTTCCAGTCCTAAGGAGTAAGAGTTTAATAGATACAAAGAGAAGTACGAAATGCTTGAAGAAATTATAAAATTTTTACTTCAAAATTGCCATTGCTCAAACGTGTGAAAGAAAGCGCATCATCCAAGTCCACAGCAGTGGCAGGATCAATTGATAATACACATTTGTCCCTCCAGTCTTCTCGATCTTCGATATCGGCGCTAGTTGGTACGTAGTCTCCAGATGGTAGTCCTTTTGTTAATGACTCGTCATAAGGTGAAGGATCCAAATCATTCTGAAGTAATATGGCTTTGGTCTCTACTTCCAAATTTCCTACGTTACCCACCATTGTTAGAATTTTTCTATAGAATGGCAAACAAATGTCAAATTTATAATAGGAAACGGAATTCCACATTTAAAGTGTCAAGGTCATGAATATGAAACACTGTACTTACCCTCTAGCAAACGGAAGACTCTTCCAGTCTGTTAATTCAGCGAGGAACAGAACTTCTGCAAACTTGTCAGGCTTCTTCTCGAAGTTTGGAGGTAATGTTGTTGAGTCGATTATCAAAAGTGGAAATCTTACGTCACGAGATTGAAAGAATAAAGCTGGTCTATCCTTATTAGACATTGGCTTCAGGAAACCAATAGCTTTTCTCGGATGTACCTTTTCCAAAATGTACACCACGACACCAGTTTTCTGCTTTTTATCTTTCTCAGAAGCATACCACTTTTCTTCTGGATTTATCTTAGCGATAACCAAATCTCCGTCTAATGCACGATTTCTATCTTGAAGTCCAATAATTAAAAGATCCTGTTCACCGTCTGTTATTGCCAGATATGCATGATTCGAAAATCTACGATTAATACGTATATTGCCTTCAATGTACTCGACTTGTCCATCATGTTGCTTCTGTAAAATATTATGCGCCTCTTCGAATGATATATAATCTACAAATGACTTTCGTACTTTCTTTGAACTTTTAGCTTGACGTTCATCCGTCTCCGTTTTTTTAATCATTTTACAACCGCTTGTTTGAACTTTTTCTACTTCTTTAGAGCTACGTTTTTCTTTACCAGATATCTCTTGTTTTTTTTGTTTACTACTTTTAATATCCTCGCTAGAAAGTTTCTTGACTTTTTCTCTATCATGCTTTCTTGTCGCCTTAGCCGTTTTCTGTTTGTACTGATAATATAATGCTCTTGTTAATATAATATGAATTTGCACTCAAATAGAATTAATATAAAGTTTAATACAGTTATGCTTGTTTCAAATGATGTGTTTAATACATACCTCATTTACAGATATAACATGTTCCTGAAGTTGCTGTAGTGCTATATAATCAGCACAGTCTGTGGATACAACATTGGGCATTTTTTGTTTCGATTGTTTCTCTGCCTTCTTAGATTTCTTAACTTTTACTGCATGTACTTCTAGGCTTCCTGGTCCAGACACAATCTGATTGGAAGGTTTTATATCATTTGTTGATGTTGTAGCTGCATCTCTTGGTGACTTAAAAGATTGTGCCTTTCTTGAAATAACGTTAAAGTCTTCTGTTTCATTAATAAGATGCTCCAGGGTGTTGTTACCATTGGTTGATAATGCAATTGAAGGTTTCAATGGGTTAAAATATATTGTGTTTTTTGAACTAACTTTAAGATTTTTTCTTACATTCATGAGACACTCTGGACCATCTGTACTAGTTGCCGATGATACAGCTGGAGCTTTTGCTGATTTACAGGATTTTGTCTTTTTTGAAGAAACACTGACATTGTCCATTGCATTGATAAGAGGCTCCAGGGCATTTTTGAAATTTTTTGATGATGCAACTGCAGCTTTAGAGGGTTTAGAAATTTTTTCCTTTTTTGGAATAACACTGACATTTTCTCTTGTACTAATGAGTTCCAGGGCATCGTTCTTAAATACATTATCAACAAGCTTTTTCCTTGATGCTCGCTTTCCACGTCTGCATTTTTCATTTATATCGTTGGATTTTGAAGTACCAGGAGTTATTGGTGAGCTATCTGGCATTATGGAGTGTGAAACCTAAAATAGCAAAGAAGAATAATAATAAAAGAGAATGTAGACTGAACTAGGAGCTCAGTTTCAGAATTATTACAAAGAAAATAAGAACTTGCCTTTTTCAATATTTATATGTATATAATAATTTATGTGCTAAAGTATTTAACATATGAAACTTTTGCTTATCCTTCGCTTACCTATGTAACTTTATCAGTGTATAATAAGCTGTCATATATTATCACAATGTGAGAAGAAATTGAAAGTTTAATTTTCCAAGAAAAATAAATATCAAAAGGAAAAATAAATATATCTATACAAACAGGTTAACTTTTGAGTATTCTTAAGTCGGATAACACTTCGACCCTAAATAATTTTCGTTAACAAGAATGACACTATGTACAATTTATTTATTACTTCACCTATAAATCCACTTATTTCAGATTTAATCGAATTGCACGGCATAATTGTAAACCGACCCTAAAAAGAAATAAATATGCCAATTGTTAGAGAGAATTAGAGATAATCGAAATTTGCACTCCGCAGGTGCTGCGCCAGGCGATAGCTATAGTGACCTAACGTGCTTAAACGTTTCCAAGATGGCAATATGTGTCGTTGATATATAATAGCTCGATTGTGAAAATTTGAGTGGAAATATTTGTTTTTCTGTGAATTTTCGGAACAATCGAGGAGGGAGGAGATCGCAGAAAATGCCGCTACCGATTCAGGTTATGCTCTTTCAGGTAATTCACCGATCCGACCGTTGAAAATTATTTTGTGTCGGACACGGTTAGAGAAATTGTAGACAAATTAGGGTTAGTTTTGACAGATGACCCGCTTTATGAGTTTTAGCGATTATTCCTTTTTTATATCATAGGGTCACCTTCATTCAAGTTGCATGCTTGTTTTTTAACATAATGTTTTCGTTTGTACAGCAAAATGCCGTTGAGCCCATGCAAGTCGATGCACCTACAGAGGATAACGATAATACAGAAGAAGAGCCGTATATCGTGGAGAATCCCACATTGGTACGATGACTTTATTAGGACCTTTCTATTTTTCTTTTTGAAAAAATCTTTCATTAAAATCATGATTGGTACCATTATATAGTATTATTATTTTTAGACTACCAAGTTTTACATATTTCTTTTTTAATATCACTTACCTATAACCTTATTGTTACAATTTATTAAGTGCGATCTCAAAAATATATTTGTTCTTCTAGGACCTAGAGGTCTATGCTAATAGTTACACCGGACTGGCTAAATTATATAGACTTATTTATATAGCAGATCATTGTCCAATGCTAAGATTGGAGGCCTTAAAAATGGCAATCACTTATGTGATGACCACATACAATGTATCTCTATATCAAATACTACACAAAAAGCTATTGCAAACTGTTGGCACTCCAGGCTTGCCAGATATTGCTGCTCAATCTACATCTCAGGACATACCAACTATAGATCAAATGTGGGTAGAAACACGGTCTAAGAAAGCTGCTTTAAAACTAGAGAAGTTTGACACTGATTTGAAAAACTATAAAAGCAATTCTATCAAAGAAAGTATAAGGAGAGGGCACGATGATCTGGGTGATCACTATTTGGATTGTGGCGACCTGAGCAATGCTCTCAAATGTTATTCAAGAGCCCGTGACTATTGCACAAGTGGCAAGCACGTAGTTAACATGTGCCTTAATGTAATAAAGGTCTCCGTGTATCTTCAAAACTGGTCGCACGTACTTTGCTACGTGAGTAAAGCTGAAAGCACGCCCGACTTCCCAGACGTTCATGGAAAAGATAACAATCAGTCAATAATAACAAAGCTGCAGGTAGCAGCAGGATTAGCAAAGTTGGCAACAAAGAGATACAAAATGGCTGCAAAGCATTTTTTACAAGCTTCCTTAGACCATTGTGATTGCCCAGAACTTCTCTCACCAGGGAACATTGCCTTGTATGGTGGACTTTGTGCTCTGGCAACTTTCGATAGACACGAATTGCAAAAACAAGTTATATTTAGTAGCTCATTCAAATTATTTCTTGAACTGGAACCCCAGCTCAGAGATATTATCTTCAAGTTCTACGAATCTAAGTACGCCTCCTGCTTGAAATTACTGGATGAAATAAAAGACAATATACTCCTGGATATGTACATAGCGCCACACGTTAATTTGCTTTACACGCAGATACGAAACAGAGCTTTGATCCAATATTTTAGTCCCTACTTAAGCGCTGATATGAGACGAATGGCGACTGCCTTTAATAGAACAGTTTCGGCCCTGGAGGACGAGTTAATGCAATTAATACTCGACGGACAGATTCAAGCTCGTATAGATTCGCACAATAAGGTACCAGTAGTTTACCTATCGTAAAGCCATCAACAATTCGATTAAAGATTGTACCTAATATGTCATTAAAAGACAACGCCAAGGGTTCATCGATAAAAATAACATACGTTTCAGATTCTTTATGCCAAAGATGTCGATCAACGTAGCACAACCTTTGAGAAATCAATCAGCGTAGGCAAGGAGTATCAAAGACGTACTCGCATGTTAATCTTAAGAGCAGCCATGCTCAAACATCAAATTCATGTAAAGGTAGATGATTGAGTCACTTAAGAGTGTCAATAATGGAACATATTTTTTTAAAATGACTACAATTGCAGAGTCCACAGCGTGACAACACACAAGGTGGTGAGATGTCGGTGGCACCAGGTAACAGCAGTTTAGCACCAAGAAATTAATTTAAAAAACCGGCAAATCCATCAGCTAAGACAGCAATTGTACGAATCTAATTGACCCGCACTCATTGCCAAAGGCATCTGTTATGTAAAGTAATATCTTTGCTATTGTGTTCCGTTGTTTAGAATACTTTCTTTACTTTTTCTTATTGCATATACCCAATGTACATATAATAAGGCCCTACCAATAAATCCCCGATAACTAGTGCCCAATCGATATTCTATAATAAAAGAAAAAGTAATTTCTGCTTCGAACAATGACTGGTTCTCCATTTTTGGCTGTTTATTTAAATATATTTCCGTCATTTTGGTATTATACAGGAAATGCTACTGTGGCGCCGCCACGTGCATGCGTCCATTACCAATCTGGTCGTACTGGTCAGTAGTCCCGCTTCCTTTTGCGTCACTTGCTCGTCGGATCCATCCTCACAAACTTCTTATGTCTCTCAGCTCTTCCATAAATTTATTCCACTTTCATTAGTGATATTTAAAAAGAATCGTCGCTCCAATCACAAAGAAAAATGGGTCGTTACAGAAGGTAATAATAGAATATTAATATACACTCGCGCGCTTTTTACTGAAGCGCATCGTTCGAACTTTAGGCTGTAGTTTAATGTCGTGTGTAGTTGGTTACAACTGCTATTCGCATTATTGGATTGAAGGAGTTAAATTATTCTAGTTAAGCTTTAGGGGTTTCTTTTCTTTTTTTTCCTTTGTTTTGCAATTTTACTTGAGTCACTATTTTGGAGTCGGCTACATAACCTATATAGTACAGTAGATACTTTACCAGATAATATATTATCTGAATGGTTTGTCCAAAATGTCCTACGTTTCTTCAGTATTCGCCATTTCCGAATAATCTTTTCTTTGCGTGATTGCATTGTATCGACGTTTGCTTTATATTTTGCAAACGATCGCCCTGCAATTGCGCTAAATTAATCTGAAGGCTAATTAACCTCGTTCATACGTTGCGGTGGATGCGGTCAGTCTCCTTCTGACAAAACTGATTAATTTTACTTAGAATGTGTAATCATTGATTTAGGGAAGAACATATTGTGTTATATTTTTCTGGAATGTATAATACATCTCATTCTTGAAAGATATTTTTGGCAGTAATTATAGAATTCTCAAATCTAATGTGTACAAATGAATTTTGATTGCTACCGATGCATCACTATGTCATATTTGAGAATTATATTAAAGCACATGGTACTTATAGGTGTTATATAAGACTGATTATTTAATAATATATTTATTAATGCAGAAATTCATTCTTTTATAATGTTTACTGTGTCTTTTGTACTGATCATATACTATGCTGTATCTAATATTTTGATGACAGAACGTTATCATTTTATTGAGCATTTATTAAACATCAATGCTCTAATCAGCAGTTGTATATAAATATTGTTTGGTAAATAAGTTTAAATGGAAATGCACTACTTTTACTTATGAAGTTCAAAATATTGTGGTACCATAGACATTGTTACAAAGCAATGCTTTAATTTTATAAATTGTACTTACTTGATGCTATACAACTGTAAAAAGTATTTAGAACGTTTAATATATAAGAACTTTGAAAGTAGAAAACACAACTTTTCTATGTCACTGTTGTACATGTTTAGTCGGAGCCGTGATAGGGACAGGAGGCGAAGATCTCGTAGCCGTTCACGCAGTCGATCACCACGAGATAGAAGAGGATGGGGTGGCGGTGGTGGTGGAGGCGGCGGTGGTCGAGATCGTGTTGGTAGCGGTCGTGGAGGTCGGGGACAGCCAGGAGCAAATTTAAGGAAACCACGATGGGATCTGAGTCGCTTAGAACCGTTCAAGAAAGACTTTTACATACCAAACGATACAGTTCAAAATCGAGATATGCGACTCGTAGAACAGTACCGTAGTGAAAAGGAAATCACGTTAAGAGGAAAAAATATTCCTAATCCTGTATTCACATTTGAGGAAGCAGGTTTCCCTGATTATGTACTCAAGGAAATAAAGTAAGTGCTATGACATTGACATCACTTATATTTTTATACTCAACCGTATCTTCTTGAAATTTTTAATACATCTTATCTGTTGATTTAATACAATTGTACCTTATTTAATTTGCAGGAGGTTAGGTTTTAAGGAGCCAACGTCCATACAGGCTCAAGGATGGCCTATTGCTTTAAGCGGTCGGGATATGGTTGGAATAGCTTCTACAGGCTCTGGTAAAACTTTATCGTATATTCTACCAGCCATCGTACACATTAATAGTCAGCCAAAGCTCAGTCGAAAAGATGGCCCTGTCGCTCTAGTGTTGGCTCCTACTAGAGAATTGGCTCAACAAATCCAACAAGTGGCTGACGATTTTGGACATTCATCGGGCATCAGAAATACTTGTCTATATGGTGGTGCACCCAAAGGTGCTCAAGCTAGAGATCTCGATGGAGGAGTAGAGATCGTCATAGCCACACCAGGACGACTTCTTGATTTTTTGGAATCTGCAAGAACGAACTTAAAAAGATGTACATACTTAGTCCTGGATGAAGCTGACAGAATGTTGGATATGGGATTTGAGCCACAGATCAGAAAGATCATTGAACAGATACGGCCTGATAGGCAGACACTTATGTGGTCTGCCACATGGCCTAAAGAAGTTAAGAACTTAGCAGAAGACTTTCTCAAAGATTATGCTCAGATTAACGTTGGCTCGCTGCAACTGGCGGCGAATCATAATATTTTACAAATTATAGATGTCTGTCAAGATTATGAGAAGGAGAACAAGTAAGCTTATTGTTTTTCAATAATAAATCTCATATTCCTGGCATTCGATCTTTTTAATCGATTTAATTATTTCTTTGCAGATTGAGTACTCTTCTTAAAGAAATTATGTCAGAAAAGGAAAATAAAACCATAGTATTCATCGAGACGAAACGCAGAGTGGATGAAATCACTAGGAAAATGAAGAGAGACGGATGGCCTGCAGTTTGCATTCATGGCGATAAAACACAACAGGAAAGAGATTGGGTCTTACAAGGTAAGATTGAAGAAAAAATTAATAAATTAAAAAATCTTTATTTACAGCTTATTAAGCTGATGTAACTTTTTCGTAGACTTCAGATCCGGTAAATCTCCAATTCTCGTAGCAACAGACGTAGCAGCTCGTGGGCTTGGTGAGTGAGCTATTCTACCTTTCTTTTACTTTTTTAAAATATATTTAGAATTGGCAACTCAGATGTATAAGCTTGCTACGTAGGAACTCATTTATGCCTTAGTCAAGCTGCGGGATCTTTTTTTTTCCTTTTTTTATAATATTTGAAACAACTTATAATACGATTTAAAATATTGATATGTTTTCAGTAACAGACATTTTCAAAGTTGTTAACCATAATTTATTTTATGAAGATGATTATATAGTTCGATTATTTGCCTCACTGGACATTCAATAGTATCTCTTGGTTATACTCGCAAGTATTATTATTCAATGGTGAGTGAATACGTGTTTCTGTATCATTTTCCCG
The DNA here is from genome assembly GCA_030142375.1 of Calameuta pallipes. Lineage (NCBI taxonomy): Eukaryota > Metazoa > Arthropoda > Insecta > Hymenoptera > Cephidae > Calameuta > Calameuta pallipes. The sequence continues at coordinate 1,190,529 of JARQSW010000561.1, read as the reverse complement.
CAGCAAAAAATGAAAATAGAATGATATTAGTAGCCATTTTCGTCCTTGCATCCATTGATGCTACGCAGTAAAGATTCACACTGTCTGATCATTGCCAATAATTAACTTTTTTTCGCGTGATTTCATTGAAACACATTTTTCAATACAGTTAACATTAGCAGTCAACAATTTGTCATATATTATCATGCTATTCCAATGTATATTAAATCCTATGTACCTCGATCGATAAAATTCAATTATATTGCACACATATGGTTAACTTTATTAATAAAATGTTTCATTCTTTTCAACTATACTTGAAACATAGGCAAGTAAAGTAAAAGCAATTGTCTTGAACATCAAATTGTTGACGAGTAGATTTGGCTAAAAATTAAAAATTTAAACAAAGATACAAGTTGAAACATTAGCAAGAATTTCTTTATTGTAGAAATAAAAATATAAAAAAAGATTTAGAGCAGGTACTTATAAGTAAAATAAAATATGGAATAATGTAAGGTATGAGACGAAGTAGAAGAAGAGGAGGAGGAGGAGGAGGAGGAGGTTAATGATGATGATGATGAATTGAAAATGAGGATTTGTAGCTAACGCGGCTGGATGTTTGTTTGCATTGCAGAGGCACATTGCGCGCAGGCCCACGCCGGGTAATGCAAAGCATATTGGGGCCGCCCCGCCGCCTCTTTGTTTGGTGGTGCACTGGTTTGCATTGTCTGCGCTGGCTGCTGCGCGTGCCTCTATCCGTCAATAACGTGACGGGCCAGTCCGGGCCCGATCTCAGGCCTAATCACAGGCCCTACGTTAATCTACGTACCGGATATCTCGGTCCTACGCTACGCCGTACGCCACCTGGGCTGGTCAGGTCGTTGTTGCCAGAATAGAGTCCCTTCCACTGGTCACTCGAGCTAATCAGAGACCCGACAGCGGTCCGGTCCGGTCCAATGAGGCGGGGGCATGATAGCTGATGCCCGAGCCTCTAGTGGGCCCCTTCTTAGCAACCGAGCGGCGGAGGCTGTAGCTGGAGCGAGCGCAAACAGCCAGGCCCTGCCCGTACGTTGCTAGCGACACTCGCCCACTGAATAATTTTAGTATGATAGTATAATATACTATACAATCAAATCAGCCAATATCACCCATTGTATCCTTTACCTTTTCCCATTGCCTGCCTTCATCCCACTTTATCATTCCTTAATCATCATTCAATTTAATTTACATGTCCCAACTAACTTCGCCTTCATTTCTCTTACTCTTACACCTAAGTTCTACTCACATCCGTTTCTCGTCTGAGACACTTTTTCATTTTCTTATCTTCCTATTTGTCCTCGTCTTTTACATTTTCCATTCCTCTTTTTCATTTGCTTTCTCTCTTCTTTATTTATTTATTTCTTTCTTTCTGTCTGTCTGTCCATTTGCATCTCACAGTATGCTAACTCATGTATCGAATAAAGCACACCTGTGTACCGAACTCCAGTCGCTCTTTGCAGCTTCTATGGAATTTTTTTTTTTTTAATTTATTGTTAACAGCGGGGTCATTGGGATTGCTTTTTATTGATTGATCGAGATTTATTTTGTTATATGATACTTGTTGTGACAGCTTGAGTTATGATGTTTATACAAGTTTCAAGTTTTTTGCTCCGTTGAAAATCAGTTCAAGTCGCAAAGTTATATTTTAATATTATTGACGCTTGCGAAGAGGCGACCGGAGTCATTTCCAGGGTCATAGTTTATTTTACATTTTACAAACTTTAATAATGCTCGATGCGCTCCTCAAAGATTGTCTTGAGTTAGTTCTTTTACGTGGCTCGTGTCTGTCGATGCTTTCTCATTTTACTTCAACTTGGTGCAATGATCCAGTAGGGATGCTTGTAACGTCACCTCGATCCGTCGATCACGGTAACATTGTCATTTGATGATAAGAGAAATAAAAGTTTACTGAAATGAATTAAGTGAACTAAAAATATATTATTCTTGCGAGTGCTACAACTATTTGGAAATTGAAATCGCTTTACTCAAATTAAATGTTTTCCAGTTTCACGTTTACAAGAAGTTTTCGTAACTAATCATATTTACAAGTCGATGGATTTAATTCATTTTTCATTTGGAACATTTGTTTTCTTAGTAAGGATCGTCGATAGTTTAAATTTCTTTGAGCCATTAATTATCTTTGTATTGTTCTCGTGTCGTAGCCACAGACGAGCAGTTCTTTGGGAGCGCATTCGTTTCCTGCAGTTGGTCAATGCCGCGTTATCTCTTCTCAATATGTAAATTCGTGTAATCTGTTCGGTACAGTGGTGTATCGTATTCCTTGCAGCACTACCGTACAAAAACTGATGTCTGTATTACGCGCGATCCTCCCATACACAACAAGTGGGTCACCGATTAAATGACACTGTTCGTTTCAGACGTTGAAGACGTAAAGTTCGTCATCAACTTTGACTACCCCTCGTGCTCAGAAGATTACGTTCATCGTATTGGACGCACTGGTCGTCGGCAGAAGACAGGAACTGCGTACACCTTCTTCACGCCGAACAATTCAAACAAGGCGAACGACCTGATACAAGTATTGAAGGAAGCCAATCAGGTTATCAATCCCAAGCTACTGGAATTGGCTGACGGTAGAGGAGGCGGCTACGGAAGACACAGAGGTAACTGTGATCTTTGAAAGAAGTAAATTCAATATCACTCTTCATGAGGATTGTCGAATAATACTGTGTCGCTTGATTGTGTTTAAGGAGGAAGAAACAGGTGGCGCACGCGAGGTGGTCGCAGCGGACGGGAACGCAGCTATTCCAGAAGCAGAAGTCGAAGTCGTAGCAGGGAACGCAATGGCCGTGGAAGTCGTAGAAGTTACAGTCGCAGCTATTCCCGCAGTCGCAGCCCCGTTAATAATCGCACAGGCAAGTCCTCAGCCAGTCCCAGCGGTGGAGGCTCTGCTCCAACTCCGCCTCCCACAGCCACCCGTTTGAATCTTCAGCAACAACTACCACCACCACCACCATCACCACCACCACCACTACCACCGCCATTACCACTGTCATTACCTTTACCACTTTCGCTACCTCCGCCGCCTCCTCCGCCACCACCTTCTTCACAAGCAGCACCTCCTACTTGTGGCAATCGGCGACATTCTCCAGGTCGAATCATGATCCAACAGCAGCAATTGTCCGCTCCGAATCATTCGGTCCATTCTGGTCCACTTCAGCCACCACAGCCTTTGCAACCATCCCTTGCGCCTTCCTTGGGACCTACGGCGGGGTCCCCGTTAGCCTCTCATATCCATCCGAACTTCTCGGGGGCCCCGCCACCACCTCTTCGCACAAAGATTATGGGGGTTTTGGCGATGGGAGAGGGAGGAGCTCCTCCTCCGCCAAGGGTGAACATGGCGAACGTGGGTGAAGGTTATCACCACTACGGGAGCGGACCTCCGCCTAACATGAACATGGTCCCTCCGGCCCCGATAGGCGGGGGTGGCTATCAGAACGTGCTGCTGCCGCCCTCGGCATACTACCAGCCGCCTCCGCCGCCTATGCACCCCAACAATGGCTTTCATCGCTAGCAGCGCCACTCCTGCTCTGCCGCGTGGCCAAAAGGTTTGTTTAGATCTTGCGGGTGCGGTACGTCAAGTCCATTTTGACGGTCTACTTCCTTCGCCTTCTCTCTACGAAGGACAACTCACCTACGGAGGCACATCTTCGCTTTGGCTTTGTACTTTTTCTTACGTTTTTTTTTTTTTTTTATCTACTGTTTACGTCACACAAGGCTGGTTGATCATGCTCATACAACGGCGTAACGATACGATCTCGGCATCGGCTTCAATTTTATATTTACTTCAATTTCTTTCATTTCATCATTTCCTACGTAAGACTCTAACATGTATCGTGCATAGCAGTCACTGTAGAATGTTCATGTGTTATTTTCAGCTAGCTTGACAGCACATTAAGACAGATTTCAAAGTGGTCCCTCCAAGTCTCGCATCATCTCCTCACTTTCCATCTTTTCTCTGCGATCAAAGCCGGCCGTCCGTTCACCATTTATTAAGCGTCAAACACCTCACCCACCACCCTTCGCTGGTCAACGGTATTATTTGTACGTGAAAATCGACTTGACGAATCGATGCCGAAGAAACTGGGGGCCATGTTTAATTGTAAAATTAATAATGAATACGCGATTATCACAAGTAATACTCGCCCGATAATTTTTCAGCATTAAACCTCGTGAACAACCAACAGCCCTGCGTGGACTCCGCCATGGATGTTTTACGTTGTTCACGTTTACATTAAGAGCGACCCTACCTCATAAGAATCTATGAAAAAGACTCTACAAGATCTCGATGAATCGTTGCTGTGCGCCGATTCTCTATAATGGTTACTTTATTTTTTTTTTTACAGAAGTCATCGGGAAGAGCTACTGGAGCAGCGAAAGATGATCATCTCCTACGGGCTGGTGGCGAAAATTTGGCAGTACTAGTTCGTAATTGTCATTAAAGAGAGAACACTGAGCACCCAACATTTTTATCACGCGCTGTTCGCCGAAGCTACGACTCTTCATTCACCATCTCCCCCTCTTGTCTTCATGTCTCCCTCTTCACCACTTTCATCAAATCTTCCCCGATGTCTCGAGGTACAGGTACGCGTGGGCGTGACCGAAGAATCAATTGTCATTTTTACACGGTACTTTGGACATCGTTTTATCGTGAAACACAGACTTCTCAGAGTGTAAGATCAATGTCGCGTAACGTTTGTTTCTACTGTCTGTCGATTGTAATGGCGTATAAATGTCTAGTGTTCAATTGCTATTCATTCCTCTGTAATTTAGATACTTAGCAATGATTCATCGATGTACAGTATTTAACGCGAATATAATAACAAATAAAATTTGTTAATCTAAATCGATTCTCTCTTTACAGTTTGATCACCCTTCAAGATATGCATCCTTGTCGCGAGCCTATTCCAGACACATAGATTCCTGCTTCTCATTCATTTTTCCCATGAAAATAAACACCATTCAACTGTCAGCATACGTAAGATACGTTATGGTTATATATTTGGTATGAAAGAAAATATTTTCATTTGAGCAGTAGCGGCACTTATTACTCTCAGTACAATTTTTATTGGAACTTGAAGGAACTGAAGCTTCATTTTTTCCTGTTACTAGAATTTATGAAGATGAATAATCCTCGTGGCAGAACTTCATGTTTATGATTTCATCTTTAATTCTGACATCCTTTATCTAATACCGATGAATCGTCGTGTTGGTAATTTTTTAAATTGTTTTTGGAAATCTAATTGAGATTGTTCATTCACTGAATATATCCGATACGAAGGTTCTGAAAGGCTGAACGAATTGAATGGTAAGTAGTACGTTTACGTAACTGTTCCAAAATAAACAAGACTAATTATTCATTCAGATAGAAATATAATCTTTATAGCCATGACCGAAATAGATATTTCTGTCGCATCGTTTGTCAATTCTATAACACAGTATTGAACAGTATGAAATTGTCCAAATAAGATACTTGTAAATCGCCAAGTGAATGAAATATTGTTATAGCAACGAAACATAAATAAATACTTATATCACCGAGCTGCGGCCATGAATTCCAGTAAGTTCTCGAGAGAAAACGGCTCAATCCAGCAGCTAGCTCTATCGATTTTATGCGGAGCAATCCAGTGAGCATGCGACAATATGTATAGCAGAGCACAGCCATTGGCTTACGCTTTATCGAGCGAAACCGGAAGAAGCGACCGAATAAAAAGGGGGTAAAAAATATTGTGCTACCCCAGCCGTACAGTGGAGAAGTTTCTGGAAGAAGAATCTCATGAAAAATAATGAAATCTTGCGGGGTTATTATCGTTTCCCTGCAGTAAACTTTAAAGTTTTACAGTCCGAAGAAGTTTCTTTTTACACAGCAGGAGAATGTACATTTTTTTATTATTGACTTTTGTATAGAAGACCTTGGGCACATCTTAACCTACAAGAAACGTCGACGATCCCAACCAGTCTGACAAAATGCTTTGTCAATTTAAATGCTTTTTATGACACTAGTATTGGTACCTCCAGGTGTGGCAATGTGAAAAGTATAGACATTCATCGAGAGGGAGAGCAGAGAGCAGAGAACGTGGAAGTCTATTTATAGTCACGGCAGGAAGAGCTTTATTGATTTCGGCTCCAGGCTTACGAGCTGGAATGCTGGGGACGATAAAGGCCAATTTCGAACTTTTAATGATTTGATTATCCTTGATTTACCTAAGAATTTTACGATAGTCGACATTATAAATCTTTGCATGATGTTTCCTTTGTTTTTTCATCAACTTTCATTAATTCTTATCCTTGGACTATATGACATTACGATTGCACGAAACTATCTGGAAGATTTTTCTCTAATAAAAATACATCCGGAACATGTTACTTTCTCTGTAAATGATCCTTCCTCCGAGAGTTTAGAACGGTGAAGGTTTCTCTTTCGCATACTACATTAAAGAACTATTGTATAGAAGTTTCTAGTGTATACTATACAAATAGCACGTACTGTTTGTCAGAGCTATACGCTTGTGCATACAATGTATACGGTAAATGGCGTAAATGTTCATGAAATCATCTAAGGATAGACACGTCTACTGAAAGCCAGTATAAAACTACGCATATGTATGCATGTATGTGCATATGTATAATGATATGAATAATAAGACTTGCTTATTTTGAGAATAGCACGAGTTGTGCTAGCTCCTTCACGTAGGAACATAGTAATTAAAAGAAGAAATATTTTGATGTGTATAACTGTAAAAGTACATAAAAGTCCAATTACGGTAGGTATTTATTGAATATTAAAAGTCGTAAGCAGTCGTAAGTTCTCCAGGTATTTCCCACATGCTTGCTTCTTTAACAAAGAGATAGCTGTATGGTCAGAGATTAGTGAGAAAGAGATAGCAACTTGAAGCAGTCATCGATTTGGAAAGAAGAATTCCGATTGGCTGTGCCCCCGTAACGTGACTGACGCTAAGCTTTCATTGGCTGACGGTGATCACGTGGTTTACCTGAAAGAAACCCACGTGACGAGGTGCTGAACGGAAACGTTGCCCAGTTGCCCGTTTCCGTCTTCCCAGCGCCTGTCAGCCATTGTCGCTCTGTTCGCCGGGTTCTTTAGGTAAGTTCTCGGGAATTTCTCTTGATTCGCGACAACAGGCAATCACAAATTTAACATAACGTTTCGCGTTTATATGCGTGCTATCTCTTGGGTATAAAATTGACACGAATTCTTGGACCATAGGCCGAATATCTTAACGGTATTTTCTTGGCTGTTCGCAGGTTTGATTGGCACAGGCTGACATAGTTTTTCGTGAAGACCAAAGGAGGATCGTTTCAAGCCACTTACGATCGTTGACGCTGTGCAAGATGTACAGCAACGGATATTCTAATCAAACTTCGTGAGTAATCAATTAATATTTTTCATTCATCGCTGCATTTAATCTACAGAAAATCACGGGCGTACACTATGCGCGACTACGATCGATAATCCCTGGGTAGCCAGTCAATTTTCTTATACTCGGCAACTGTACCGGCCATTTTGTACGCCAGCCTTTCTTCCACGTTTATTCACACCCGTCACGGTCTTTGTATTTTCAATGAATCCTTCTTCATTTTCAAACTTCTATTACGCCCGGAAGTAATCATTGCTTTTTCCAATATTCAGTATGCATATTTTCTGCATACATGATAATTTTATCACGACTGATTTTACATGTCAGTGCATTTGCCTTATTGAATATTTCCTCTTTGTACGTGACTTTGAAAAAAGAATGATAAAGCGTTCCATGGAAATGTACTCGATTATTTACTGATCATTAATTTCAATATGCAATGTCTGAGGACAAAAGGATGAATAAAAATGTACATGATACACTGTACTTTTGAGACAACTGTCTCTGAAGACTGTTTCTTGGTAATGGAATAGATAAATAAAGAAATCAAGATCTTAGTGTAATCATAATATTGTTTCTAAAAAATGCGTAATGGAGTTTTTCTTTTAATACATTGATAACTATTTGACTTCTCACAGTATACTGTAATTGATAGCCAATGGTATATTTAAAGTTTCAACTGTGGTGCAATAGGTAACTTTGTCTTGAAGAGGATTGCATAACTGTTGTTGAACATAGGAAAATACTTTGCTTAAACTGCATCACATTTTAAAAAGACTTGGTTGTCTGCAACTTTGTATAAAAAATGATACAAAGTATTTTTGAAGGAATTTGAAAGTATCTTTTAATGACCAGCAGATTACTGTGATTTATAGTAATGTTATATATCATTTTCCTTGAAGATTCTTCATAATGTTTACACTTTAAATCAAATGTAATATTTTAAGCTTATTTTGTCATATTAATTCATTCCTTACCTTTTAGCAACGTTTGTATCTGTTATCGACTGTTATTTCTAACACTTTTGGCTTCGTACCAATGACCTTTTATATTCCTATAAACATGTTTATAGTAGTTTAGTGTGACAGTTACTGTACAAGGAAGTATGATGTTTCTGTATAATACATTATGACCCGATAACTGATTTATTTTGATGTTAATGGCATAATATTTATACATTAAACAATTCTAATTGAATCAGCTGTTATTTGTCCTGACAATTGTATTTTCCTGTTGTGGGAAAAAACTGTCATCAATGTGACTGTCACACAGAGCTACAAATGACTTGCGTATGACATAACAGGCTCAATTTCTCTTGATATTTTTTATAATTAGCCGGAGTACTTTGAGTCATATTATTTGCACATAAGCATGAAACACAAGACAACGAATGAATGTAAAACAAAACTTAAATTGTATTTTTGTTGTTGGATAAAATGCATTTCATTGTTATTGCATTTTCATGCATGCATAAAATAACACCTGTCACACTATTACCACATACAGTTTGTTAACATAATTCAATATTTATTCTAAGATCGTAACCTCTTTAGATGCAAGCATAAAATTAGATTACGTGCTTATAATCGTAGAAATTTTGGTGGAACGAAAATTGTAGGAATTGAATAGAATACGATGCTAGAATGATATTCTTATGCATTTATAATTATTGCCAAATCGCTATCTACTAATACATTTTCGCGTTATGATTTAGAAAGATAAATGTTTAATATGGGTTAATGGATATAGTTACAGACCCAGAGGGAACAGGGAGTATGGCAATCGGAATGGGGGTGGAACCTATTGGAATAGCCAGCAACAAAATCAAAATGATTTTGGGGGTAAGAAGCAAAATCAGAAAAAAATCCCCGGTGATTTACTAAAGAAGCCAAATTGGGACCTGACGTCTTTGCCAGTTATTACCAAGAACCTTTACGTCCCCCATGCTAACGTGATGGGACGCACTGCCGATGAAGTGACCAAGTACCACGCTGGCAAGGAGATCACTGTCAAGGGAAACAACACCCCGTTTCCGATTCAGGCGTTTGAGGAGAGCAATTTCCCGGACTACGTAATGGAGGAGATCAGAAAGCAGGGATTCGCGGAGCCTACAGCCATCCAGGCGCAGGGTTGGCCGATTGCACTCAGCGGACGCGACATGGTCGGCATTGCTCAAACAGGATCTGGGAAGACTTTGGCCGTAAGTATTTCGCTTCAGTAAACCGGTACTCAAAATAGGGGATTCACGCCGGCGTCTCTTGGTGGTGGTACAATTGTTATTATTCATTGGTCTATATATGCTTATGTTATAGTATATTCTACCAGCGACCGTTCACATTAACAATCAGCCTCGTCTGGGACGAGGAGAGGGTCCGATCGTATTAGTTTTAGCACCTACTAGGGAACTGGCACAGCAGATTCAAAGTGTAGCCCGTGACTTTGGTTCCTCTTCTTGTATTCGCAACACATGCATCTTCGGTGGATCACCCAAAGGACCGCAGGCTCGTGACTTGGAGCGCGGCGTCGAGATTTGCATAGCCACTCCCGGACGGTTGATCGACTTCCTGGAGAAGGGTACGACGAACTTGCGCAGGTGTACGTATCTCGTGTTGGACGAGGCCGACAGGATGCTTGATATGGGATTCGAGCCGCAGATCCGCAAAATCATTGAACAGATTCGACCAGATCGTCAGGTGTTGATGTGGTCGGCTACGTGGCCAAAGGAAGTGCAAGCCCTTGCCGAAGACTTCCTCACTGATTATATTCAAATTAATATCGGTTCGTTGACACTGGCTGCCAATCATAACATTCGTCAGATCATTGAGATCTGTCAGGAGCACGAGAAAGAGTCCAAGCTCTCGGGTCTTCTACGAGAGATCAGCTCCGAGCGCGGGAACAAAACTATCATCTTCGTGGAAACTAAGAAGAAGGTGGATGATATCACTAAAGCCATTAAGAGAGACGGCTGGTCCGCAATTGCCATTCACGGCGATAAGTCGCAACCTGAAAGAGACTACGTACTATCGGAATTCCGTAACGGAAAGACCGCCATTCTGGTTGCAACTGACGTAGCTGCTCGCGGATTGGATGTCGAGGATGTCAAGTACGTCGTGAACTTTGATTATCCCAACAGCTCCGAAGACTACATTCACAGAATAGGAAGGACCGGACGTTGTCAAAGTGCCGGAACTGCCTACGCCTATTTCACGCCAAATAACGCGAGGCAGGCTAAGGAATTGATATCAGTTCTCGAAGAAGCTGGACAGCCGATCAACCCACAGCTAGCCGAGATGGCCAACTCCCAGAGAAATCAGTACGGAAAGGGTCGTCAGCGTTGGAACAACAGCCGATCCAGCAAGGACAACAACTCCAGCGGAAGTCCTAGAAGCAACGCCAGTCCGACAGGAAATAGTTGGCAGAATAACACTCAGAACGTACAGCAGGATAACAGAGCCCTCGTTCGTCAACAAAATGGCTACCAAGCTCGACCAAACAACTATCAAAATAGCTACCAGCAACGTCAAACAAATGGCTACCAGAATGGATATCAATCTAACAGCAACGGCTACCAAGGTGGCGGTGGCGGCGGCGGTGGTGGTGGTGGTAGCGCCGGCTATCAAAATGGCGGCGCACCGCGTTACCAGAGTCGTGGCGGTTATCAAGGCAATCGTTTTAACAGTCGACAGAACAACGGTTACGGAAGCAGTCAGAACAACCAAGGGATGTACTCGATTCCACCGCCGTTCATGATGCCACCTGGAGGTCACACTGATTCCAGTATCCAGAGTCTCGTCAACAACAAATTCTTCCAGACGAATCGACCACCTCCTGGCACCAACGCATGCGCTTATCAGTCCATGGGATACGGGCAGTTCCAGGCCGTTCCACCGTATGGTTATCCTTACCCACCAACACCGGTACAGCAGTGACGCTTTTCACGAGGTAAATCATTAGGAGCTTGGGCTAAATGAACAAGTTAACTGCTCATTATCGCTCCGTTTAATCTTCACGCGAGAATTTCGTATTACTCGCGTTGGGGGGTATACGGTAGAATTTCTTTGAATATGTTCTTAATGTAATAATTCATAATTTGTTTCGTTTTTTTTTTCTTTTCTTTTCTTTTCTTCCTTTTTGTACTTCTCTGGAATGGTGCTGACTTGACGTCATCGAGCTTAGAGAATGTCTTGTATACTGAGAGAAAGGAAGGATTGGTGAGTGTCGAATGGATCGCTCAGATTAAAAAGTTAATGGATACCGTACGAATCTTCAGGCGGTATCCAAACTATGCTGGACTACGATGAACGCTATGTAAAAAAAAAAAGGAGAAAAATTCGATATTAATTTTCCAATCCGATGAAAGGATTCGCTTTTTCAAAATGAATTACATAACGAGTAATAATGGAGGGGAAACTGGCCTACTTAATTACTTAAAATGAAAATGTTAAGGATGGACGAATTTACGCGTTCTATTGGGTTCTTTATTATATCAGTGATCTAGCGATTATAAGGGAAAGGTATGCAATGCCGTAGTTGATGGAACGTATGGGATCGAGAATGAAACGAGAGAATGGATAGTGAGAGTGAAATTGGAAGAGAAATAACGATGCGCCAATTAATTAGAGGCACATTCCAGTCGAGTCTTGATGTAGCGTTAGCTTGTTAGAGATGGTATAACGATATAATATTATATTGAATATCGAGCATGACCACAATTGTAGTTACCGTGGTCAATTCTATGGTAATCGAATAGTAATCTTCTTGCGATAACTATGTAAAACTTACCTGTATGCTTTTCTGAAATGCACGAAACATATAGAAGGGGTGGGTGGGTTAGGATTAATAATTTATAATTTATTTATAATTGCGTATACAGGCGACGCTCTACAAAAAACGTGTAAGGCCTTTTGCATAAAAATTAAGCCGTGCGCTTACGTAACGAACCGTGCTCTATTAATTCCGCGACGAGACTGGGTGTGTCTCGAGCTTAGAAAGAAGAAAAAAAAGAAAGAAAAATCTTTTTCGACGAAAGGCAACGCGTTCAATATTGGGAATTTAAATCGCACGATCGAACGAAGTATCCTAATTAATACTGAAAGAGAGAGAAAAAGAAAAACATTTTTTTTACGGGTTCGCTTGGGGCGGGAGGGTGGGGGGATCATAAAGGGGAAAAAACAAAGAAAAAAAAAATCGTGGAATTATTAAGTAAAGGTAATAAAATAAAAAAAATGAGACAAAATATAAAATGAATCTTCAATGGCATTCGCGCGGTATTTTGGGATTGGGTGGGAAACTAAGTAAAATCGGACGCGTAGTCACATGGCTGTGCATCTCAGAGCAAAGCTCAGTTTATTTTTGTATCAAAAGTAATTTGTTGTTAGATCAACGAATGATAATGATGATGATATAAACATTGTTGTTTGATATTTATGCAACTGGCCACCGAGTGGCCGCCTCGCTGCGCACGCCCCACGGCCAACCAAGAGAAGTGCGGGGCCGGCTGCGATCGAAAATCCATCGTACCTGTGTCTCTTTTTTCTTTTTTAATTTTTTTTTTTTTAAATATAGTTTCGCGTCGAAATTGACCACTTTTACTTTTAGTAACAGTACGAGTCTAGGTTGTTATATATAAATAAATGTTTAATAAGCTGCATAAGATATACACTACCTGCACACGAGGCTAAGGCAGCCGTGCGCGCCACCGTCTTACGTATACGCGTACACGCACTAACGAAACATTGTCTTTGCGAGACGAAAGAGGAAAAAAGCGAATTTTCATTTTAATTCTTATTTGCGATATTGTAAAACAAAAATTTGCCAATTCTCAATGTTAATTGTTACGCCGTCGGAGATGTCAGCGTCGAGCGAGTCATCTTCTTGCGCGTTTTCGACGTATCTCGTGAGCCTCCAGGTCGCGAGTAATTTTGTCCCGATGCCAAATTTGTCGAATCTTTAACGATTTTTTTGTCACTGAATGCGTTTTTTCTCGTCCTTTTTTTTCCTGTCGGTGACGTTGCGCTTTATAAATGCCGAGCTTAAATCGGGGTTCGATCGAACTTCGCGATTACCGGTCAAGAATAATATGTACCAAAGGCAGCTGTGACTCTTGTCTTACATTCGTATAAAGGTTTATTGTATCGAAGCAAAACTCAGACGCGAATACTATTCTTTATTGATTTTGTATTTTAGTTTTTCATTTGTTCATTCGTTTTGCTCGTGATAGATTTAGTGGGGGAGGGGAGAGAAAAATGAAATGCACGTCAAGTCATTTATCTGCGCGTCCCAGTCGCGATGCTGGTTATGAAATATAAAAAAAAAATTCGACTAAACGCTAAATGTCGTTACCGATATTTTTCATCGGATACTCGGTAGGTAACTACAATATATCGATAAAAGTAGTTTGATATGGTAACGGATGATATTTAAATTTTTCATTTAATTCGTTTTTTTTTTCAACGTACATCTCTTACGGTACCCGCGATTATTCCCTGACACGTTAAATTCGCGAAAAAAATTATCACGGCTGATAACAACGTTTCTTATCGTGAAGTAACTTTCTCGAGGGTAACGAAGAACTAAGGGCTGAACTTGTTGATGTATTCATTGACGAGGACTGTTACCAAGAGAGGAAGAGAAGGAGGTACATGTATAGAGCGTCGGAAACTGTCAGAAACTGGAGGCTCCCTGCACATTGCGTACGCCCTCTATCGAACCTAATTGCCTAATTATTAATTGATATACATATGTTACACAGTGACGCCACAGTACACACGTTAAAAGTCCAACTTCGCGTATACTCAAAAAGAAAAAACACGTAACGCTACTATGGAAATTATTCATAGGACAAAACATACTTTGCGATACGCGTAAATATTACGCGAGCTTTCGTACTATATATATACATATATATGTGTGTGTGTGTGTAAATGTGAAAAAAATTCTCTTTTTTTTTTGTCAAATTTCGCGTTTCGTTACACGGACACCTACTGTCACCGATTTTTGCAAAGGGCTCGGTAAATTCCTTATCACCCTACGGATTAATCGTGTTTCCCGTGTTTAGCTGTATTCAATAATAAATAATCTCCCGGGGGATGACTCAAGCTTTCAATTAATCGATTGACTTCACGCTAATGATAAAACATAATCTGCGATTGTACGCCTGAGAAAATTGATTACGAAAATGATAACGGGAAATGGCGATGTGTGAGGGGAAGAAGAAACTTTTTTTTCCCCCCCAGTAACTTACTGCGTTATTTTTTTTTCTTGCTGAAATCTGTATTTTTTTTTGCTAATTCTCTCCTTCGATAATCTCAAAACTTTTTTCACGCTGATAGTGGGTGTACGCGTAGTTCTGTGATATATAAGATGTAGCGTATTAATAGAACCCACTGCTCTTATCGTGCATCATGGTTAAAATAGGAGGAAAAAAGAATTAATACGATTAAAGTAAACGTATCTCATTGGTTACTAGGACAAAAGTAATGAAAAATTAAAATATGAATGGTTATATGTCATATCACGTTGTCACAATGATATTGCTGAACCTGCTGTCGAGTTGTTTGTAATTTTTGCGAGAGAGCAAGAGAGAGAGAGAGAGAGAGAGAGAGAAATTGCGAAAATGAAAATAACTGACAACTTTGTGGGACGACGAGCAGTCTCTTTTTTTTTTGCGAGTATTCCCTTTTTTTAATTCTAGAAACGGGGATATACGTATATAGTATATACTATTACTACTACTACTATTATTACTACTAATACTACTACTATTATTATTATTACTACTACTATTACAACTATTAATTACTACTACTATTACTACTACCTATTGCGGATGGTAACTATTATATGCCACCTTCCGGTACTCTCTCTCTCTGTTAATCGTACACCAACTGTGTTTAGGTGTATCACGTGATGTAGCAGTTGACGAAAAAAAAAAAAAAAAAAAAAAGTTAATTTTCTAATTGCCAATTTTTTACAATGACGCTGATCGATGCGCATTTCGTCAGGTATGTTGCACGGGATTTATGGGTGTCGTCGGTGTATTGAGCAGCGAGCTAGAATAACGATAGGCAGGATGTGACGATGTTTGAATTATTATTTTTTGTTAATTTTTTTTTCTTTTCGACGTAATCGATCAAAGATAAAAAGAACTACCTGTCGAGCGGTGATCGCAATTTTAGAAAGTAAACGAAACTTGCGTGAAAAAAAAAACCCGAACGCTGTCGACCAACACACAGCGTTACAATATATATATGTATACCGTCGTGTCGCCAATCAATGAGAAAGATAGGCGTGCTTTCCGGATGTACCTTCTCGCAGTCATTCTCTGAAGTGTCGAGGACTCGAGATTAAAAATCATTAGATAAGCGCACGTTATTATCGTATCGCACGATGTCCCGTATCGAAACTAGATCCTCTTTTTTTTTTTTAAAAAAACAAAAGTCGCTCGCGAGGATGAGTCTCTTGGTAAGATTTATTTTCGACTTTTGTTTGTTGTTCTCTTTTTCATTCTGGGTCTTTGCTAAACACTGTACAATTGTAGCGGCACGCATATGTACACACACTGATACACTATACGCACTTCCGGTACGGAAAGGTAATTTGAAAGTACAGTCGAAGTTAAAATTATAATTGATATATCCCCATCCCCAAATGATTTTTGATCTTGGAGTCTCGATAAGGGTTTATTGTAATTTGTTTGTTTTGTTTTGTCTCTCTCTATATTCCATTTTGGTAAAAAGTCATTGGTACGCGCGAATGTCGCGCCTCAGTTTAAAGAAAGAAAAAGCCCCTGACGATACAAGGTGTCGACTCTCGTGAAGCTGCGAGAGGCTTGACGAGATTTTGCTGCGAGTTGTGAGATGTTAGGGGTCGATCCAAAGGGGTTGGATAAGAGATAGAAGGGAGGGGTGTGGATACGCGAGAGGGTTGGAGGGGAAGGTAATCGAGGGGCGGAGAGAGGGAGAAGTGAAAAGCAAAAATACCGAGTACCTTCTATATATAAATGCTGAGCGCTGTGATATCGCGTACATAAACTTTTTATTATTGTAAACCTAAATACGCATATTGTAATGTTAACGAATATTATCTCCTTTAATACAAAGACTGAATCTCTCGCCAATTTATATACGAGTTTTTAGCAGCCGCAGGTACGCGTTTCACATGCTGTACACTAATGGATACCTATTTGTATATTATTAATTACAATACTATATTTTATATGATTGGATAATGCCGTCCCCGGATGGACTTGGCTGAAATGACTATTGCTTAGTTCGATATAAATCCAACGGGTGCGCGTCAGTCGTATTGTACGTTTTTCAATAGGAACGGGTGGAACGATGGCCGAAGGTTAAGGGATGTGCTGGGAAAAAGGGATTGACGTAGGGGAGGAACGTGAAATTTTCTTCGAGTTCAGGATCAATTGATCGCGATCGTTGGATTTTTTTTTGTCTACGGATAATCGTCTCGTTGCTGTTGCCATGCCCGACGGATCTGTGGAGCGAATATCCTTGTCGACTATGCCGGGAAGATCTTGGGATATTTTTTTTTTTATATTTGTCGGCAATTAGCGTTTTAGGATCGTGGGTCAAAGGTATGACAGTCGATTAACAAACGATTGCTCGAAACAACGAAGTCGCGGTCTTTTGACTTGGGGTTTTTTTTTCTATTGCGCATGCAGTTTTTGGCTCTTTTTTGGACGCGTATTCATCGAACGTGGAACTTTGGGTACAATGTACGATCACGCCGAGCGTCGCGACGTTCGAATTTTCATATCGCCAGTTCAAGAAGGAACAATCGGGTAGTGTAACGTCAAAGGATTTTTAAAATTCCCACTAATCGTCGCGATGTTGTACGTACGTACCTTGCGTTGGATTCGATTTACAAGGTTTTCTTTCGTTTACGCTGTCTTTGTTGGATGCGACTTCAACGCGCAGACTGACGTTGCGCGGATACGCGATTTTACGTGGGTTCGATTGGCTCTTGAGAAAAAGGAAAGTTAACTAACGAGGAATCGATAGAATGCGAGAGAAAAAGATTAATCTAGTTTCACAGTATTGTCGTGTCTCTCGATGCGTTTTCTCGCAGTTTAGATTTTCATTTTTTTGTTTGTCACGTACGCGTTTAACCCGTTGTCCCTCATGGTTTTTTTTATCTGGTACGGCAATTACCCATCAAGTACAGCGAGAGTTCGAGATATTAGTTTATAAAGATGAAAAATGAAAAAGGTGATCGAATGAAGAAAAAAAAAGGAAAACGAAACTCATGAAATCGTACGAACGAATGACGTTTATTAAAAATGAGAATAACCACGGTACTCGTTGACCTCCTACCTTTCTCGTGCGTGTGACACTCTGCGACACATCTGAACGTGCACAATATACAATTTGGCTCTGTTCGTTAAACGAATGCGAAACGTATAAAGGGGCGAGTATAAATAACGGATAAACATAAAGAAAAGAAGAAAAAAAAAGATGTTAAAATACATCACTGGAGAATAACAGTGTAAATAGGTGTTTACCTATTTAAACGCGACACTGCATACCCATACTGTGTTAGTCTTTATTACTTAATATGTAATGTCCGATCCGTGTTAATGAATTTTTCCAACCGTTTAAGGGGACTACACGATTATTGTATGTAGAAACAAAGATAAAGAGAAATACATGTAAAAGGAACAAAGGAAACTCTTATGTCGCCCGGACTGTTCAGGACGTAACCGATCCTAGTATGTTTTCACTTATCTAATATTCGTGGCGGAGATACCTTTATTTTTCTTTGGCTTGTCTTTTTTTTTCCTCTACGTTCGGTTTCTTGTGGTTTATTTTTATTTTTTTGTAATTCGCCTGTTCGATTTTTCTCTTACTAAAGATAAAGAAAAAAAATGCAAATACCATAAGGAAATACCCGTCGTCGTAAATGAGAGAGTCGTAGGACATCTGTTTCGCTCATGAAAAATACACGGTATAAAAAATAGAGGTTACCACGTGCGAATATATTCCTCGTTTGCGCGCGTGACTTTGAATTCTACCGGTGAAAGGGAGAAAAAAAAAAGTTGAATCGACTTCCGGTTGAATTCGGTAATTCTCTGATCGCGAAGTTCTCGTGCAAATGGCGCTAAGAGGATCTTATAGTTATTTCAAATGAGTTTCACGTTTACTTTAATTCTACTTGTCGTGTGTTCCGCTCTCTCTCGTTGTCGTATGTGCCCTGGTCATTGCGGAGAAGCACTTCTGTTTTATCACTTTGGTTATTTTTAGGTTATGTCACGATATTACTCTGTGTCGACATTTAGGTATGACAATAGAAGGTCCTCTTGGCGTTCATGTTTTAGAGACATTCTCGAGAACGATTAATGAGAATCTAGTCAAAATTGTTATAATATCACTTAAGCCTTACAGCGCAGTCTTACGATATAATGATTTTTCATTCTCTCGTCGAGAAGAAACGGAAAATCTTAAACCTTCTCGTTTTTTTTTTCCTCTGTGCGTCGTGTATTCTTTTTTGTCCTTTGTTCACCTACCGATAAGTATCGACGTGCGATCTTTCGCGGCGGACAACGTGTGTCGTGTCTGCTCAATTCCTTTTTTTTCTCTTTTTTTGAGAAGGAAAGAAATAGAACGAGAGGCTTCATTTTTATACGATGAGGCTTCACTGACGATAAATGAAATGGTAGATTTTTCAAGGGGCCTTTATATTATTTTGAGCATCAGCACATTGCTCAATACAATCAAACTGTTACGAAGTGATATTATAAATATTAAAAAAAAAAGAGGTATTATATTGTGTAAAGCGAGCGAGCGAACTTGACGGGCATATATAAGTTTTTATATTTGATACTAGTTTATGATAGAGATGATTGAAGACAAAAAATGAAAGAGAGTACTAAGAAGCTATTCCCTGGTCGTTAGCCGAATGTTTATTCCAGTGACGTTAGTTTTAACCTGAAAGAGAGAGAGAGAGAGAAAACGAGCGAGAACGTACGAACGATAGAGAGATAATTATTATTATTGAAGAGGCGGTATTTATTTTTTGACCATGACATGATTTGAGGGAGTAAAGTGATATTTAGTAGTGTGTATGATAATATGAATATATTGCTGCATCCCTTGCTGAGAGGAAAAGAAAGAAAGATGAATAACGTCCTTTCAAGAATACATTTAAAGAATTTAAAAAAAAAGGAGTAACACTGAATGCCCTATGGTAGTACTCGTTAACGCGATTTATCATTTTTTTTTGAGGTTTAAGGGGAGACAAACTCGTTAATAATACTAAGACCGCAGGAAGCAAGACAGTTGGACGACAAACGATAAGAAATAAACAATATAAGATACTGCTCTACATTCAGATTCTCTTCTGTAGGTTTCACTAAAGTGCATTTCTTGTATGTTATACAGTATTATGATAGAAAATAAAATAAACATATTGCAATTGTAACTGTACTGTGTACCACTCATTTTACCTAATGTACCTTTTTGACAGGAAAGTCAACTGCATTACCTTTCCTTAAACTATTCCTTTAATTTTACATAATGTAACTTATATTATATTTAGCCATAACACTGTGTGAGAGTACGCATATTATGTTTGCTAAAAATATTTCTTTGCGCATTATCCAGATTGATGTACATATTGGAATTGTAGCGAAGGTCTATAATAATAATGCTTTTCAGCACATTATGTAATAACCATGTAGCTGTAGGAAAATCAATACAGCAAGTCTATTCTGGGAGATGTCATGAAAGGTTCCTGTAGAAGCTGACATTCTGTGACTTCCCTCTGCGCAGTATGGTAACTTATTATTTAGAGACAGTATTAAATGTTTTCAGTATACGCATCTGAAGCAAAGAATTATTAGCAGGATTCAAATCTTAGTTAACATATATCAATGGTAATCAATAGTCAACAAATGCAGATCTCATTTACATTTGAGAAAGTTCTATTCTGAAGAGCACATCACCTCTTACGAGCTTCAGAAGAAGAGGTTTCAATGTTTCATATTATATTAATGTAAATTCTGGAAAGTTTAGTACTCAGAATGGAAAAAAATCAAAATATTATGCGATTTTCATATTCAATTTTAAAGAGCTAGACCTATTTGTTGCTATGCGTAAGAACCACTGTACTCTTTATAACCTTGTATAAATGTAAACGGAGCTCTCATCCATTTTTCCTTGGAATGTAGGATCAAAGAAATGATTAATTCTCGTTATTCTTCTAGCATGGAATTGCAGTTAGATAGAAAATGAATTTGCTTAAAGAAAACTTCGTCTGTTAATCAATAATGGCTTGGACAATCTTTCGCATGAGTTATTTCTAAAGCAAACTCGTTTCCCGTTTTCCATTGCAGAAATAATCAGCAGGTTCCATGAGAATCACTGATAATGAAGTTTACTGGAAATACAGTGTTTCTCATGCATTAGCATCTATGCTTCTTCTGGAATAGGCAATTTAAGGTAAATTTAGGATAAATTTTTGCACAGTAATTAAAATTGATACTAAAATATTCCGACGTTTGTTCTTAAGACGAACGAAAGCCATGCTAGACAAAAAATAAGAAAAAACCGAAATACTTTACACAGGTATCGCCCAGCAACCCGGCATTCAGCATTATATATCGATCAGACAGATTTAAATATAAAAAATATCGTAGGAAGGGCTAAGGGTAAGTTTTATTTAGAATTTAAACAAATGTTCGAATACATCTCCAATTTTTAACCTTGCGCGTCAAAATAGACAAAATAGAGTTCTACTAGAATAAGTAAAATTTCCATGCATTCTAATTGGTCTCGATGGCTGCCATATTGATACGAAAAAATAGAACAGCCATAGAGATTTGCTAGTAGCTATCCAATCCGAGGCATAGAAACTGGCCTTAAGGCATGCTTGAAAGAAAAATCGTTAGTACACCGGAACTTGCGCAGTTGACGAAGTTAGACGTTCTGCGCCGAGGTCTTTCCCCCCACCATGGTTACCAGGGTACTGACATTTGGCGAGTCACATCCGCCGTCATCGCTACTCGCTCTTTCCGTCCCTAACAGCGGCCGAAGTAAGTTGTGTTTCTCGTGGCTCCTTCAATTACTCTGAGTTTCTTCCGTTTTCGTTACGCACGAGTACGGCTCTTTGTATTCTCAAAGGGGAAACAAAGACTAGACATATCTCTGGTGAACTAACGGAAGTAACCTATTTTTGCAGAAATCTAGAGCCGCTTTAAATTGGGTGCAAGCGAGACTTGTTGGAAAATCATTTTCTGGGACAGAAGCATTAGATATCAAATATGTAAGTAGAACTTTGTATTTTCTCTTCCGTGAAAGGTGAACGGCTTCGCTTTTTAGTCACTTTTTTTTTAAATCTTGATTCTTTGTCCGCGTTCTGTTGAGGGCTTCTCGAGCTCCTGCCATTTTACGGCCTTGGCCCTGGGTCTGAGGCACGTGTAAGAGCAGGCGCGATATTATCGATTAGTAACTATCATCATAGACAATTATAAGTCTGAACGTGATAACGTTATCTCGGGCAACATTCTCGTACAGCGTGGCCTATTTGATAAAGTATATTTGCAAAGAAAATGGTGGTTTCGCGTATGACGGCCATTGTGCCTCGTTTCACGATGATTTCACTTTACGAAATATTGCACGTGAGTCATTGCTTGAAGCTCGGTTTATTTAACAATATCATTTTTTGTCATTATGCCTTTCCTTCGTAACAACGTCTTAAAATTATTTACGCAATAGCTTGTCGATTGGAAATTGCTTTCGAATATTGTCCATTGCAGCAGAATATAGCGTGGCACAAAATGGCTACTTTGCACATCGATCGATGCTCATTCATCAAAAGCATAAGGACGCATAATAGTTTCGTTGCACCATATTTTATGACAAAAAATATATCTAAAATAAATCCATTAATCTTTCTTTTTGTACAAATATACATTTTTAATTGACCGAATGCTTTGTATCGTGAATCAAGCCGTGATTTAATTGTATATAATGTTCTTATAAAAGTGCCGAGGAATACGTGGCAATTATATAACAGACAAGTTACGCAACTTTGCGTTAAAAATTAATCAGGAAATTCGCGTCTTCTTGTTAAGGTGACAGTTGCACAAAATGGCGGATGTTATATTGTTAGAGAGCGTCAAGCTTTGAGCGTTGCCGTAGGTACTGGAAAGCTACTGCTTGAAGTTTGAAATGTCGAAAATCTTTGTATTCTTTGGACTACAATTTTTTTTAACTATAATGAAAACCTCTCATTTTGGCATGCCTCCACCTCGTACCTCGGTGGAGCATGAATGCTTGTGGGAGGAATAGTAACGGTCGTGAACTTATGCCTTCGGTGTCCACACATATCGCGTCTGGATCCCATCCTCGGTGTTCACTACATTTATTTTACGAATTATTTGATATTGAAATATTACTAGGCACATTTTTTAACGGATTGAATTTTTAACAATGCGTATTAGGACTTACGGAGCATCGACTGGTGGATATCGTAACAGCAGTGCAGGTCACCGCGGTGCTAGTGGAGGTCAACGTAATGGATATGGCGGAGGTGGTGGTGGCGGCGGAGCTTCCGGGGGTCGATTCGGAAGTCGTGGAGGATCTGGTGCGGGAGGCGGCGGTCGTGGTGGACGAGGTGGTGGCGCTGGTAGTAACCTAAGGAAACCTAATTGGGAGTACGAGAGCCTGAAACCATTCAAGAAGGATTTCTATGTGCCACATCCTAATGTTCAGACTCGTCATCCTCAAGAAGTTGAGATTTTCAGAGAAGAGAAACAGATTACTCTCAAGGGAGAGAAGATTCCAAATCCTATTCAGTATTTTGAGGAGGGCAACTTCCCCGACTACGTTATGCAGGGTATTCGCAAGCAAGGTTTCTCGGAACCTACTGCTATTCAGGCCCAAGGATGGCCCATTGCTATGTCTGGTCGTAATATGGTTGGCATAGCTCAAACTGGCTCTGGCAAGACCCTTGGCTACATTCTGCCAGCTATTGTTCATATCAACAGCCAACAGCCATTAAACCGTGGAGATGGTCCTATTGCACTTGTTCTCGCTCCCACCAGAGAACTTGCTCAACAAATTCAGACAGTAGCTAATGACTTTGGCTCGCTGTCCTATGTAAGGAACACCTGCATCTTCGGCGGTGCACCCAAGGGTGGACAAGCTCGTGATTTAGAACGTGGTGTCGAAATCTGCATAGCCACACCTGGACGTCTCATCGACTTCCTCGAGCGTGGAACAACTAATTTACGTAGATGCACGTATCTAGTTCTGGATGAAGCTGATCGTATGTTGGATATGGGCTTCGAGCCACAAATTAGGAAAATTATTGAACAAATTCGACCAGACAGACAAGTCCTTATGTGGTCAGCCACCTGGCCCAAGGAAGTTAGAAACCTCGCAGAAGAGTATCTTACCGATTACACACAATTGAACATCGGCTCCCTCACACTCTCCGCCAATCACAACATCCTCCAAATCGTTGACGTTTGCCAGGAACACGAGAAGGAATCAAAGTGAGTACGACATACTTATTTTACACAACTGTTCACATACCTTCGAAGACTTATATTATGATGAGATAGACAAATGACTCTTTATGATTTTAAACACTGTTAAACCTCTAAGAAGAACTGATCACTTGATTGTTCGAACAGGGGCTTTTTAAAGATTTGAAGTGGTAATCTAACAAGTGCACTAAACTTTTGTTGTAGATTGGGCACGCTACTTCAGGAGATCGGTAACGTGAACGAAGATGGTGGAAAGACAATCATTTTCGTAGAAACAAAGAAAAAGGTTGAGAACATCACAAGGAACATTCGTCGCTACGGATGGCCAGCAGTGTGCATGCACGGTGACAAATCTCAACAAGAACGAGATTATGTTCTTAGAGGTAACGTGACACTTGTAATATCATCCTTTATAGAGGTTAAAAATCAATGGCTTTACAACGCCTAAACAATCTCATAATATAACAATGCTAAACATTGCACCTTTTTTTTTGTTCAGAGTTCAGAAACAAGAAGGGTTCCATTCTTGTAGCAACAGACGTTGCTGCTCGTGGATTGGGTGAGTCTTACAGATAGTTGATATTAAAGTTTGTATCATTTATTCGCGAAACATTTTGCATGGCAAGCGCGTAAATAGAACGAAAGAATGGCGAGAGTCGCGCGGAATTTACAAGAACCGCGTGTCAGGAAGCGTTAGGAAGGGTGGCGATGTAGCACAGACTGGTTATATGAAGTGATGCCTCACTCTTGAAAACTCGGCGCTTGGAGCAGCAGAACCTTTCGGCGTTGCGCAATGCAAATCACCAACGGATTTCTGGATTCTCCCATCATTATTTTAATCGAAATGAGGATTGAATCTTGTGAATTTTCAGTACGCAACGGAATTGGGAAGTGCGTCTGTCGCTCCGTAACCCTCAGTGCTTGGCACTTCGGAGACTCCAAGATAGACGTGAAATGCCGGATCCCTCGTCGTGGAGACGACGTAGGGTACGAGGACGGCCTATGACACCCGGGATGATGTCCGATTAGAGTCCAATTAGTGTAATTTCACATTGGCGCCCGTGCGCAATAAATAACGTAGAGAAGGCCTGTATTTGTGGTCCAAAATATTCTCAAACTTTGCATTAGCTCTCAAAGCAGGCGTAATAGAAAGCATTAGTTTTTCTTACCTAAACCTCGTCGTTAATGTCGTTTACTTGACTATTGATAATGTTTAATTTAGTTAATCGGTAAATTTAGCGTAATAGCTCTTAAATATTCATACTTATTAACGTCTGTACGATTTCAGCTGCGCGCTTAATTTTACCTTATACTTATGGCATAAGCACGGTTCGATTCCAGTGCAACAATGTTCTGTCGATGATGTTTTATCACGTGCAAATGACCAAAGATTAAACAGGATTAGTAACTAAAAAGTATGGATAAGCAGTAAAAGGAAATGTGAAGAACCGTTTAATCACCGTAGCAGCATTTTTTAAATACAATTGAAGTAAATTTTCACCGGGATAAAGGTTACGAGGACATACGTTTGAAGCGAGGTGCTAATGCAGTCTATTTCTAATGCATTCTCAGAGCTAAGCCCGACAATGTTAAAAGTGGCTCGTGACGAAGGATTGAGAATAGATTTAAAATACGGCTCTCCGTGAAAAGAAGGATCATTGAAGACGGGGGGGACGTTTGAATACTGTATTAGAGATAACTTTTAAAAGGATTTAAAGAAAAGAAATTTGCAAAACCTATGTTACTTAGTTGATAAGTGTGGGCATCTTATAATTTATGTTAATCAGTCTGGTTGTCCTTTGTTTCAGAGGCACATGGTGCACAGATTGTGTTGAGTGTGCGATGAGCGAACGATCGAAGTAGAAAAAAAAAGAGAAAAAAAAAAGAACCATAGCTCACTCACTGTCTGTGCTCTAGAAAAGCTATATATGCAAGCGATATATAGACGACGTACATGCGCAAATTATATTTGCGCGTATATATTCTCGTATGTACGTAAATGTGCCTCTGTGTACAGCCTGTGTGTACCACACGCGAGTAAGTAGGGTGGTGCCCGGGTACCATCGTGCTGGTTGGCTTCCGGGATAAAAGAAAACTCTGGTTTGCGTTATGGTACCAACCATCACACACTATAGCCAACGCTCAGCCAGTGCGAGACAACAATCTATTGATTTTGCTACTATCGCTACTCGATGGGGATGCGTGTAGGAACAGGACATTGCGAACTGAACTTGCATTTCAAGAAATAGCACACCCCGGGGGGCACTGTATGCGGTCACACGGAATGCAATGTTCAGCGGTAACAGGGTTTGTATTATCACGACGCAGCTAACATACATTCATACACATCTGAGCCTTTACCTAATAAAAACAGACGGCGATTTATCGACAGACGCAGTTAACATTTTATTCTTATGTGTGACCATGTTACGGGTTTTGTTAGATGCTTATGAAACTTTTTTGAATTTTGGTTACTACCGGACAGCCTGTAGTGACGGTGTGGGAGAGTGGTCTTAATTAAATTTTTAATGTTTTTTTTTCTGTTTTATTTTAATTTGACATTACGTGTTTCAGTTATACCTGTTACTCGACTGACGTTACTGGATTGTCATTTGTTTTTGAGATTACCTTAGCGGGCTCGTACCTGTGAAGGAATGTTTCTTTGAATGTTTTTGTGGTAGAAACTGTTACTTTGAGTGGTGACGTGTAAGGTTTTTATTTGATTTTGTTAATGTTTCTTGGCTGCCACTTTTGGCAGTGTACATGGTGAAATTGCGTCTGTTGAATGATAAGAGTCTGACTTAATAGTATACGTTGCTCATTCACATGGACATGGCAAAAGGACAGTAATGCCAGCATATAGGACTGTTGCTGGTTTTAATGCCACCTTTTAACGATAGATATTTTTTTATTAATATCAGTGTGCTAATGTGTCATGTCTATGCCGTGTATGTATATGGATTTAGCTGCATACAACCTGTTAAATGGTTTGTGCATCTCGAGAAATAGATTTATCTTTCTGTAACTCATGTAATAATTTGCTCTTTGCTTGCACAAGTCAAAGTCAAGGAACCAAAAAGGAGACTTCTCATGTTCCTTCGGTGTCAATTAAGTTTCCTACAAGATGTTGAATATCTTTGTTTTTCACTTCTAAATATATCAGTTCAATTCTCCAGTGCATATCGAATCATTCACTTTCACATAATTTTATGCACAATTGTCTTTTTCTTCATTGTCACGCAAAATGGCGTATTATGACTCTATTTCCCCCCAAGGAACTTTTGTCATGTCTGTTGCTCGAGGGTGCACTCACGCCAAGGACGAGAGAAAAAAAAATAATAAATTACACATCGGTAGAACAAAAGACTCGAAAAGTAAAGATTTTTAAAAACCGTTGAGCGGTTCGTGAATTTTTTTTTTTTCGTGAATTTAATTCCGGTGCGTATACACCGTGAGCGTGCCATTACGTCCATTTTGTTCTGATTCAAATCAGAATCTCAAACATCCATCCCAAATTCCAGATAAGATATGTCTATAGTTAAGTTGTCGAGCATCCATTACAATTGTGTTATTTCTTTAGACGTCGACGACGTCAAGTACGTGATCAACTTCGACTATCCGTCATCGTCCGAAGATTACATCCATAGAATCGGCAGAACGGGTCGCTCACAAAGCACGGGCACCAGCTATGCCTTCTTCACGCCACAGAACAGCCGGCAGGCTAAAGATCTGATCAACGTCCTCCAGGAGGCCAATCAAGTCATCAACCCCAAGCTATCCGAGCTGGCCGCTAGAGGAGGTGGTGGTGGTGGCTACGGTGGCAGGAGTGAGTACCATTTGTTTTCATTGAAACGAACAAAAAAGAAAGAATACATATAGTTGTGAATATGGTATCGATCGAAGGGTACCAAGACTGCTGCCATCTACCGTCTATTTTACTAACTGCCGTTTACTCTTTTGCAGATCGTTGGGGATATGGTGGTGGACGTGGAAGGGAGAACACCTTTTCCGGCTCGCACAAGCGGTTCGATAATGGCCGAAGCAACGGATACAGTAATTACAGTTGATTTAGTCAATTTTAAATTGATGGCCGAAACGGTATACCGAAGTCGACCTGCAGGGGACCTAGTTTAACTTACAATTTCCCTTGAACTGTGATTAGAAACCGAGTCCCCGCTGACGGTCGGACAGTAACCAATCTAACACGCCAGTCGATCGCTCGGCCGTAATCTTTATCCCAAGATATCTTTTTTTATTTATAACCCCACACCTACCCCTCTAGCTTTTGTTACAATTAGGACGTGCGCAGTGGGTTCTAAAATGAAAAACAGAATTTGTGTATTAGTTCAAATGACGGTCTTACTTTTTTTTTTTTATTTTCTTTCATTGTAAACGAGACGATGCTCTTTTAGATTTTACGCAAAAGCCACGCAGGCTGATCTTGCTATGATGAAAAATATGTTTGAAAAATAAAAAGAAGAAACATCTCTACGTTTGATGTTTTAATTGACGATGGACACTTGCAGACTCCTTTCATACCGAATGAAGAATGTTGCGAGAACCCGTTATTTTTGGATACTAAGATTGATGGGGATTATACGATGATGTTTACTTGTGTACTATCAGCAGGATTGTTGAGTTTGATCAATGAGCATCGTTTTAATATAGTTAGGAGCCGAGTGAGGCATATGGACCATTTACAAACTTCAGTATTCATTCCAAGATTGTGGAATGGTCGGATCGCTTTTGGTCATAAAGAGAGTGAAGCTCCCTTTGAGCTAAGCGAGTTTAAATATAACCAAAGCGTCTGAGCTCTAAGGTACAACTGATCTGACGGGTCGAAGTGATCCTTTAGTCTTTAAATTAAATACTCTATTGTTTGAAATTTATTTCATCTTTTCATGCCGTGTGCAACACTATCCTAAAAGCTAGTATGCACGTAAATGTATGTCACAATTGAAGTACCAACAATAAAAGAAAAAGGAATAAAATGCAATTTCTTCAGATAAAAATATCTTTAATTACCTTCCCTCACAATTTTCCATATTTCCTTACGTTAATGATCCAGCATTTTACTTAATTATAAGACAATTCAGAATTACTGCTTTTTCTACCTTATTCTTGTATATAAAGCTATTCTCAAAAAATATATCTAGCGCTGATTTTCAAATTTCTAATGCATTGTGTAATGTATATGTTCGTTACGTAACGAGCTCTGTATCATTATTGATCAAACTAATACAGAAAAAAATGGAGGAACCGAAAAGACGATCTGTGCTCGACTTTATACGATCCGGTAGACGTTTGGATACTTGCCGTTTGGTATTTTGTGCAAAAATTACGGTGGCTGCTGAGGAGATATTAAAAGTGTACACAGCGTTCGCAAAAGAGACATTTCCAGACACCGTCAGCGGACTTCTCCTCGTTTACCCGGATTACGTTCTGCATCTGATCGAATCTTCAGAGGATGAAATTTTTCAACTGTGTCTGAACTTCCAAA
Source organism: Calameuta pallipes (assembly GCA_030142375.1). NCBI lineage: Eukaryota > Metazoa > Arthropoda > Insecta > Hymenoptera > Cephidae > Calameuta > Calameuta pallipes. The sequence continues at coordinate 1,161,110 of JARQSW010000561.1, read as the reverse complement.
ACATTCATCCCAATTGCCTTGGTGTCTCCAGGTGTTTTCCGCTTCAGACCGACGTGAGAAATCGGTTTTTTGATAGATGGTACGCAATAAGGGTCATCACGTATAACCCTACTGGTGCCGATGCAGTCCTAGTGAACATGGAAGATAATTTTGAAAATATTACAAAGATTTACAAGGAGACAATCGTCGGTCTTTACAGATTATATCACGAGCTAAGGATGTCTAACGTTACCAGCACTGTGAGTTTTCTCATGTAATTCAATTCTTCCTTAAATGTCTCATTATCAAATAATATATTGTATATTCCAGGTACGCTTCATGGAGAAGCTAGAATCTTTCAAGGAGGAAGGTCATCCTCTTCTGCCACGGGATACCACCCTGGAGTTCATCCTAAACAGTCGTTGGGGCGATAGTCTACAGACTCTCTTAGACAATTATTGGAACCCGACATGTCCTGATGAGAATGATGATATCTGGCCATTCCCAGAGGTCACGTTACCCTGCGTGGACTTTAATGAAATTGAGTCCAGAAAGATGGAATTGAAACAATTAATAGAAGCTAGTGGAAACAACGGCGAATCATCCGGAAATACTTAAGAGAGCTTAGGATATTGTAGAAGGTATTTTTAATTCAAACAATTGGATTACCAGACAATTAATATCTTTTTAATATCATTGACGAATATTTATAAACCAAGTATCTTGCAGATATTATAATACCTGCGTGCCTGACTTGGCTTTCTTAGACATCCGTACAAATCATTTACTTTCAAACAATCCGTTTTAGTCATGGCTTTTCTTTGACCCAGTATTGTTTTTGACATTGTTGGTGTCAGTGTTGGCTTCTTTGGATTTACACTAAAGAAATTCCATCCGTAATGCATAATACTCTTGTAATCATACTCATAGCTGTATGTCGTGTTCTCCAATGACTGCTTATCAAAGTTGTTGCGAAATTCTGTGGAACAAGCGAATGGACGATTAAAGGTAATCAAATGCCAATGACATTGTTGTAATTTTAATTAGACTGTTTAATTAATTACGAGGAATTATATTCTCTAAATGCACTTTGACGAATGCATCTCTATCAGCTCGACTCTGCTCATGAAATATTCCTAATGCGTGCATCAATTCGTGAATTGCTCTTCCCTCGTCACCAAGGCAATTAGGTCCATTCTCATCTGGTGGTTGTAAGGAGAGTATTTGTGCTCCGCCGAATTTGCCGACGAAGGACCAGCAACTGAATTAAATTGATATCAAATTAGATTAAGATGTATTTAAATCAATCGTTGTTGTTTTACCCTTTTGGATATTTAATGGGCCATATCAATAAGAAATCCGGTGCTTTGCCGTTCCAAGGTACAAATTTCACACATGTCATGTAATTCAAATAAGTGATGGCTTTGTATATCGTCACGTAATCGGGTATATCTATAAAGATATTACAGCTTGCAGTTTTATTAATTAATATAACAATTAGTGATTCTGTTAATAGTTATAATAAATATATGTACCGTACAAGGGACTTATAACGTAAGGAACTGTCCGATTTTTCCAAAGCTTATCAGGAAAGATATCCCAGCGTAAGCCTATCCGCCAGTAATTAAGGTTCTAGAGGTACATTAATTAAGTTGAATAACTATGTTTAATTAAAAACTGGTAATTATTAGACAACCAACTCAATTTTACTTCACTGGACATAGCCATGTCGCCTTGGAATAAACCAGGACGTACTTCCGGATCTTGAGAGGATTCTTGCAGCAGTTTTAGTTCCTCGGGTGTAATTTGCACTAAAATATTTATACCATTTAATTATTTAATGTAAAAATTACAAAAATGTCTTACCAATGTCTCGTAATACTGAATGCATGGTATTAGGAAGAGAGAACTTCAAGTCACTTGCAGAAAACGCATAAGCATTGCTGCACAGAAATAATAAAATAATTCGTAATGCTGTTAACACCATTGTAATAAAATAAATGCAATTTTGGCTTTGTTATAAATAAATGTAAAAGAAATTAGATTGAAGCGATATGAAATTTATGCAATTCTAATAGTCAGCGAATCCTGTATAACGTTCAGTAATAAAATCAGTGCTTCGAACAAGACGAATTCTAGTGGACTAACCCAGCTATGTTGATCGTCGTAACGGGATTACTGGTGTAAATGTGTATAGAATATCTTATGAAAGAATTAGCAAATTGAAGCTGTCGCATTCAAGTTGAATGAATAATTTATTTTATTTTTTTGCTGTTCATTGTTACTTATTGTCGCTCACGTAAAAAAATATCACCGCGTCCCTAACAATGCTGGATGTGTCCAGTTAATTCGCGAATAAAGTATATGAACTTATTAAATTTTTGAAATATGAACTTTTGTCAATGTAAAAGTCTTTTAAATTTGATGTCATTCATAGATGGACTGTGTTCAACAAAACAGCATCAGGTTTCTGTAATATAATTGCGTAAGCCCTATATTTGCTTATCAAATATCAAAATATTGTACGGCAGATTTTTGTTGATAAATGAAAAGTTGCGCCTGTAGACAGGCAAACTGAAGTGATAAGAAATAGAGCAGTTATTCTCATAAGTTGGTATTACACCATTGCAGTGTATAAATCAATTTTGCCGCGTGTATTTAATTAGATATTGCGCCTGCCGGCACACAACCTATCTTACATAATTCGCTCAATCAATTTACGTATAATGTGTCTATTTAAAACCCTAAAGAAGATCGGCTTGTGGTAACAGCCTTTTTGTTAGGCAACGTAACTTATTTTAGTATCAACTATTTCAGCTGTGTCTGTCATACTTACTGAAAAAAGTCCTAAAGTTTAATGTTCCCACGTGTAGAAGACACCGAGCTTTTCACTGGTGCGATCGCTTATTTCTTTTGTCAATAAGAATTGTTGTGACAGCAATTGTATGCGGCGCAGTTAAAAAGACTGATTTAATACTCGTTAAGGCTGTTTTTGAAACTATTGTACCGTATGTCCAAACTGTGTATTAGAAAAGTGCAATTCATAATTTCATTTCATAGGATACACTGTAAATATCTTATGTTTACCTGTAATCACCTGTTTGATAAGACTTTTAACTACTCCTTGGACTTTGTGTGCAATTTATGATAGTGTATTTTCAGTTAGAACATGTGAGATGGTTGTGCCATTTATTTTATATTATCGAATTGTATGTATGGTTCAGTCGTATTGAGAGTAAATTCTTAATTATCAATATTCAGGTATTAGTTGGATAATTGACATTGTTTAGCTGACAATTTATATTGTTAGTTTGTTGTCTTTTTATTTATTAACTTGATTATTTAGAGTTAAGCTAGGTTTTGTATTCGGTGTGCAATTTAGTATGGTCTTAACAAAGTTTTTCTTATGAAACGGATAATAAATAGCACTATGCTTATAATTAATAATATAGAGTTACAATTAATGGGCGATTACATTATATTCCTGAAGCTTTAGAAGATTAATTGATTATAATATTGATGAAATTTTATATATGTTTAGATTATATATATTAGATTTATATATGATTAGATTATATATATGTTAATATGGTTACTGTATTAGGTTGACATAATGCTATATAGTACGAAGGGAGATTCCAATTCAAATTCAGCACCAAATTCTGATTATGCAATTGCTGGTGCTGCGAGTGGCTGTATAACAAGATTCTTGTGTCAACCATTAGACGTTATAAAAATCAGGTTTCAGGTACATAGGGAGAGTGAAAAACTTTATTAATAGCTATTATTCACTATAAATTTCTATTTTATATTTTTAGTTACAAGTGGAGCCAATAACTGAACATCATGTAAGCAAGTATCGGTCTATGCCTCAAGCAGTATATCTTATTTCAAAAGAAGAAGGTATATCAGCATTATGGAAAGGTCATATTCCAGCACAATTATTATCCATTGTCTACGGCATGAGTCAAGTAAGAATTAAAAGTAACTTTACTTCTTTCAACTTCCTTTATTTCATCTCACATGAACAGATTGCTTTCAATTACTTTACAGTTCTACTCCTATCACATGTTTATGAAGTTGTCTCATAGATTGCCAGCCGATGATTGGAAGCACTCAATGAGTTTTGTAGCTGGTGCAGCTGCTGGTACAGTAGCAACAATATCATCCTTTCCATTTGATACAGTGAGAACAAGATTAGTTGCACAATCATCAAATCATCGAGTGTATCAGGGAATCCTACATTCTCATCAGTAAGCATAATTTATCCTGTAACCAATTCTGATAAAATAAAAGGATGTTGATTTTATAGGGAAATCTTGCGAGCTGAATCTTACAGAGGATTTTTTCGTGGACTATGGCCTACGCTACTGCAGATAGCACCACACACGGGTCTACAGTTTGTCTGTTACGAATTTTTTACTGATTTGTATAAACGTCATTTCGATGAGTCTGCAACAAGGATCGTTAATTCATTAATAGCGGGTAGTGCAGCTGGTCTCATAGCCAAGACGGTTGTTTATCCTCTAGATTTATCCAGAAAAAGATTGCAAATTCAAGGCTTCGAACATGGTAGGAAAGGTTTTGGCAAATTCTTTCGATGTGAGGGAATGATACATTGTTTAATCGTGACTGCGAAGGAAGAAGGTATAAAGGGTCTTTTCAAAGGCCTGTGGCCAAGTCAGTTGAAGGCTGCTGCTACTACGGCTTTACATTTTACAGTTTACGAACAAGTTCTTCTTCTTTTAATATACCTACGCTGATGAAAATTCTTAAATCTCTAATGTATATATTCATACTTGTATACTAGACTGCTGTAAATCTGATTTTCTCATATTCGATAAATATTCTTGTTTATTAAGTCGATTAGAAAGATGAGGTGCATCCATAAAGTTTAATTGTACGAATACTACAATTAAAAATATTCATTAATGAATTTAGGTGTGTATTTGGACATTTTATTTGCCATGTATCTGTGGTACTTTTGCTAGTGAAATTTACTTGTATGAATAACATTAATACTGTTTCATATGTGATGCTAGTTTATGGAAGGAAAATCTATCTCAATAATCTATTATATACAAAAACCATTTATCATTATGAATTTAAGATAATCTAAGCCAGGAGATTTATTTGAAAATTTAATATTAATGTTTAATTTGGTTTCATTGAAGATCCTATCTAATAATTTGTTAAAGTGTGGGGTTTATAGTGTATAACTATATAAAGATGTGTCCTCCCTTTGTATACCAAAAATTGTATAACTTGTACGATAGATATAAGTTAGGTTCCGTATCTGTAAGTAAAATTTTGTTAACAATATTATACAGAAACTCAAACAAATATTCGCTAAGTTATATTTGTAAAACAAAACAGCGAATACAATCCAAGATATATCTAATCTAAAATAAATATCTATTTTATGTTGATAATAGTACATTGCACTTTCTTAGTCTCTAGACCTACTGATTTCTATGGTAGATTTACTAATATACTATTGAACATGTTAGTATATTCATTTAAAAAAGAAAAATGTACAAAATAATTGAAGTGTAGTTTCAGTGTTGTTAACGAAGAGGAGTCAACTCGAAATTTCAAAAACAGTGCAAATTCAGTCAAATGAGTTAGAAAGGAATTTTCTCGTGAAACTAGACGAACGTATTGAGCAAAAATAAAAAGTTAACAAATCCCATTGTTGTAACACATACGCGTTACGATAGAAGTAAACGCACATAATGGATCATGTGTCTATCCAAATAATTTAATTGTTAAATAAAGATATGAATGCCGATTCAAAATCATGCCGATATAACCATTCAAAATAAATACAATAATCGTACTTTATCCATAGCTAATCGTGTATCCCATAGAAAGCATGAGGGTCTCCTTGATAGCAGGATGAAGTTGTCTTTCGATGTAGCTGGTAAGAGCCTGACTGGCACCTCTGAGGAAGACGTCCTCCATTTCTCTGGCAACTCCTTCCCTCGACTGCCAACCACGGCCTTCGGATTCCAAAGCAGCCAGAGGTACCTCGTCAATATCCTCTTCCAGTAGGAGCTCTCTTGTTTCCCCAGGATTCTCTTGAATAGGCGTCTCCGTAGTTTCCCGCTTGTAATTTGTTTTGGATTCTGCCTTCAGGTAGACGTGATCGTCCACGTTATTAGCCTTGGTGGACTGTGGATCTTTTTCGTGAAGCGAACTCGACGAACCCAGGTTGCTGTCGACGGCCTGAGACGTATTCTGGTTGTCGACGAGAAGTGACCTAGCCTTCTTGGCCAGAGCTAAGGCAAAGTCTCTTGGTGTGATGTCCTCGACAGATCTTCGACTCCTGGTGGACTCTGCTTGGTATGTCTTTGTATGTAGTTCAATGTCTAAATCTGGTGTTATATTCTTGGTGGATCGTTTTGTCCTTGTGGATGGTCTTGTAATCCAATCATTCTTCTTCCAGAGACCTAAACGAGCTTCTGGCATGTACAGTGCACGAATTTGTCTGCTTTCATTAGCAATTGCGACATCTACTTCTTTGGTGGCACCTACCAATTCTCTTGGTTCAGCAGCCTCATAGTTATCACTCGGAGATACTGGTACAACTGTCAACTACAAAATTCGTGATGGAAACGAGGAAACCTTTCAGAAAAAGATACTTTGGAACATTATTCATTTATAAAAAGAGAAATACCTCATCATCAGCAGTATGCTGGGTATTCAAGGGTTGCTGTGGCGGCCACTTATCCTGCCTTTTGATTTGTTTATCCAGTCGAGTAGGTCGGCAGCCATATGCATAAATAGAGGCAAATCTTGGCTCTAAAAAGCTGGACTCGGTACGGATACGCATTTGGCCTCTGCCCCTTGCAATTGGACTTGTGTAGAACTCTATACCGGCTCGACGTAATCTCAAAGTCATTCTACAGGATTCAGCTGGTATTGGAGCACGATAATCCCTTGGTAGCAGGGATACCAAACCGGAAACTGATAAATCATTGAAGACTAAACGTGTCTCAAGAGAATTGCTGTTTGGTTCATAAATGCAACGATCCACGTGAGCCCATGGACTCCCTCTGACCCTCAAATCTTGTGGTAACTAAAAGCAATTTTATTTTATACAATCAATGAGCTACTAACAATCTGAAAGTAAAGAAGAATATTGATTCAGCAAATTTGAGACTGGTACCTTAACAGCAATACGGGACACAGACATTTCCAGAGGAGCTGATCGCAATTCCTGCTGATAAATTATACCAGCGTCCTCGTCGTCTATTCGAATTCTACGCGATGATTCCCTGTGAAGTGCATCCAGTGCACGTTCCAGTCTTCCACTGCATCCTTCCCACCCACCAATGGAAGCGTGCGTCTGCGATGCACCCGAGACAATCAGCCACAATGTAATTGACACCCAGCACCTCACTTGCATTCTACATCAAAGTGACATTATATAAAGAAGAAGAAGAATCATCCATACGAAAAGTCACGCAGAAAGATATTAATGCCTAGAAAGAAAGCCGAATTAAATTGGCTATGGTCTGTAGGGCGCCAGTGTGTAGTGACATCCGCCATTACATAATTTACACTTCCGCAGAGAGACTCGCATTAAGAATATACAAAGTAAAAAAAATAAATAACTTAGCTGACGTGTTTCTTTAATCATTAAAAATTCGCATTTAACTATTCAATATAAAAATTAATGAGAATTGTCAATCCCATGGAAAAGGTACCTATAAATAATTAACTTCCTTTACTGTCCTCGTGACAAGTATTACTTAGTAGATTATTCTCCAAATAAAAATATTATATACTTATAGCTATCGAATACAAAATTTATTGACACTTGTCACATTTGGAAAATCTACTCAATGCTCTACGCAGACAGGTAGAAAAATTTCAATAAGACCTGTATTAGTTTCTAGTATCAAGAGTTCATACGTCGCATATTGGGTCGTCGCCTTCTGGTCTATGTGCACGCGCCATTAAAATATCTCGAGAGTCGCATCCTGTAGAAACTCGGTGAATTCGCGCCTGCTGAAACAGAGCATGAATGCGTCTTCCTTGCTACGTTACTCGTCAACGACAATCCTCCAGTGAAACTAGGAAGCATAATTTGAACGGGGGACAACGACTCGTTTAATTTGAAGCGTCCAAGCGAATTGCGTGCCAAGAAACTAGATACAAGACGTGCCTGACAGTTGCCAGAAGTGTAGATACTGTATTATAGAAACACTTAGAAACTATAGATATTCAGGTAGATAAAAATAGCTGACTGATACGCTGATAATTAAGCTCAATAGCCGTATAGTAAACGTGACGACGTTATTGTATTAGGAAAATTAAAAAAATTCATTGTCTATACCACTGTGGCATTAATTGGTTGACGTTAATTAAGGCTAATTGTTCCTGCCTGACGTATCATCCTTTTACACCATTTTACTCCTGACTTGCGTTCCGAGTGCGTTGTAAATAGTCTCAGCGTATCAAACTACTTTCATCCATATTTCACGTGGGATTTAGCCTCTTAATTTCCATTTACTTAACGTTGGCAGCGTTCCGGAATAATTTTGCGAATTAAAATGGCTAATTGTTAACCGCCACAATTTTCGTGTATTCGATTCTAAATAAAAAGATTGTAGAGAGTTGACTAAAGCAGTTTCACGCATGCGCAGACGTGTTGTTGAATTTAATCCGAATAGAATCACGCGTTTCTAGATCGAATCGAAGAACTTTTTTTCTTACCGTAAGAGTCATTTATTCTATATTATACTTGGCCTCTTGTCAATGTCGAGGATACGTCGGTTCAATGGCTTTTATATAAGAAATGTCTTTCTGCGAGAATTTTTTGTTCCTAAGACTGTCTAATTCCACGGGCTGTTTAAGACACGTGTTAAAATTCGTATGGCAACGTCAAGCGACGAATTTATAACGACGTTTGAATTTCCACATTTCCCGCGATTGTAATTTGAATTGCGGATTGTTGTTTCTCATGCAATTCCACTTGTCTTTTATGTACGCACGTGCATACGTGGTGTCTTAACAATTTTACATACGATTCGTATGCAACGCGTACTTCCTGCGCAGAACTAGGAAACAGATTGGCAAACAAGTGAAGAGATGGATACTGTACTATGCTAATGGTACATTCAATTCTAAATCGATGATCTCTTAATGACTCGTGATATTCTATAAGAGCTTAGAAATAACATAGAGATACCGATTGCTTTTACTTTTATATTTTTATGACGCTCAAGTATAGCTCGTGTGATAACTTTTATTTTTTTCTTATGACGAGAGATCAATGACTTTTTTAATTATAAGAGAAAATTACGCGCGTATTTAAATTTATAATTTCACTTTGTGCGAATGAGAATTTTGTTAATGACTATCTTTATATTTACGTGATTTCATGTGTTTGATATATACATATATATATATGAGAGTTTTGATAATGTTGAGTCAGCTTGTATCGCTCTTATATGCTAATGTTCAATTCAATGTTGATTCGCTTCTCGGCCTGTTTGCGCTTGGCTGATCCGAATGGCGGGAATTTTGCAATTTCTCCAAAGAATTCTAGTTTGGATTTTCAACACTGTTCGGTCCTTCACGGAATGATCGATCAGCTGCGCACTGACACCTTTTCTTGTATTGTAATATTTTTGTGCAAAACAAGATCCCTGTGTTGTCACACACTCGCGATAGGTTACTGAAAGTTTTGACAAGCTTTGTCAAATTTTATTCATTAAGGAAACACCTTATTCGCGTGACGTCCAAAATTCGTGTCAAAAAATACTGCAGCCAGTTTAAAGCAAAAAAAAGCATGGTTTGTTTATCAAATAAATAAGATTCACTTGAATTTTTATTCGATCAATCAGATAATATAGAACGGTATTCGAAATTTAAGGTTAATTTTTAAATTATTTTAATTTTTGGCAAAATTATATAAAATTTACTGATTACACGTTATTATCTGTCACAGGTGAAAGATAAACTATAAATGTAAACAATTCCACGTGGATCGTACAAGAGTACAAAAATGAGTAAATACTCACGTTATCAATTTCCTTGTCGGAGGATCCAGGATGCTGATGCTGATGCTGATGCTGATTCAGAATGATCCAGTGAACTGCTTTATACTAATCCACGAGACTGTCGACACTGGATAACCAGTGAAAAGATCGCAACGTTCGAAACTGCTGTCGGTTCCTCACGATCCCCCCGAAACGTAACAAACGTTTACAAAACCTCGTACAAGAAAAGGATAATTTTCTTTTGCTCTCTGGACTGTTGTATAATAATTGAAGTTTCCACGGACAACGTTCGAGACCGTTGGTGACTGCTGGCAGATAGAAGAACAATGAAAGTGCCCAAGAAGCGGCTCCTACTCGATGGCACCAGCCAAGAGTAAAGTCAAACCAAACCAATGTGAACCTCTTCCTTCCTTTCATTCTTTCGGCCATTATGGAGAACACAGTGGAAGGCGGCGACCTCAAAGATACGCCCCTGGTAAGTGGCTGCGAATCTGGAACATTTGATTATCTCGAGATCTGGACCACTTTAGGATGAAATTTGCAAATTTCAATTTAAAATATCTATTAATTATTAAGTGTTACATTATTAATCGTCCCAATGACAACGTCGATATTGAGTTATTAATTAGATATTAATTGGTGAAATATTTCTTACAAAAAATCTAGTCTCTTTTTAGTTATTCATCAATGTACAAAATTCAACGGTTCTTCACCAAATTCAAATTATGGAACAAGAGCGAAGTTCTGAAACATTCGAGTAAAATCTAGAACGTCCATCTAGAATGGGTCCTACTACGCTTTACAGCTCAGGCGTACTTAAACGGAATTCCCAGAGTCTCTTGAACTCCATAATTATTTATTTTCAATGGCGAAAAATTCGGCAAACAATTCACTCGCTAACGGTTTGTTAAGTTTCTTTTTTAGCCAAGACACAAACCCACTTCTACTTCTTGTTCAACGACACCAATCACTCCGCTTGGCGTTCTTTCTGTATCTCTTGACGCAGCAACAGGTACTACTCTATGTTTTGATACTATGCTGATCGTGGCCAATCTCCGAATAATAGATAGCCATTCGTTTTCTTGGTCACATCCATCAAGTTCCGGTTCATTGACCCAATCAAATTCAACAGTGGATCTTCTTTTTACTTTTATATATGAAAAATATGAGTTAAAGTATTTCTGTGAGAGATGATGTCTCTAGATATACCAAATTTGAAAAAAAATATATATATATTTGTGCAGGAGTTAGCAGAATGAGACTATAGAATGAAAAAGTCAGTCCACAGTCACAACAATGATCCCATTTTGGTAGAAGGCATAACGCGTTCAAATCAATTTCCGCTAAACGGCCGTTAAATTTTGCGGGGTTGGCAGATGTTTTCATCTTTTTTTCTTCTTCCCTTTTTTCCCCTTCAGCTCGAATGACCACCCAGGCAAGATTTCTCAATCAGAATCTATTCACGCGTCGCAAATCGTCGAGCGAGAGTCAAACTCGAAAATTTCTAACAATGCTCATCGGAGCCAACAAAGACTTTCTACCCTCGCATCTTTCTCATCCTAGGATATAGTTGTCCGTCCGACTGATGCATTGTGCAGAAACCTCCCTTAGGTGCGAGTTAGGCTGAGCTTAAGCAAAGACTTACCTCAATGCACCTACCGGGTGTCCCGTAAGAAAAAAAGAAAAAAGGTTTTACAAGCGTAAATTCTATATGGGCATAAATCTACAGTTCTATCTCAATCGAGGGAATGACTCAATTTTTGAAACTTAGGTATCGATTTTTTTCAAATATTCTAAATAGACCGTAATAAAATGTTGGGCTATACTAAAATTATGAAGATTGAAATATTGTTAGACGTCAAATCGCTGCGTATCGCTTGTAAATACATATATCGGTATACAATAATTTTCAAATGAAAAATTAAATAATTTCACATAAATTTGGGTAACATACGCTTAAACGAAGGAGATCATAAAATGTTAAAATGACTGAGAATAAAATCATTCGATCCAAACGATATTAACTTGTCTAACGGAAGTATAATTTTCTTAAGTATACAGAGACGTTAAAGTCCCAAAAAAAAAAGAAAAGAAATAAAAAATCCTGACCACCAACGTGTATGTATATGACCTAAGAGGAAGCACAAAATGGATTCCAGAGAATCTCGAAACACAGGGTATATAAATCTATGTAAGATGCCCGGACCCTCACAGCGGGTTCTCAAAGGGCTTCAAGCGAAAGAAGAGCTTTCGGTTTTTGGGCCTACAAACATTCATGAGGGGCCTTAAGAGTGGGGACGAAACTACATAAAGGTAGGGTAGGCTTCTATAAGGGACGAGAGTTCCTTAGAGTACTCATTCGCTTTAGTCTATTCGGTGCAGTTGCAACGTGCGTCGTGTCGTTGCGCAGCTACTGCAGCTGCGTTTTTCCTGTGGTTTCCAAAGATTCATTATGTTATATTACTTTTAATTAATATCCGTATCAATTATTTGTCAGTGAATTCCACGATGAAGGATTCACGGATAATTCTCCTGAGTCTTCGTCTGATCCTGATGGGTGAGTATCCTCTGAGTGCTAAAACATAAAATAAATAATTAGGCGAAAATTCAAAATTACCTTTTTAAACGAAAATCAAAATTGTAATGGTGTTAAGCTTACTTTGAATTTTAAGATAACCGATTGCGACCAATACTGCTGATCGATTCTTTTGAATGATCTCTATTGTTACCAAGTGGCTACTTCGATTGGTTCCATTGCCAGTAATTAAGCACGCTTTAAGCACAGTCTTTGATCTATTTATCGCGACGGTTCTACTCATTCTATTTTTGATTGTCAGACTCTGACTGTTGTCTTTGGCCATTATACTCAGTTGAATTGGATTAATTGTAATATTCCCCTGGTACACGAGTAAGACTCCTTGATTGAATTTTTGTAAAATGTATCTACCACGTGAAATTTATCTGAAACACAATTAACTATTAATTTGTTAATCTCAAAATTAATTATATCCTGTCAGTCATACCTTTTAAGGAATCCAATCGGAGAATTACAATTCATCATTCATACTTGGTTCAATCAATGTTCGCCATTCAAGGTAAATTAACAGCTATAGCTCCTTCCAAAAATGGTAGATCAACTTTTCCAATTGTTAGCGCTGTGCTGTATATGCCAATTTGACATGGTACGTTGTACACTCTGCTCGAACAAGTTCTAAATATGTTTTGAACAAGTGGCTACCGCGTCTCTGTCGACCTGTTAATAGTCCAGCAGATAGATAAGATCGGTAACTGGAAAAAAGGAAAAGAGGAGGATGTATTGTCGAAGATCGGTGAAGATGCATAACTGCACGTGCGTCGTAAAGGGACGTCGAGGCAGATTCGATTCAGCTGGAATACCAATTGAAACAATAGCAATAAGAGGAAGGAAAGACGAAGCGAGAGAGGGAGATATGGGAGAAGAGAGAAAATTGTGTGATGAAAAGAGACAGAGAACCAGAAGGCTGGATGAGATGGAACGAAAGAAAAAGCGAGGAAGCCGATGCAATCGAATATCAAACAGCCGTGGGAATAGAACGCTTAACAGTCGTTCGTGGCTGCAGTTGCATTTCTGAATATAAGATGCACTCCCAATGCACTCGTTTCTTTTCCCCCTGTTTTCATTGGAGCGACAGTCCCTCAGCCTGTTTTTTTTTTCTTTTCCAAGGATTTGTATTTCCAGTCGACTACGCCTTATGCCAGACCCCACTGTAACCCTAGAACAAGGGTTTGGGTCATTAATTTTCATTACATCTACTTCCTATATTTACCAAATAGATGCTCACAGTAGGTTTTCTCGTTTTTGCCTAATTTCAAATTTATGAGAATTTTTGAAAAAGTTTTTATTTCATAGTTTGGCGAATCAATCGTTTTGAGACTCGGCTCACGTGTCTCGTGCGTAGAGGATAATTTAACAGCGGTCGGGAACATTATTTTCATTGTACAAATCTGAAAAGAAAATTCTATATATTCTTGATGGCAATTTTGAAAAATTACCTTGTGGCATGTTCAACGTAGTTAAAAATTTTGTTACCGTAAGACCCAAGATCTTCTGGCATCGTTTTTCACTGCTTGGCATCGGTTCCAAGGAATTGTGAAAAGAGTAGAGAATGACAAAAATGACACCGGTCCCAAAAGGGAAATTGTTATCGTTCCGAATCAATGCTCGCCACCTGGGCTTTACTTGGATTGTCCAGGTAGCGGAGGGTGGCGTCCTGGAGACCGAGATAATCCAATATAGCTGGGTATTTATCTTTTACGAATCTGTCAGGCCCTAAATCTCCAAGGTAGACCCAGCGTGTGGGCATGGGGTCCTACCTGCCGATAGAGACCCCACGAACCCTATGGACCCTACGGACCCCATGAGGTGCTCGACACAGAAAATCCGAGCGGGAGATATGACACGAATTTATCGTTGCATCTCGGTCCATATTCCAAAGCGGCCTTTGTTTTTTCACGTTGCAGGAACGTGTTCCTTGGGTATGACCGAATGGAACCCGGACAGGGCTGGTGATCAGTGTGAGGCCGCCATCAAGGAAACAATCTTGGCCGATCGTGCAACCGCTGTGTATAACACGCCATCTCGTTTGTACGCCACATGGTTGTCGCAAGAGTAAGTCGCAATTATCTTATGATCAGATCTTGCATATATATATGAATATATTCATGAAAAATATTTATCTCAACATATCTTGGGAATAGTTATCTTCCAGAAGCATCTTGCTCATCTCCAAAGTATCTGACAGACAGAAATGAATGAAAAATAAGAAAAAATCATTTTTTTATTGGAACGTTGGTACTGTTATTTGAAATTCTATTTTACTCTCTGAAGAATTCAATCGAGGAATCTGACAAGTATCGATTTGTATTGATTTATCGGATATGTATCTCTAAACTGACGTATAATTGATTTACAAGAGGTTATGTTTATTTCTGACCAAGTACTCACCGACGATCGTAATTTTGCTTTATACGTTTATGAATTATTAACCCTCAGATTACATAGGAATGATTTCATTCGATATGCCAGTAACGTGATGGATGATCTTTCAGGTTAGGTATTCTTGCCTTCCTATGATGTAGGTAGGAGGCTTCCTTCTCGTAAAGATGACAGAAAGGACACTTCAGTTATTTATGACAGGAACTTTCTTAGCGAGTCTTTCGAACATGGTCGTTCTTACTTTTTGTCGGGGTTTCATTTTATGTCGTTCATGCAGAGTTCTTGTGCATAGTTCCGGACGAAGCTGAAATTTTGCAGAACACCATAGACCCCCGCTTGGGCCTGACATTCCTTCAGTCTTATGAATTCACTTTTGAACTCTTCGGACGCTGGTCCTTGATCCTTTGACGAAACACAGTCCTTGAGTATTCAAGGATCTTGTTCTAAATATTCTACCAGTATACATATGCTGCCTTACCCAAACAAAGGATATTCTTTCACAGAGGAAAAATATAAAGAATGCCTCTGTTAGTTTGTAACTTATGAGGATTTTCATGTGTTTACACATTTGTAGGTTAGGTTTAAGAGGAAGTTATGGAAAACGTGTAATATATAAGTTGCCAGTTTGAAAATATAGTTTTATGAAAATTATACTTTTTTTTTCTACTTTTTTTTCCCTTATCATTGATTATTCACTTTTATTCACAGATGCGAAATTAGAACAGGACCGGAGTACGTTATTAGGAAATATACTTTCTTTGAAAATGGTACTTTCTTTCTGATGAGGCATCATTATGCAGAGGAATCATGTAGCGTCGCGACGCATACTGTCACGGCCAGAGGTACTCTTCGTCTTCTGTCACCTTCCGTCGTGACGCCTGGCGCTACTGAAGCTAGGGTTCACCTGGACACTGTGCACGTGGTCCCCCTGAATCGACAGGTAATTAATTTATTAATTATTTATGACTTTGATTAAAAATATCATAACGGCACCTTGCAACTGTCACAAGTTATCCCTTGCGAATACAGCCATAAGAAAACGAAGGAAGGAAGCTCTTTAACATTTGAATAATTAAAAATTTGTTAATTGCTTTCAGAAAAAAATATCAGGATATTAGGAAAAGATTAATCTTTTATTAGAAATGACTATGTACCACGTGGCGAAGATTTGTTTCGTGCGTATCTTTCTTCGAATTTATTTCCCTCTCTTACTTTTCATTTACAGACACAGACGCCTTCATACGCATGTTGAACCAATAAACAGTTAAACGTACGAGAAAAACTTCAAGAGCGTTAAATTAATATTTATAATAACGCTTGATATTTCTTTACCAAGTTTGACATGCATTTGTAAGATTGCTGTTATCTTATCGGACGTAGACTCCAGAAGACGTAATATTTTCAGAATTTAAAATTGCACCGTAATGTTAGGATGATTATTTTTTAATTTAATTTCGCTATCTGGTATGATCATTTGAAATTTATTGTTCGTTCCTAACTAGACAAGTGTTTTTTTATAAGTCGTTTCCGCCTGTACCTACATTCACATACAAATATCCTTGTTGCGTCACATATACGCGTATATGTCACAAACAATTATCCTTGTTGCGTCACATATACGCAAATATACGACAAAGTACTAAGCTCGTAATTATTCTTGTCGGAAATATAATATATTTCACTATTTTTAGGTTGCCCATAAGTTTGGACATCGTGTAAACGTCTCCTGCAGTCCACAGCCAAGATGGCGTCCATACATACCACAGCTGATCTACGAACAGCATCGACTTGGATATCCTCTTTGGGAGGGTCCACGTTATAATTCTCTGCAAGGTCATCCGCCCTCGAGAAATCATCGTGGGATCAATTGTATGGAGCCATTGGGTATTGAGTTCAGCGAGCTAAAACTTCTTAGAGTTCAAAAAAAGCCGATGAGCTCTGCAGGGTTTGGTCTTGGGTCCAGCGGGAAACCAAGAGTGGAGCTCTTTCTTGCTAGTCTACCGCCGAATGTTCCATCTCGTCAAACTTATAGACCAACGTCTTTGCAGCCTGCTGCTTTGCTGCGAATAGATACGGTAAATATGAGGTCGATGAAATATAACATTGCTGTAGGTTAAATATTACCTTGGATTGTATAAGTCTTTTTATTCTGTTGATTTAACAGACAAGTGGATGCTTGGTCTGTAGTACCATTGCTCGGGGAACGGAAACCAGTCCTCCAGTTTTACACGAAGTGGCAGCACTTCCAGCACTATTGGGCGGAGCATGGTTAAGCTCGACTTGCGAAAGCTTTAATGGCGGCCTTTGGATCAAGAGGCAATTACAGATTTATTCCGGCGACAAGCTGTGGACTGGTCGATGGGATTATTATGCGGATCCTAGATGTTCTATGTTCCTGTACGCCATTAGTGCTGCCGGAAGTTACGTTCAGAGAGCTGGAAGACATCGACGCGACAGAACAGACGCAGATATCGATAGCAATTTGTCTGTGGATGATATCGAGAGAGTATATCCAGGCTCCTTAGCTTTGTTATCAGTTAATAATGCGGACTATACAGGAACAGACTCTAAAAATGTAAGAAATTTATATAGGAAGAAAAGGAGTTTCATTGAGGATACAACTGACCTTAAAGATCTTATGCAAAATCCACTAGATGTTGTCAAGGTCGAGTCGAAGGAAGACCTTTACTTTATGAAGTCTTTGAGACAGAAAAAGGCTCTTGAGGAATGGATGACCCAGGAACTGGCGCGTAAGATATTCGACATGTACGGCATGAAACGTGGCAAGGAAGAAGAGATGCTTCCTACCATTGAAGAAATTAAGGAAGCTAAAGGAACTTCAGTGAGCGCCATAGTTGATGTGCATAAGGATCAAAGTCATTTGCTTGGTACATTAAATAAAGTAAAAGAAGACTCTACAATTGATTCATCAGAAATTAATACCTCAAATCCGCCAATGGCGTCACTATCAAAGGATGATCCTGACAAGAAGACAGAAGGAATTTTTAAAACGAAAAGAAGTTTAGACGAGGAAGACTCGTACCGTCATCTTTTGCAAAATGCACAACCCTCAATGGCGGAATCGTTTACCGCCATGCTCAGAGGAAATCAACGCTACGAGGAGACCACCAGGAAGCCTCTAGGATCATCCATTCCTACAGGAACAACGGAATTAGATCTTCATGTGGCGGAGAGCACTCTGATACCAGGTGATCCTACGGTGGCGGCTCGATGTGGAAATCAAGGTAGACCCTCAAATTCCTGGCCAAGAAATTGTATTGTTCATGCAGTAGAAGCTCCATCAACATTGCGTCTAAGAGCACGTGTTGGAGTTAACTGGAGTGGACAGTATACTCTTCTTCTTGGTGCAAGAGATGACAATCTCTGGGATGCACCGTTGCAGCAATGTGGACCAACTGCATCTTATAATCCTGGGCTTAGGATGCATCTCAGAAGAAGCGTGGGTATCAGATATGGCTTGTATTCCTCCTCTGCAGAATCAATCATTTGCAATTACTATTTGACACTTGTCAAATTAATTTTTGCCTATTCGATGCATCGATTACTTTTATAAAGAATTTTTCTTCAATTCTTTGTATCGCTGCATAAGAATTCTCTGTACATACTTTCATAAGTCTTTCTTCGCACTGTAAGTTTATATGCTTATGTGAAATAATTTGTATATATACATAGGATTTTTTAAAGCTTGTAAATATTTGTGTAAATACGATAATGTCGAGTTATCTTAATTATTAGCAATTGTTTACTTGGTCTTTTAATGATTAATAACATTCAAGGGACGAATATCCAACCAGTGACTTTATAACAATGGCTGCACTATCCTCAGATTTGTTCTGCTCAATACTCGTATGCTGTCATTGTAAATTAGTATTAATTATAACCACTAAGTTAGGTCTAAGTTACAATTAAATTTGGCGCATGGCAACGTGCCCAAGGGATACATCCCCAGTGAAATTATCCATTAGCTCATATCAATGATTAGGAATACCCTATAATTAGATACATTTATAGATATTGTAAATAGATAAAGATTCACAAAATATGTTTAGCTATTGAAGCAGTAATTTCTTAATATTAAGTTTACATAAATCTTTCTGATTAAGAGTGTCTTCTGATATTTACTGCTACTAAGTACTGTGACCAGTACTGTGTTTTTATTCATCCAAAGTATCTGAGAAAGACATAACTAATTTCGCAGTATTGTCAGTAAATTACAGAAAGCGTACAGGCTATGTGTTGAAGAATATTAGCGGCAGCGGGTCGAAGGGAAGGTCCTTCGGCGTGAATTTAGCGAGCGTAGACTTATCGAGAGGTACTGTAGACCCATAAACAAATAACCTCTTATTGTATTTATTTAATAAGGACTACTCTGCAGTAGTTGCAGTTATTTAGGTAAAATATCCCGTGTACAATTATTACTACAGCGTCTTAGCACCTTTCCTCCAATAATCTGTCTATAGTTACTTTATTATCGTTCAATCAGATGAATTGGACAATATAATTCAAGAATATACACATTCATGAATATAATGTAGATCTTCTATCTAAAATTTTTTTAATTGTTAAACGTCCTTTGCTTATTACGCAACATTCGGAATACATTACAGCTCATTTAATATATCACGATCATTTGTAAAGAGATTAGGCAGTTTGTCACTTTATCGTAAAGAAGAAAAATCATAAATCTATTTGAACGCAGTTACTTTTTTTAATTCTTATCACAATGAAAATTGTAAACGTTATAAATTATGTCCTTTACTGGAATTTTACTATGTTACATCCGAAGTATCGTGGCAGATCCATATCAGCCTGCCTCGTCAGTATCTTAAGTGAACTCCGAGGAAAACATCTTCCACAAGTAACAAGCGACTGTACCGATAATATCAGCTATCAAAAAAAGCTAAATAAATTCTTGCAAAGTACTGAATATTAAGTTAAATAAAAAAATTGTAAAAATGCCCGGTAATGAGTCAATCGCGTCAATGGCTCACGACGTATTCTCGAATCTCACATTCGGCTGGACTGACTACAGTATATTCGTAATAATGCTCCTACTGAGCATCCTTATTGGTACTTATTTTGCATTCTTTAGTAAACAAGACAACGCCACGGAATATCTTTTGGGTGGAAGGACCATGAGTTACTTTCCAGTAGCTGTGAGCTTGACTGCCAGGTACGTAGTTTTTAGCTTATATAATATTCAAATATAATTATCAGCGTCAATTTATTTGCTCAGTCACGTGTCAGGTATCACACTCCTTGGTATACCAACAGAAGTTTACGCATATGGATCCCAATACGCAGTAATCATCTTCGCGTCAATTTTCACATGTATCATTAATGTCTGGATTTTCATCCCAGTCTTCTACGAGCTTCAAATCACAAGTACATTTGAGTACCTGCAGATGAGATACACCAAGTCGATACGCATACTCTGTTCTATTCTCTTCACCATCACCTTGTTCCTCTACATACCTATAGTGATTTACGTACCTGCCCTGGCCTTTGCACAAACCACTGGCTGGGGCATACACGTGATAGCGCCAATGATATCAATAGTATGCATCATTTACACAAGCATAGTAAGTATTTGACAGACGTTAATATGATTGGCGCTTAATAGTCGAATTAAATTTTCATTAATTTTTTAATTTAATTTCCTTTACTCAATCAGGGAGGTCTCAAGGCGGTAGTATGGACGGATACTGTACAATTCTTAACCACCGTCGGTGCACTTTTCGTCGTTCTTTACTTAGGAATTAATTATTTGAACGGTATTAGTGAAATTTGGCGAATTTCAGCTGAAGGAAAACGCCTTGTTTTCTTCAAGTAAGGCTCGATTATTATCAAGAATAACATTATGCATCTAGATACAGTTTGACTCTGCATCTGTTTGTCTCTGACAGATTGAATTATAACAATCTATTAATAAGTACAATGAAAATTTCAGTATGGATCCTAATCCCTTCGTAAGATCTAGCTTTTGGAGCATGGCAATTGGTTATACATTCATTTTTACGGGACACCTTGGCGTTTATCAAGGAAGCGTACAAAAATTTTTATCAGTCCCAACGCTCTCCGATGCCAAAAAGTATGTAATCGCTGCCACTATCAGTGCTACTTATTGTTCCAAGTAATTAACACTTGTAATTATTATACACAGAGCCATGTGGGCAACGGGATTTGGAATGACAGTTGCTAAATTAATATCTGTCTTTACCGGACTTATAATTTACGCCAAGTATCACGCGTGCGATCCTCTAACTACTGGAGTGAGTAATTAATCATGAAACCAAACAGATTACCTATTAAAACGTCGTTCGATTATTTGTATCCTCACAGGCGGTAAAGCGCAGTGATCAAATATTGCCGTATTACGTGATGGACGTTGCCAACGGTATTCCTGGCCTTCCAGGACTTTTTCTCTCCGGATTGATGAGTGCATCGCTTTCCACTATGAGCATAAATCTTAACACACTGGCCGGTACGATATTTCAGGATTTCATTGCGCCATGCATACCAGATCATTCCAGGAGCGAGTCCAGGGCAGCCACTATAATGAAAGTAAATAATGGCTTTAATTAATTTTCATTATTAAATACCAATTAACATTGATGCATCAGACTTCGCGTCACCAGACTTTCTATTTCTCTAAATTCTCTTAACAGATTATCGTGGTCATCATTGGAATCATATCAGTAGGCTTTGTCTTTATCGTGGAGCATCTGGGCAATGTGTTTCATATGTCAGTCAGTATGGGAGCCGTATCCGGTGGTCCTCTTCTTGGTATGTTTGTGCTGGGTACTATGATTCCTTGGTCCAATGACAAGGGCGTCATGTTTGGCGGCTCTGTGTCCTTGGCTACTATGAGTTGGATCATCTTCAGGGCAGAGTGGTATATTGCCAACAAAATTATAAGACACGAACCACTCCCTACTAGCACGGATCAATGTCCGTATCCTTTTAATGAAACTATGTATGCGTTACCTACTTTACCACCTTTGGATCCTGATGATGAACCTTTGTTCATTTATCGGCTGTCGTTCATGTATTATTATTTTTTGGGTGTCGTCATAACTGTCGTCTGTGGAGTCATTGGCAGCTACGTTTTTGGAACTGTTAATCTGAAAGATGTTGATCCACGTCACATTGCACCATGTATGAGGAGGTATTTATTTATCACGATAATGCATGTACATTTTAATACTCACCGACTATACTGAGCGATGCTGAATAGCTTTTTTTTTTTAATTTTTACTTGTAATTTCGTCCTTACAGATTCCTGCCTCGTCGAGATTACAAAGAAGTACCGCTGAAAGAGCTATCGATACAGGATGTGAAGAATTAAAGGAAAATTAATTAAAGTCACTCACCACTTCTTAGCCATTTCTTATTGTCTCGTGGCGGGTTAGTTTTAGCGGCTGGCTTAAAATATCAGAGCGACAGCCTTTTTTCACTGTGATAATTTGAACATTATTATTCACAGATTTCACGTGGAGAATAATATTAAAGTAGTAATCGCTGAACGGACTACAACTTTTGATGCGATCAATTGCCGTAAAGTATTGTTTACCGATGGATCAAGTATATTTTTTAATTAATGAATGTCGTAATTATTATTCAACATTTATTGTTCGCCCAAAGGGTAAGCGTATTGGAACGTATTCTCAAAGCAATTTATTATTGTAGAGAATCCTTCAAATAGATAATCGTACTTTTGCTGTATATACATATTTACATAGTTATCAGATTGTATATAGATTATGAGTGTATTATAAATTTTATTTTTTAATCTTTTTTTTTTAATATCACATTTTTCCATGCAATTTTTTTACTCACGTTTCATGGGCGATGGGTATTCGCTTTGAATCGTCATTCTACGATATGTAGGAAACGAACAAGCTCCCGGTAAATTTCCAATGAACATCGTGCGATGGCATAAAAATAGAAACAAATGTAGCTGCCTAAATATTTTCTCACATTCATTCGCGACATGAGTTTGCATTGCGCAAGCAGGATAATCTTACTGCGAATTCCCAACGTGAAGTCGAGTTCGCGCCGTGTTATGTACAGTGAAGAAAAAGGTGTACGTAAGTTTTAAAATTTTCTATGAAATCGAAAGAATAATGACAGACGAAGAATAAAACAATTTCTTTTAACAGTGATTAGTAATTTTTTTAATCCTATCGCAATTAAATATAATAACAGGATTTTCATTGACTCTCGTAGTTCCGACAAATACGACCGTTACGATTTGATTTATAATTCAGCAAATCGATCAACCTTTGAATTTATAACGATTGTACACATAAAATAACGAGAAAACCGTGACAATCGTGCAGGATAACAATCTATCTAGATATTCGCATGACAATGTAAAATCATTGTAAACTTGTTATTAACTACACGATAAACTTCCTGCTAACCATAGAAGCCCAACAGACTGTAATACAAAAGGAAACAGAAACTCTAGAATTCAAGCTTGTTCCATCAAGTCGTATTTTTAAATTCAATAGCTTCGTGCAGTCACTGAATATATCTATGTACGTGTACCAATGCCGGTTGACTGGTGAAGTCAGGTTAAAAATAAGCAGGAGCCAGAGAGAAGCAGTATTCAGCATTCTTCTTCAGATTCAAATTGCCATTTCACCATAACCTCACTTATTCGCATCAATATTTCTTACGAGTCAGATAGTTGACAACTTTCAGCTTCAATTCATAACCTGCATCTTATTCGAGCATGATATCTCCACAAAAGTAGTTTGATCTTCCAATGTCGTATTCTCGTTGAATATCGCAAGAATTTGAATGCCGTCAACTGGATCCACATTCGTTTATTGATTACCCAAGCGCACGCGTGACGGAGTGTCTCGGGCAAGTTCGGCTTCCCTCGGCGATGCTCGTATAACAACGAACTCGGTGATATACTCGTGGGGACACCCCCAAAGGATGTCTCTAAGGGTAAGGGTGACGTGAGACCGCGCCTGCACGTGGATCGTGTTACTTTTTTCTGATACTCGCTCACCGGACATGATCAACAAGTATAAAATAATGAATACGTACGAGACGAGCAGCGGTTCGTTAAGAATTTTTAAAAGGAGTGAAACATTCCAGCGAGTATCATGTGAGCAGTTGCAGCATGTCTGCGTCAGTGTGTTAATGGACCAGGCTGGTTAACATAATTATCAGCAGCTAATGCCAAGTGGAGTGACTATTGGTACGGAAGTGTCTTGGACCTGCGGAAAGATGTACTTCTTTATTTTTTAGTATATACTAAGAAAGAAGGAAGAGGTTAAAGAAAGAAAACACTGTTCAACGTGCACTCAGTCAAGTCGGTGAAGGGCTGTTTGGTATGAGCTTTTAAAATTGTACATTCCCTTTGTATTTGGTGCATTCCAAATTTTACATTTTCCACTAACGTTCGTTCTTTAATTTTTGAAGAGTTTGGTCGTTTGTATGACGTAAAAGGATCGTGCTGTTGGCTGTGATAAAATAAGTGGAGCGTGTTGTTTGACGTGAGTAAAAAGAAAGAAGTGATTTCCTTTCTATCGTTGATATCAAAACATTTTTTTTTACAACGTACATTATTCTTTGTGGATTTGATAATAGGTATAAAAAATATGACATAATAATACAATCTTTATCGTGTACCTGAAGCGGTAAGAATAAACTAATTGTTGATATGACTGATTGCAAATGATTAATTCAAATGTGGAATCTAAAAAAATTGTCAAGCTCAGTGAAGCAATGACTTCTATTAATAATTGGACAGATTTATAAAAATTCAAGTGAACGTGACCTTAAATATCTAGTAACGCTATATTGCGAGTAACTGAATATTCTTTTTTTAATTTCTGCACGTAACCGTCAGCAATGAAATTCAAAAAAGATCCAGCAGTGTCGCTGGACCATTTTTGAAAAAATGATGTCGATCCTACAAAAGAGCTTATTGGGACTTGGACTCCTCGTCACTCTGGTATTGGCTGTCATTATCACTAGTAAAAAGATTAACCTGGAGGCACGTAACAACGCTTTACTCCTGGAGATGGTCGCTAATATCAGTAACGGATTGGACAAATTGGATAACGGTTTTAATCTTATCGCCGCGGAAGCAGAAATGGCACGAGGTAAACTACGAAAATTGGCAGCGCTTCATCGAGAAAATCTTATGGTCTGTGCTCTTATGCACGAGAAGCACAGGAAAACGACGATCATCAGAAAATTTGGCGACGGGAACAGCGAGTCCGGGAGCGATAGAAATGACTAATATTGAAAAAGAGATCGAAGAATTTACACACAGTCAGTGGACTTTGAGAAATATTCTTTTATTCGAAAATTGTACATTTATCTAACTGCACCGCAATTTTTTTTGTCACGCTTATTGATAAAAAAATTTATGATTATTTATATAATCAGAGGGTGTACAGTAGAGTAGGATGTGTAAATATGCGTGCGAATTGATATTGTCACGAGGAATTAATGCATTTGCGAAACAATTATATTTATATACACACATAAAAATAGATATATGTTTAGTACACTTTTACAGATACATTATCAAGACTTATGAATTACACTTCTAGGAAATTGATCGGATAAAAAATAATCGCAGGGGTCGAAAGAATGACTTCTTTGATCACTTATCTGAAGACTATCCATTACTTTATCTTGCCGAGCCACTTTACTCAATGTCCTTCCGATTGCACCGTAACCAATGACGTGTAAGAGCACTCTGTATTATAGCAATTTTTTAATTCTTTATATCTCTAGACACGAGATTTGTATATGTCGCTCAAAAAGCAATGATATTTGTGCACGATAGAACTGTACAATTTTATCGGATTTTCTATCGGTAAGTTACAACTTTATTATTAGTACGAATCAGGATTTATGAATTTTATACAACAAGAACGGATTATTGTTTCGCGGGTATGAATAATATTTGTGAAAAAGACAAGAGGAAACGTAAGACTATTGTTTCGAGAGACGGTATACGTCTAATTATTTGGTAGGTATTACGACGACAATCACCCGTTGACTTTATATATAGATGAGTTTATTAAGTCATTAGAATTAAGCAAAAGAGATTGTATTTTCAATAGCTTTAATGTTTACGCTAACAATCTTCTCGGCTCGTGAAACGAAGAGTGACTTAATGTAAATTATGGGAAACTGCGGGATTGAAAATCGATTAGAAATGATAAGCCGGCGCAAAGAATCGAAGATAAATAATATTTTGAATAAACAAAACAATGTAAATGTTACGTGCTCATTTTGGATGAAGCCAAAGCTTAAAAGAGAGCCTTAAATATATACGTGAGTGCCAAGAGTCTTAGAGTGTTATGGAGGGAGGAGCAAAGAATTCCATAGGATAAGAAAGAAGGAAATAGAAGGATTTGCAGTGAGAAGAAAAAAAGAAAATTTTAACAAATTGAAAATAATTAATTTGAGTAACCAAGAGAGAATATTTGTAAGAAAAGTTTTGTCAATTTTCAAATTTTCCGTGGCTGTCTTATAATGTATTAGGTGTGTTGGTATGGTATTGTAGAAAAAAAATAGTAATTATTTGTTATTATTAATATTATTTGTTAACAATCACTTGTTGTCTAAAACATTTGTCAAATTGTCGTCTGCGCTTCTTAAAGTTATTGCAGACGTTATACAGGGTAACGTGTCAAAGAGATCGAAGTACACAGTAATAAGCATTATCTCAATGATTATAGATGACATGTTGAAATTGATGTACATTGCGTGAAACTGCAGTACATTAAAGAGAAAAATATAATAATGACAGTAAAAGGTATTATGAAGAATTACGTGAAAAACATTTGTAAACATATCACAGGTCACGAAATTATCAGTAGGGTCGTCGAAAGTATTACACGGCAAAATGCAGCATCCATAGAAAGAAGCAACCAAGTTTTTCCATTCTTCTCTTTACTGCGCACAAAAATAAGTAACATCGCAAAATTCACTAAAACATTTAATATAAATAAAAAACAAGTCATTAAAATCAGCCATTAATCATCAACCGTATCGCGTTACAGAAAAGTGTCAAACATCCCTAAAGAAGAATTTTCTGGTACAGTTACTGTACCAGTGATATACTGTTATGCTCTTCTCTCTTTCTTATTCTTTGGTCTCAATGTTTAAACTCATTGTAATATGCCATACAATGCCTCGCCAAGTGATTTTGGTTTACAAATACAAGAAACAAGAAAGTTATTTATCATGTTTGTTAAACAATCGCCAAATGCAGCTACGATAATTAATCCAAACCCAAGTCATGTTGGATGCAAATATATGAAGAAATCATTTAAGATTTTACCAAAGAAAACCCACTGGTCAACGTTTCCTTGAATCAGACAAGAACCACAAATTTTCTGGGTTTGTGTCTGAGATGCTGCTCATTGAGCTATGGTTGATCATGTCAACGTGTTATTATGTAATGGCAATGAACTTCAAGAAATTCAAACACATCAGCAGTTCCCCTTCTGGACTGATTACTGATTTCAACGTCGCTACGGACCCCTTGACTTAAAACCAGTTCTCAGTACGTCCGTGACGATCAAGGAATCATCATCGTAAATTCCTTCAGTCGATTCGTCGTCACCTTTCCAGTCGTTAAATCATTTACTGAATCTGCTCAACAGCAATACATGGCTGACAGACGAGGTAAGCGACAACTTGTGCATTGTTTGAATACTGATTTCATTTAAATATTTATATTATTTATTAACTTGCCTGCAAGAAGTTCTAGTTAATTTTATGTATACTCTGTATCTACTGCACGTACCTATATAGTATGTTGCAAGTTACAATTTCAACTGACAGGGCAAAGACCATTTGATTTTATATTAGTTTATCTGTACTTATCAGTATATTGATAAATACTGTGGGCGTTTTTCTTTTTTGTTGTATTAAACAGATGCACATGGCAGGAATGTATATTTGTGTATTAAGTAAGTTCTTGATTTTTTCCTGATACATAGTATGCAGCTTGCTAATATATTCGATTGCAGCCATATTGCATTGACGTATTGAATTATTATTAACGCTGCACTAGGCTTTGATTGGAACGTATGATAAATTATTCATAACTTCGTTATAATTTTGCATAACCAAAATAGGATTTCGCGGATTGGGTCATGCTTGTCATGTAAATCTTTTAATTGCAGAATGTGCTTCCTGCGGTCCTGGATACAGGAGTCCAATAGCTGCCATGTTGGAAGGACCAAGAGAGAAGATTGTATACGTTGTCTGCATTAATACGGATGACAGTAAACCCGATGTCCTTTCGACAGTCGATGTGAATCCTGAAAGTCCAACCTATTGTCAGGTAGAGACAACAGAGTGAAAAAATAATTATTTTCATATAACAGTATATATTATTTTATTATGATTACCGCCATTTATTTAATACATTGCGGTGGGCTTGTTGCACAGAATTTTTAAAAATATTTCTTTGTCCATTGGTAATCATTTTGAAATACTGGATTGTCAATGATTCTGTAATATCATTTGCTTCTACACGACGTCTCTATCTAACAGATCGATCCACTCTGGTTTCTGGTTTTCTTTTTGTCTTTTTCCTTTTCAATGAAGCAATTAGTCTTTCCGAGCGAACGAGCCTATCGAGTCTGCCTGGCCTGGTTTTTCTGTCCTGTAAAAGAGAGAAAAGGACAGAAATAATCTCTGTTACTTCCCGCATGAAACACTAAAGAAAAAGTAGCTGCATGAATATTGAGATATTTTTTTGATAGACTTTTGTTCTCAATCGTTTATTAATTCTATTACGTTTCTATTAATATTCTTTTATTGAGGCGAGTGATAAAGGATAGTTGTCTGATAAGGGATCACGAGTTTGATATTGATTCACTGTTATCTGTTATCGGAATAATTATTTATAGCAATTGCATAATATAATCGAGCATCAACAATTTAATTTGTATATTTTATATATTGAGTATCTGTATACTGTAGAATAATTTTATATTAACACCTGCTGCCAGGTTCTTTAATATTCTTTTGAAGCAATATATACTTCTTCTTATTATACTTACTACATAAATCCGGCAGATTGTACATAAGTTAAGGATGCTGCACGTTGGAGATGAGTTGCACCATTCCGGCTGGAACATATGCAGCAGCTGTCACGATCTTCCTAGAAAGCGGGACACTATGGTGCTGCCGTCTCTTATGTCAGACAGATTGTACTTTGTGGATGTGTCAAAGGAGCTTGAGCCATCGATAAAAAAGGTAAACAAATTGGTCCAGCTT
Source organism: Calameuta pallipes (assembly GCA_030142375.1). NCBI lineage: Eukaryota > Metazoa > Arthropoda > Insecta > Hymenoptera > Cephidae > Calameuta > Calameuta pallipes. The sequence goes on along the minus strand of JARQSW010000561.1, from coordinate 1,131,842 downwards.
GCTTTTAGACAAAAACAAACCAAAACAGATTAATTGAAACAGTCAAACTCAATTTACTTCCTGCTAATTGTTGAAGGTGATCGAACCGGATGAAATGCATGAATGGGGTCTGTCAACGCCACACACGTCACATTGCTCACCTACGGGAGAGATTCTTATTTCCACCATGGGTACGCCTGACGGAGATGGTCTTGGAGAATATTTTTCAATCGACAGTGAAACACTCCAGGTCAAAGGTCGATGGAGCAAGGGTGATAAGCAAGCCAGGTTTGGTTACGATTTTTGGTACCAGCCTTATCATGATATCCTCATTGGTAGTGAGTGGGGGACACCAAGAGTCTTCAAGAGAGGATTCGAAGCTGGTGATACTGCTGATCCCAGTACGTGAATTGAATCTATGGATTTACCAATAGGATGGAATCTGTAATGTCATTTATTAATGCAGATGTTTATGGAAGGAGTCTGAATGTTTACTCCTGGAGCGGTAGGAATCTACTTCAGACTATAAATCTAGGCGAAGATGGAATTGCTCCTCTGGAGATAAGATTTCTTCACGAGCCTACAGCATCCGAGGGTCTTGTAGGTTGTGCAGTGAAGTCAGCCGTCTTTAGGTTCTTCAAGAACGAAAAGGGCACTTGGTCTGCCGAGAAGGTCCTTCAGGTTCCAGCTAAAAAGGTTGAAGGTTGGATATCACCGCACATGTATGGTAAGTTAATAGACAGTTAATTTTGTAGGTGCTAGCTTGATTTTCTTTTTTCTTCTTTCAAAATGCAATTTTTTTATAGGTATGATCACTGATATCTTACTGAGTCTGGATGACAAGTATCTCTACTTCTCGAACTGGCTTCATGGAGACGTTAGACAGTATGACATCACGGATATCCGTAATCCCAAACTAACAGGTCAAGTGTTCCTGGGTGGGTCCATTCTCTCAGATTCTAAGATACGCGTCCTGGAGGATCCAGAAGGGTCAGGACAACGCGATCCTGTGTTTGTGAAAGGACGACGTCTCTACGGCTCCCCTCAGATGCTTCAATTAAGTTTGGACGGACGTCGACTCTATGTGACCACTTCGATTTTCAAACCCTGGGACAAACAATTTTATCCTGATATTATAAAGTGAGTTTTTGAGGCTAGAGCAATCGCTTAAGAAAATAGAGTTCACTTAATTAACCACCCTTCTTGTAATATAGTCATTAATTAATAGCGTAGGGATACTGCGCTTTCCCATCACGCCAATAGGTTATTGGTTATTGATTATATCCAGAGGAAATACTTTGTCTGTAGGGATTTTTTTTTTCTCTTTTGCTTATATTGATAAACTGTAAATACGTAGTATCGGCCCTTGGACAAATATTTAACTGTGTACATATAACGGGTGGCTTCGCTTTCTAGGCTGCTGAACGTAATTGTCAATATTTATAGTTTTGAATTCATTTTAGGCATGGCTCGACAATGGTGAAGCTCGACATTGACGTTGAGAATGGGGGCATGAAATTGGATGAGGATTTTCTGGTGGATTTTGGTGCTGATAAGGAAGATATTTTGTTGGCTCATGAGATTAGGTATTTATTTTGTGTTTAAACGTCAAAAAGAATAAATTAAAAATTTAGTGTAGAACACTTTTGTATGGTTAGAAAGAATTTTTGATTTTCTTGATAAATCTTTTACTCTTTTTTTACAGATATCCCGGAGGTGATTGCACTTCGGATATTTGGCTTCCGGAAAAGTAAGAGGATTTTTTTCTCCACTGATTTGTGGACAGAGTCAAAGCAGCTAATGGGGTCCATTTTAAGAATCTTATAAGCGATGGGAATTACAAAAAAAAATATTAAGCTCGCTCTGTGCGACTATCGAGGGACCGATTTATAATCATCACAGCACAATATTTTTTAATATATTTTATTGTAATATAAAACTAATAAAAAATATTAAATACCTGTTCAATATCGAATGCTACAAAAATTTTACTAGAAATATTGTACTGTTTAATTTACCATATACAGTCTTACCTCAGCGTTTTACTTTATCGTATCATAAAATCATAAGACACCCTGTATACAGGAGACACGGCAGTGACATCAGTGAATAATATTTCCCGATGACTGAACTGCTGTCTGAATTACAAAAGGCAACCATTAATCATCAGCGGAATGACATGCAGCATAGCTTCAGGCGCTTCGCGAACGGTTATTCTGTAACAGTAAGAAATTACATAAGAAAAAGAAAAAATTCACTATATCCAAATATCACTAAAGGACTTTTGTTACGCAAGACAATAGTTTTTTGAGATTTGACCAAATACTTGAATATAAATATAAATGAAACGAAAATTTATCAGAAAAGTAGTACCTACTTAAAGAGTTTCCTGTCGATTTTAACTTTTGTCAGTAGAATATTCTTATACAATTTTTTTTTTTTTTTTAGTAAATTACCTTTGGCGTTGTCGCCATCGTGGAAATAATTCCATTACTCGGTTTAGTGTCTGTGCTAATAATAGCACCAAGAGCAGAAGATAACAAAATTGTAGGAATATCCGATAATAACTGTTCTGCCTCTTGGCAACCGATATTGATCGCGAGAGTCTGTGTGACGGAATACAGAATTTACAGAGAGTCAGCCCCAATCTGCAATTCCAAAACAGTCCTCGATTTTCAAATAACGGTATTTGTGAAATAAGAAAAAAAATTTTTTCATTAAACATCACAATTCATTATATAACTACAGTGAGCTACTGTACCATTAAGCGATATATGACATATCCAAGAATTAATTAAAATCACGAATATTCGTTTGAGATCATGAAATTTCAGGAATATCATAAATTAACCTGAAATTGCATAAATTTGCTGAAAATTACAATAATGTCAAAAGTACCCAAGTATATTAACGTACATTAGATACTTAAATTTCCATTAATATAATCTGTCGTATTATTTTAATTGTGCAAGCAAAAAAAATTGGATTATTCCACACGAACCAGTTTGCAATTTCAACAGTTATACCCTCTTGTTATATGTATCATGAAATTGCATAATATTTCGCACATGACTGAACTAACCTTATGAATTTGCATATACATAGCTACGTAGTGTTATGAAAATACGCAGAGACGATCTGACAAAAAAAATTGTATAAAAATCTCGTCGGCGTTTCACAGCAATAAAAAATTACGCCCGTTAGGGAATTTCACTATTATTTCTATGATTATGTAAAAGAAGAAGGGATACTCGATACGTTTTATTGCCTCTGAAAATTTTCGTTCATCCTATGGAACAATGAATTTTAATCGCTGTGTATTTATCTCCTGCGTATCTTCCGGTGATCCGTTGTATATATGCCTTTACTATACACAGTGCGAAACAATCGGCGGAAGTCAGTGAAAGTAAGTAATTATATCTTTTGTCTTGAATTGCGCCAATAAGGCGCGACGCTTTGAGAATTGTAAGTCTTGCACTTGGTGCCAATTTACACTCTCTAAGTCATTGTTAAATTAATTATTGAAACAAACGTGTGAAATCTTGTTACTAGTTCTCAGGGACAATATTGTACTTGTATTTGCAGAAAGTATGAAGTATATATATATAGTTACATATAAAATCGTCGCCATTGTTATTTTCAATGGTAAGATGGTTTTAAAAAATGTATAACTTTTTAGTAAAAGAAATATTGTTATTTATATAATTTAGGGTATTGTCTCTCTTTACTTTATGGTATTTGGTACAATTTAAAATGGCCGACAGGTACATCGTGAGTCATAAAGGACTACGTGAGTTTTACTGAACGAGACATCCAAGCATGGCGCTAATAATTTATAACCTACCTTATTATTTTATTTTGCTATTTGTCAAATGGTACAGACAATATATTGCAACATCTGCCGGCGTAGTGTCATCAGGTAGTAATACTACCGCATTGCGTACATATAAAACCATATACGTATATATCAAATGATGATTAAATTTTTTGTCTGGGAACAAGATTTTTTACATCACAATAATATCGTTAAGTCTAATAAATTGGTGTGGTGCGTGATAAAATTTTTTGTCCTCGAGTCTGATTCTCACGATCCCAACGCGACAAACGAACCGATTAAGAGACGGACAATAAATTATATTTAATGAAACGTGCCGGGCGTTCGTTCTACCGTGGCATTTCACCGAGTATTCTATGCTCGAATGAAAGCCACGATAGTGTACAGTTTATTTGTTCATTCGGCCGCGTGTCGACGCCGTTTGACTTCATTGTTTGAGCCCAATTTATTATTGTTTAAGGACAATTGACTTGGCACGGTTGGCTGCGTTTGGGATACTCGATTCACTCTCTGTGTATAATAAGAACATTGAGAGCAGATTTCATTTGTTTACAACATAGCTCGACATTACATTGTGGATACGCATTTTATAAGAAATAAACATTGACATTTTGGGATAACATTTTTATGTCGTACATCGTTGAAAAATGTGACAGTCCTAACCTAAATGTCAGGCTGTGAATTGGGTAGTAAAGAATTTGTTAAAGACTCATAAAATCCAGTTTTCCTAGCAACGTTCCTAAAAACTTTTATACCTCAAGTATAATGAATGAGTATCGAGTAAATTATATTTGTCTCGATTGTTACTTCTACCGGTCTTGAAACCCATCTAAATGCTTTACGGAAATAATCAGCTGTGTAATATTGTTCAGGGATTCTTCGACTTATAGTACTCTGTTGTATTTTACACACATCTGGTTCATTGATACCACAATAAATTAAAAACAGTTTTTCAAAATTGCATCGTGTCATAATATAACGTGATAAATGAAAGAAATTTCAAAATTTCATTATCAACTATTAACTTCTTTCTTAATGGGGATTAATTCACTATGTTTCCCAATAGATGGCAGGACAAACGTAGCCATCTGGCGGACAGTCAACCAATTACGAAGCAATTGTCGCCGAGTGTTGCTACGAGCATCGGTCAGTCTTGATTTTCAAGTCAGTCCTCGCCGGTCCAGCGTAGAGTTCGTTCTGTGCCTTGTTTGCGCGGCCTGGAGGAGTCTTATGACATTTTGGAAGTGAACGATAATAATTGATACGCGCGCACGTGAAATCCCAAGGCCCCAAATTATCTCAAGATATAATGAATAGTGTGTTTAAATCTACAATATAAATTATAAGAAATATTAGGCCAATTCTTAACACTACATAGACACCAGGGGGTGAGATATGAACTATATAAATAAAAGCCTGTGTGATAAAGTATAAGTGTCATCGAAGAACCATCAAGTTGATGTTCAACAATCTCAATCCAGATATCAACGAGTGCCTTTCCAGTTTGGATAAAATCATTGCTAAAATGGTGAGTTTCGGTGAATTATATACATATCGTTAGTATCCAATATCCACTGTTCCTTATGGAGTTATGTCTAAGTATACATTTATATTTATATGACTGCATTGCTCCGTTATGCAACGAGTGAAAATGGAGTTCTCCACAAAGGTAGCTCGTTCGTTAATAACATTCTTATGTGTTTCAACATTTTCTAACAGACTCTTCACTTCTCTCACTCTCTTTTAAACACCCTATGGCAATTCGTATCCCCGGAGTGTTTACTTGGACGCCTCGAGGATCCTTTTCTTTTCTCGACGTGACGTCTTCAGTCTAGACGATCCACAATTTGGTTAGGACTGGAAAAATTTCATCTTTCAACCAACTGGCAAATAATATAACCTAAAAGAGGATGTTGCTATGGGAATCAACACGAATATCACGGACGAGTCCATGAAGTATCTTTAGACATGCCAATGTCTATTAATCTATATAAGTTTCATAATTCATAGTATTCGTTCCAATTCTAAGCATAAATAACGGCTTTACTTTTCATTATTAATTTTTGACTTCACTCAATGATTCTCTTTAGGCATTTGATTTATGCTAGCAATTTTTTTCTTCCATGTTTACCATCTACATTTTCAAAATATTCCTGACTGCATTTATCTGGTTGACTCAATCTGAAAAATATTCCCTCGGACTCTGCTCGACGAAATTTGACTGGAATGTCGGAGCTGATTAGGATTTATCGTTCAGGATACTACAATCGAATTAATCGAAATTGGTCCATGTCACAGAGTCTCTATTGTAAAATGATTTATTACTATTTTATGATATTCTTATAGGAATTTAAGATTGTTGGCATTTTTAATCCGTTCTTCACCATGACCCTGACCGTTACTAGATCAGAAAACGTCACTCTTATGTGTATAAATACAGCGGCTTTCACTTCAATTGACAGAATCGATCTAACTTTGATTGGATTACGTATTTCCCTCCGGTCCGACATCAAGATCGTTAATCATTGTTAGTCAAGCGAATGATCTCGAGAAAAGATGGTCGTCCAATCGTCTCTTCTCTCTCACCGGTGCACCTGTCATAACAATTGACGTGATTAGTACCATAATATTAATTTTAACAAACTCGTGTTATCTTAGCATTTAAAATTAACAACGGTCCGCCGTCGCATTGCGGGAGCATCAGAAATTCGTGATCTCGTAGATTCGTGTCATAATTGAATAAAATGGGTGGAAAAAATATGCCTATTTTCACGGCCATATCGTTGCTCGCCAGTGACCAAGTATCTTATCTCAGATTTACTGTTTTATCAAATTTGGATAAAACAGTAAATCTAACATCTACTTTGGACACTTGCAGACGGTGATTCATTGTCAAATTATTGTTTTATGACGAATCTCTGTCGTACAACAAATTAATTGTTCAAACACGCGTTGCGAAATTCCTTATCAGAGCCTTTACGTCTGATATCACTTTGAAAATAAATTTTTATAATTCTTTACAAGGCGTCACGAGTTTCTACCTTGTACGTACAGTTCGCAAGGTATCGCTGATTAAATAAAGATTCTTTGCCTTGACGACGGCATCAGACTTATCTTTGATATACGATTGCTTCTCTTCCAAGAGGAAGTGCAAATAGCCATAAACAATACAAGACGGTACAATGTCTATGAGTATATCAGGGAATTAGACTCTGCGAGTAAATGACGGAAATTTTGCTTGGCGATTGGTCCAGGTGAAAAATTCTTTAAATTTAAATGAAGTAAAGAAAAATAACAATGCAGAAATATCTGTCTAAAAGTGTCAGCAACCGTACCTGAGACTACGAGTTAATGAATTCCTAATAAATTAACTGTCTGCCTAAAATTGATTACTGTACAAAATTATTATCCAATCACGTCACAATCCTTATTCAGGAAGGCATCGTTTTGTCGCGCACCAGGCTTTATAATTATCAAACACTTTCCCAGCGTTTTCCATCGTGGAACAGAACTACTGGCACGTGTATCTCTGTACTGCTTTGACAGGAAACTGTCGGATCCATCGGCAGTATGTATGACGCTCATTGTTCGTTTTTTTAGCTTCTGTCTTCTTATGGCTTTTAGACAGTGCATATGTATATATAAGTCATTGGTTCTGTTTTGATAGGTTAAGTACTTCGAATTTTCACGGCACTATCTAAGGCGACGCTAACCTAGGATACGAGTAGTATGGGTTTCATTTGTTTTGGTAATTTCACCTGCTCCTGGAACGATCCTCTCGAATGGCTGGACGTTTTGCCACGCATGCGCTTCCTGACGAGTCGATAACAGCACCAACACTCACGTCGACTTACCACTATGTTCTCAGAATGCCCTGCTGCACTGGTTACCTTCGGTTGCCTGCTGCTCCTGTGTATATGCATATGTGTATGAGTATGTGGATATATATAAATGTTCAGGATCAGTGAACCAACGTGCAGCAATGGGAATATCCATATTTCTACCTTTGAAAACTTTATTAACCTCGTCGACACTCTGGTTGGGGAGGACCTGAAATACCCTGGATCTTCAATTGTTCGTGTTACTGGATTAATTTTATTTTTGTATTATTTACTTACTCGTTGGCAAATTTGAGCTGTGAAGCTAATCAATTCTTCTGGCTGTATGAATGAGAGAGAATAGTTTCGAGCGGAGAATAATAGGTTGGCAATGGTCATCGATATATTGGATTTTGAAAATGGTATCTTTATGGCTCTGATGCGAGTAACAGTGTTGCGAAAGCTGAAGCGACTGGTTGGTCAGGTCAGGTCTGTAAAATTTAATTTAGAGAATAGAGTTTATGGTTTGATTGCTTTTGTTTGGATATATTGATGGTTCCAATTTTTGAATTGTTTACCTGTATTAAGGGATGTTTTTTTTTTAAATTGAAACTTGGTTAATTGTTGGGTGCTGAGAGTTTGCATTAATTAATTTTGGAACTTGGGTAAAACGTTATACGTTAAGGTTATTTGACAAATTATGATCGCGATCCGATCGATTTTTGTCTGATGCGTTTATTATTTAATTCTTTTTTAATTGTGGTTTTTTTCGGTATTGGGAGTACCGTTTGGGACGATGGGTTCATATTTTGTTGTACAATTCACGGGCATGACATCTTTTAAATTTTGAAAGACGCTTCAGTTCGAATGACTTGACGGTTACCGTAACAAGGGATGCGCAGTTGGCTACTGCGCAGTTTACTGGCGACGAACCGTGCGAACGGAATATTCACGCTATTTTCGTAACCGTTTACGAATCTCGAGACACACGTGCTTATTACATATGCTTGCGCACGCTCTCTCATGTGTTTCCAATGACACATATGGTATAGCAAGTTCGCAGGGATACCGGAATATCGATTTTACGTTAAAGCATCACGGGTTCGAACCGGGTTGGCGATTTTTTGGGGGATTTGCTACAGTGCTGAATGTCTACGAGAAGAAAAGCTGATGATGGGATGACAGTGATATATATTTTTGAAAATTCTAATAAGTTTAAAATATCTCATATTTTCTTTTCTTCTCGTTGTAAAAAATGTACCAATGCGTATCGTATGTGTTTCTATCTCAAATTTTCTTTACATCTAGTTGTAAAAAATATACGAATGCGTATGGTAAGTGTTTCTATGGAAATCAAAGCAAGCCTAAGGTTCTGATTGCCAGGATTGCCACTTTCAAAATGGCTGGTGACTACAAGGGATTGGTGATTGTGGGGAAAGGAAGACCTCGTTAAGGCTGCTTAATTCGAGGCGATGTGTATTACTCAGGTCACTGGCTCTCCAATCGCTCTTCCAACCCCCCAGTCGAGCTTCTCAATTATTTGAGGTTATACATGGCCGTCGTCCGAGACACTCCATTACGCGGTCAGTGTCACTCTTATGCGTGCTAAATCATCGGACAATGGTAATTTTAAGGGCATCGTTTTCAACCCTTTGGCCAAGAACGTTCAATTCTCTTCAGGGCGTAACAGGATGCGTCGCCACTGTCTTGTGAACGAATATTAAGCGACGAGGGACATATCGTTTATTGGGACAGTTTAATATTTAACCTCGCAATGAGAAAATGGTTGACTACAATTATTGACGATTGAGCCCAACGAGAAACAACAGATGGTATATTATTATTAATCTTGTTTATTTACTATTAATCTTTATTATTCTGATTTTTAATCGTTCAGATATTATTCTATTTTTAATCGTTCAGATATTTTGAAAATTCGTACGTTGTGCTGGGACATAAAATTCCTGGACATGGATTCACAGACAAATATCTGAAGCTAATTCGTAGAGCTCATCTTGACCTTAAGACTGTCCTCCATAGCACATTTAAGCGCTTGCCGTCTGGCCACATTCGAGAAAAAAAGTCTGCGTGTAAAGCGTCGCGACTTGTAAACACTGTTGCATCCACATCGAGTGTTACGAATTGTCTGACAAATATTCGAAAAAAATATTTTCAACGGTTTGTGGGGGTAAGCCTTTCCAAGCGGTGGATTGCTGCAAAAAATTAAGTAGATGTGTTTTCAAAGTAACTACACAATTCTCAACAAGACGCGTCTAGCGACAGAGTTCAAAGTAGTTACTGTGTTGGAGTTTAGCAAAGGATTTAAGTCACTCATTAAGCTGATCGTTCCTGACACTTCGTAATTATTCGTTTCGTGTAAATACTCGTGTGGCCTGTTTTCGCTAGTTTATTTTAGCTATTCTACCTCGTCGTCAAGTATTTATTCCCGCGTATAACCTCGGCTAGCGTTTTCATCGAGGCGACCGTGCGACCTTTTTTATTTTACTTTTTTAATCCCTTCACTGCCTTTTATAGCTCTAGCCAATTTTCAACGCGCGACTCAATGCTGCGCGACGCGAACTCTGTGCAATGACCTTCGCCATGTGAATCGAGCGTATACCCTCAAGCAGCGTCTGCAATGAGTCTACGTATCGTCGCACCACATAAGGGCAGGTGACTTCTGTATCTACACGTTTAACAGGAAAGCTGTCGTCGATTGCGTAGGTGGCATAAGGGCTTTAATCGCAAACCGGCTCGTCCTATGAGTCAGGCTTCAAGCAAAGTTCGCACTGCACGTATCGTTACTATTGGACTTGTCAAAGCGATGCTCTGGTTACGCAAACTTTCGTTTGCATCGACCTATAAGAACTTACCTTTACTAGAGTAAACGGACCGTGCGGATTAGTAGAGTGTAACGCCTAAAAGCTGCCTGATCTAATAATCATTGACAAGTCCTTACACCACAGACTATAAAATAATGTAGAAAATCCAAAGACACTATAATATATAGTCCAGCGAATTTTGGACCAATCGCGTCCGTCCGTATTGTGGCGTATTATTTCTTTCACTAAGACTTCGGAGCAACTGCGCCTAAACCATTGGGCTCTAATCGTAATTGTGTTTCGTCGATCGTAATTCGTCGGCGAAGCCATTTTTTTTATTGCTTTACAGTCTATGAATTAAAAAAAAACTGCGAGACGCTTTTGGCTCGATAATTATTGTACCGGCGCACGCGCACTGTAACCACCCATGATAATTGGACGCTACCGTAATTCTTTATATTTACGATTCGCCACGTTGGATTTTCTTCCTAGTTTTTTTTTCTTCCCGGTTTTATTCTTATTACTTATATGGCCGTCTCACGCAATGGGAAGAGAGTCGTGTAACTTTCGCGAATCGCATTTTTTCTCGAGTCGCTTGTTGTGTACCGAGCCAAATGGGAAACAGCTGATGGTTGTTAGCGACTCTAGGAAAATAATGAAAACGAAAGGCAGTGTCTTTGTGCATGCTAAGCGATCGCTGGGTGCATCGACGTATCTATATGTGGCATGAACTCTGACACATTGAGATAAACAGACTTTGTGAATTTTGTTGCGTTATTGCGCAACAGATGTTGTCACTTATTGCTTGGTTTGTAAATACGCCACCTTGTAATGGTATTGCTAAACTACGGAATGCCAGTATTTTTGCGACGCGTTGCGTCATTTAGGGGGGGACTATATTTTCTTATGTAGTTTACTCCCTCGGATACTTTCTTCACTCGCTGACCGTGAAGAGATATATTTTTTAGCTGTCAGTCCAATTCTGACCAATTTGTATTTATGCGTATTGTCCACTGTGGTGATCTGGACAAAAACATTTTTACTTATGTTATTTATACGATAGAAGAGAGAGTGAGAATTTTTGATAATCGGCGGGAAATTTGACTGGCGAAATTTTGCGAGCGAAGACCCTCATGAAATGTCTACGAAAGAATGTCTTTTTTTAATTTTTATATTACCTATATATATTAAATTCCTTTCTTTATCGCACGATCTTCATTTTAGCAATGATAAATTCGCACATCTTCAAATACTAATTGGGATTTTTTAATCAGATTCTTGTTACGAACTCACGTAACGATTCGAAGATTCGTCGCGTCAAGCTCGGCGATTTTTCAAAGTTCCGAATTCGTCCGCTAGTGTTGCCCTGGTCGCTCTTCTAATAAGGACAAATAATGGGCTCGGTAATAATAGCCAAGAATGGGTAACGGTATTCGCGTAACAGTAAAGTCGGTCTCGCGGAAAAATAATAACGAGAAGCGCGTGTTCGAAGCGCACACACGCAATACTGTATGGAGAAAATTCGCGAATTTCGTAACACACGAAAAAAAACAATCGTAACTTTGCCATATATTTGCAGCGAGCGTTATTCACGCCCGTAAAAGATTCGCCGTGGAGTCGCGATAGCCAGTGACGAGATTTCAAGAATAAATTCAAATTTCCCGCCGGCAAGTAGACGATTCATTCAAACAATTTTAAAGCTTTGATTTTGACAGTCGGCCATTTTCCCCATCTCCCTTTCTTTCTTTCTTTCTCCATAGGAATTAACATAATCGGATTCTGGGAAGCAGATAAATAACAGGAAAAAAAGAAATTAAAGAAACAAGAAACTACGCTCTTGGGTACATACGCCTAAGTACATATAGGTTCCGTTAGTTTCAAAAACAGCGTTTGGCACTCTTCCGAAATTCCATTTTCTATTTCTGAATCGCGGGTTGATATTGGCAAAAGATAAAAGTTCTGGGGTAGAACTTCATTGGTTGGGCTGGGGGTTACTTGGTGCGCCAAAAAGTACCCCGGGCACTCTGACGTTATTGAACTTTCATAATGGCGATTATCGTTATGATTATCGACAGAGGGTACAATTTCTTTTGAAGTTTCCTGTACACAATCTACATACATATATACACACACAATATGTATACCTATATACGCACTAATGTATATACGGCATAGAACATGTTGCTTCCCCAAGCGCCCTATTACGTCACTGGTTACTTAGGACCACCTATGCAGCCGCCAAGAAGACTTTCGAAACGTCAAAGATTAGATTGAGAGCATAACGGAAGTGCTTTCGCTCTTGGTATTCTTTTTTAATTCTTTATTTATTTTTATCCCTCGTATGGCTGGTTTTTTTTTTGACAAAATTCTTTTTACGCTTGCGCCATATCGCACGTCATATTTGTCCCCATACCCAGTGGCTTCCAAAGAATCAAATTTTGCGAATTTGATTATGTGTGTGTGTGTGTGTATAAATATAAATAAATATATATATATATCTTATATATAATATATTTATAGCTGCAACGGATGGCACTGCCGTGCATCTCGCAGCGGCTCCTATGTAGGCAAATCAAATTTAACGTCGATGCAGATGCGGCCAGAGAAATCTGGCACTGTAGGTCATGGCGTTTCGTGCCAAGCGGTCGCTTGCTTTTATTATATACGCTTTATATACACGCGCGCCCGTACGTTCCTAACGGCGGGCGGATCGGTCGAAGCGCCGAGAATTTAACGTCTGGACCAAAAGATGATGCTGGGAGCTAAAATTTTATCCATACGAGACGAAACAGACGTTGGATACAAATCAATTGGAATGGACGGGATATATCAAAAAGGGGGTTGAAAGGGTGGAGGGACTATCTCAATGGTATTTAATCGACCGATAAAAGTGAATTTGAGGTCAAAATTTATGTTAAATATTAATTACAAGACAAGTATGGCGTCTGGCAAACACACGTGGTGGTTGGATAACGATATCGAAATGAATTAATTGTCCCATTAATTACTTTACAACGATAATATTATGCGAGTGACTCTCACTTTTTTTTCTCAATCTCTCGCTCGTTAAATGTTAAATTAACGAGCATTAACGATACAAAATTATTTCCGACACCGGTTATACTTTGTCGATCTCTCTCGCGTTTCCATTTTATCGCTACTCGTCGATATTGATAAGACGGAGTGTAGTGATAACGAAAAAAAAAAAAAAATTCAGGAGAAATAGACCGAGGCAATCATGCTGTGGTCCAGCACAGCCTCTATCACTGTATACGTATATACACGTACGCAACTGTCTCAAAGTGCATATGCATTTACAGCCGTGTAACAGTCGCTCGAGGAGCAATCTGGACCGCTAGTGGATGCTGGATGAATTTTAGAGAGATTAAAAACTAAGACACGTACAACTTAGCAGGGAAGAGAGGAGTGGTAAAGAACCGTGAGAGAACGTCATTGTTAAGATCATTGTTGTTCTACTCGTTACTTCGTCGTAGAAGATCCGTATAGCGAGATGAGATTGTTATTATTATCCCTGACCCGATCTCTCGCTATACCTGGACCCCCAGGTACTCGCTGCAATAGATAATAGGCACGAGTCCGGTAAGGTTGCTTAAATATAGATGCAGGTAACGTTACCTACCGCGGGTAACTGTTAGGCCCCCCCGATGGACCGCTAGAAGATGAGTCTGCGCGTCCTGCGATCATCTCGAGAATGCGCAGCACCAGACAGGCGTCTTTGGGTGGTAGGGTGACTTGTAACGTATAAGTTGTATATATATACAATTTGATCCTCATATGCACCTGTATTAGAGTAACCCATCCCACTCTCTCACATGACTCCATCCTTTCTCCGTATCTGTACCCTCCTTCACTTCCCCCACCTGATCCTCTCGGGATGCTGGTTCACGTATCTTGGATTCTTTCTCTTGGCTCTGCGACCAGGTACCCTCCTCCTCACTTCTCTCTTGAGCACCTGACGCTATAGCAACGGCCTCGAACACGTGCACGGTCTTCTATTTTTTTTTTTTATAGGAGTAAACCGCGGCACGCTTCTTATTCAGCAATGAAGATTCATCTGGCTGTGTTGCGTGTACGGGATAACGTGAATGTTACTGATATGCAGACGGGAGATTGGTAGTACTGAGTTGGATTTTTTTTGGGGGAAAATTTTTTAATAAAGGTCTCTCAAGCGGAGAGCTCATGACAACGTCATTCTGCTATGTGAAAAGGGTATTCCCTAATCCGACGTCTCTGGGCTTTCAGTTTTGTATGTCTGACTGGACCGTAGAGATGCTGCGGACTCGAGAGGATCAAATTTCATCTCTTTTCGCTCTATGGAACAATGGGTGGCCCGCTATGGCGGTAGGATCGAACGTGCGAAATTTTGGGAAATTTTGTAATTCGTAAATTTTTGAATTTTCACTGGATGAGATTTTTTGGCAAAAAATTTGTTTTTTTTTTCAAAAATTTTTTTTGTACACTGGCAATAGTGGGGGCTTGGAATATTTTGGTGTAATATTTGATTGTTTATGGAATTTCGTCGGGGTGAGGAGGTATGACTGATTAAATTTTTATTGGCAATTTTCATTTTTCAAAGACTGATTTGTTTACAATTGTTTGTTTGAACGTTGCTCGTTTCTGTCGCTACCTAATGGCGAACCATGTCGGAATTCTTCGTCGGCGGACGTCCCCCTTGGAAATACCGCCTTGATCCTTGCGTACCCTGAGCATCGAGTCTCCATGATTTTTTAGAGCCGCGCATCAATTCGGCCACTCGAAGACTTTGCAGATACGTAATATGTCTGCTGGATGTCGAAATTTTCGAAGCATACCGTTCTTTGAATTTCTTTTTGTTATCTGAGGTTAAAAATATATTTTCGATGCGAGTCAAATATTTGTAAATGGTATCGAAGGAAATCGAGTCTACGAGTAATTTTAATGATATAAAATATTTTATCATTCAAAAATTTTCAATTGGGCTATTTAGGAAAAAAATTTCAATCTTTATCTCGATTCAGCTACGAAATATAATACATAGATAATTTACATTCCGCTTGTTTCTTGTATTATTTTACGCTTCCCAACTGACGTTTGCGACGATTACGTCATGTAGATAAAGAGTACGACGACATCTTCTTTGGGAACAGGGTTCGCCAAACCGTTGAGATATTCACAAATTTGCCAAATAAAAAATCCCAGACAAGATTGCTCATTGACGCTTTATGCTTTTACAGTTAGATTCTGCATCGCTGGTTCGTTCTGTCGTTTTGCGAGATGCTTGGTCGAGTACGACCTCGAGCATATCCTGGTGTAGGATGCTGGTCCAGTTGGGAGGGTCGTATGAATGGTAACAGGAAATAGAAAAAAATAGAGTCAAAACAGACCGGACGCAATGAATTATAGAAAATATAAATGTAAATACGGGTAAATAGTTTACAAGTGGGTTTACTTTGAATAACCCTGTATAGCTATTACACGCTGAAGAGTCTAAGTGGAGCTAAAGTGAAACGACCTGTAGCCGCGTGTCAGGCGATACGATATAAATTGTTCAGAATCTTAACGAAATTGAGGTATGTACCAGTGATGGAAGAAGATTGTAATTTAATTGGGCGTCCGGTGACATTTTTTTAACACTGTTTTTGAATCACACTGTATATTAAGAATTTTTCCTTTTTCTGTTTCAGGTAGTGCGGTAGTGAGAGCTCTGTCGTCTTGATCAAGCGGCAGAATCGATAGCCGATGATTAGTTCACACGTGGCTGTTCTGGACAAGAATTAAATGCTGTAAGAAGAAGGAGGAGCGAAAAGGGTGGCACCTGGTGGCAATTTAGAAGAGGGAAAAGGAATGGGTGCCGGGATGGGTAGGAGCGGTACGAGCGGGGGTGGATTGCTCGAAGCTCTTCCGACTGGAACACCCCTTCACGTGGCGATGCTGGGATTGGACAGTGCTGGGAAGACTACTGCCCTATATCGATTAAAATTTGACCAGTATCTTAATACGGTACCAACAATAGGATTTAATTGCGAGAGAATTCGCGGTAGCATCGGCAAGGCCAAAGGTGGGTTATTGGATTGACTAATAAGTTTGAAAAAAAAAAATTAATTAAGATGCAGACATATTTTGGGAGGGTTTGGAATTGAGGTATTGGCTTGGCTGACTTTTGGTTATGCATGATCGGGGCATTTAAATTTTTGGCAATTACATAATTATCTGTACAATTGCATCGATGAGTTTTAATTAGTCCTGGGAGGTTTGTGGGTTAATTAATTATCAGCTTGTGGCTAATGGTTAATTGTGATTTTTGATGTATGGCGAAACTATATGGAGATTTGTGGGAAATAGATGGAATAATTTTTATTTGCTTAAAAGTGGTTTCGAAAGTTTTTTTGATTTAATATTTAAGGGTGGGTACACGTTGGATTTGCAAATGAATTATTTATAAGCTGCAAGATTGAATTTAATATTTTGGATTTGATTTTTTTTTCAGGCGTCAATTTTCTCGTCTGGGACGTAGGCGGTCAGGAGAAGCTCAGACCACTCTGGAAGTCATACACCAGGTGCACGGACGGTATCATCTTCGTGGTGGACTCCTGCGACTCGGAGAGACTCGAGGAGGCTAAGATGGAGCTTACGAGAACAGCAAGGAGTCCAGATAACGCGGGTGTGCCAATTCTCATTCTGGCGAATAAGCAGGATTTACCTGGTAAGTCAAAGAACGGGAACATAGACAATGATGAACCTAGATATTCAACTCATTGATTCAAATCGATCTCCAGAAAATAATGGTACCATCTTCAGGTACCCCAAATACTTCTCATGTTCCAAGATAACAAATTTTAACTAGTCTACCACTGATATCCAAATGTACCAATCAACTGTTCGCTTGGATAAAACTGATTGATCATATAAAAAAATAGATAAAGCATAAAAAAAAAGTCCCATCTAAACTTAAAAAATTTTTCTAACCGATTCCTGTTTACAATAAGAATGGATTGAAAACAAAGAAAATAGTCTCGAGAAGACGTCCCATTGATGATTCCAGGTGCGAAGGAAGTAAGCGAATTGGAAAAGCACCTGGGTGTATTGGAATTGTCCGGTACTCCAGGTAGCTCGTGCATCAGGGTACAACCGGCATGTGCAATAACGGGTGAGGGTCTTCACGAAGGTCTGGACACTCTATACCAGCTGATACTGAAGCGACGAAAGCTCGCCAAGCTGAATCGTAAACGGGCCAGGTAGGCCCGGGCATCAGAGGACTGCACATGCGTCTTCTGATATTGCTCGAAACCGCCGTCGCCATTGGCACCGGCAACGCCGTCATCGGTCGCCTCCTTCTCGTTTGACGACGTCGACGCAGACGTCGTTGAGATACTTGACGAAATCCGATAGATACGTTACAAACGCGTGATAACACTCACCAGTACTTGGTATGTACATCGATCAGCTAGAAAAAAAGGAAATTATCAGTTTTCAACGGAAACGTCTTTTTGAATTTCGCGCGCAAACCCAGCAATATTATGACGGTTCGTTGTCTCTTCTTGTCACTTACTCGAAAGCTTCAGGTCATGTTACCCACTCGAAACAGAGACCAAGCGTAAGCGGTTTTCGCGCGATAGTCCAGACAACAAATGTGAGGTTAGCAATGGTGGATAACGGGAATTCGATAGAGGGGAAAAATTAAAGAACTAGAAAATTAAATGAACGCTGTTTTAGGGTTAGTTTCGTTGAAGGAGAACACTCGTACCTTGTCGTATGCCTATCGACAATTAACGTACTTGTGCCTCTTGGTTTTTTGCACCTTTATACCCGTTAATACGCGCTGTATGTAATACTGTAGTAGACGTGCTATCGAAAATTGTTTGCGCATGCGCACATGGATCTCACGAACGTCACGTAGACACATTTTTTATAAACAGCGATATTCACTTTCTTTTTACCTACAGTTATACATTACATATATATATATATTATATATATGCTCTTTATATATTTATATGTACATTCATATATAAAGGGATATGTATGTATTTCCATGTGGATACAAATATTGCGCACGTGTTGTTCACAGGAAAGAATCGCGTGACTACGTGATTCAATAAAATGGCCAAAAATAGAATTGGGACGGTAGAGCGGATATATATATATATATATAAATATGTAAAATTGTATATCATTGAAGAAACAGTGTCTTGTTGTGCTACTGATATATAGCGTTACAGGATATGGTGTCCTTGGAATATTTCCTTAAAAAGAAAAAGTATCCTTGACTTCCGGTATATCGGTTTGACGGATTCCTCTGAAGATTCGGAAGTAATGGGATACCGGATGTTGCGTCATGTTGCTTCGTTTTTTCTTTGTTCATTTTCACTCCCGATGAGATTGTTTTGCTACATTGTTTGTTACGTACGCTGGTATAGCGGAAGTCACGCTGCCGGTTTCCGTCTCTCGATTGAAAAAAAAGACGAATTGTAGCTCGTTAAAAATGTCCCTTGAAGTCGCACCTCGGGATCTTGCCGGTTGCCATTGATTGTTTGGGTATCCATGGTAACGAAGCCATGATTGTCGTTTCTGCACGGGGATGAGTTTTTGTTATTTTCATTATTCTATAAATAATCCACCCGTCGCGCACTTGTAGACGCGCACGTCGAGAAACACAACATGCGTACGGCGGAAGTTGCGGTTTCAACTCGGTAACCAAGGACGACGGTTTTGGCGCTAGATTTGAATTCACAGGTGTGCATATTCGAAATCGGAAACGCCGTGCTCGCGTTTCTTTGTAAATATCCGATCGGAGCGTAAAAGATATAGGAAAAATTTAAAGAGAAGATAACGTGTACCAATTAAGTCTTATAATAATGTTGAAGGATAACTGTCAGGGAAATTTAATGATCGAAACTAAGGAGAAAGAAAAAAAGATACGTTTGGTAAATGAGACTTAAATAATAATAATAATAATAATAGTGACGAACAAAGGTCAATACCAAGAAACCGATTGGGTAAAATTATTAGAGAAAGAATGTTAAATGGGATGCAGTAGGTAATAAAATAAAGAAATGTCAATAACGTAAGTATAAAAAAGAAGACGAATACTATCGAGCCAGGAAAAGTCAAATTTTGAGGCTTCCTCTTATCGATTCCCACCGAATTTTTCCTCGTACGCGAAACTCGTCAATTGTATAACGAGTGACGATGCTAGTCGACCTGAGAATTAAAAAAAGAAATAATAAGATAAACAGGCAAGAACGAAGCGTGAATCTGCAAATACAAGAATGAAAAAGAGTGTAATTCAAGAATAAAAAAATTAAAAATAAGTTTTTGCGTGTCTCTATTGAATCATAGAGTCAAAGTAGCCATTAGGCGATTAAATGTTTTGGCGCTTGCGAATCGGACGAACGTCTATTTACACTGTTTACCGTAAAAATGGTATCTTTGACTTTCGTAAAAGATAAAAGAAGAAGAAATGAGGTGATGGGGGAGGGGGGAGGGGGGTAGAGGAAAGTGATATAATCTCGCAAGAAATTTTCGTGCGCATGCGCAATCGTTCAGTCACCTTCTTCACCGAGACGTCCTTCGGCCTAAATTTAAAGAGAAAAAAGGTTTTCGGTGACCGGAAATGACTCTGCCTATATTACTATTACTCGTCTTCCGGTTCCTCAAGCGCCGAATCGTTTCCATAGATATATAATATAAATTAACTATCGAATATGGTTGTTGTTTTTATATCGACTGTCGTTCAAAATTCTATTGTACAACTATACTTGCCCTTGTTGTGTTTTTTTTAAATTAATATTATTATCCTTCGATATTTTATCTCGCGCTTACGATCGATAGATAAACCTATTTATGTATACAATACGATAACTGTAACGATATTAATAACTTAATTGTATCGTCATTGTGGTTGGCGATCATCTTCGTTGCGCAAAAATTTCCCATTATCAACTGATTACCCTAGCGTCTCGTATTTGCAAATTTTGTTTTGCTTTTTGAACAAAAAAATTTTTTTTATTTACTGTCAGATCTCGAGATCCTCGCATCGTCGTATCGATTCTTTTCTATTGTTTCTTTGGCTCTTATATATCACTAGTCATTATATAACGTCGAATTAAAAATCATCCGAAATATAAAGCACAAAGGACAAACTGAATCTGATTACGTTAATCAGTCATTGATATGTCACCGCGTACTTCTTGTTCTCTGTTCCTAAACTTTTTTTCTTTTCTTGGCGCGCATAGCCTGTTCGATGATTTCAATTATCATCAAGTCATATAAATGACGCTCAAGCAAATTTTCAATCTCGCACCTCGATATATGTTTATACGTAATCGCTGAACAATTTAATTCCAAGAATCTTCTGCCTGCTGTAAAAATCATTAAGTCCGTTCGTCAGCTTATAAAATGATGAGTAGCTGTCCCGGGTTCTTCCTTTCAATGACTTTCACTCTTGTTGAATCCCGGCATTACTTTTGACAAAAGAGAAACCGATAAAGGAACAAAAAACAAAACGAAAGTAGTGTGAAGCGTACGTTCAGAATAGAAGAAGAAAAAAAAATGAAAATGATTTTTCATCGATCCGACAGTAAATAATCATTAGAAGAAAGAAAAATCAAATTGTACCTTTCTTACTTTACTGTAGGCGCGTGTATCGGTGAACTCTGACCCAGCGTCGCGAAGATGATCATCCCCTTCAGACTTCCCAGCATCACGACTCAACTTGTATACATAACTGTCATTAAATCATTGTTATGTTCTAAATCGTCATGACGATCAATTATTGTTTTCTTACTTCCTCACTGATCCATAAATCTGCATAGACTATGCACAAGGACCAGCACGGGTTTGCAGTTGCAGCTGCAGATTACAACATGGATCAGAACAGCAAATCTGCGAAGCAGGCAGTGAGTTGGAATTGTAGCAGCAATTATAGGAATTTCAATGGAATTCTGTTGAAACTGCAAACGTATTGTGCGTCGTTTCACGTTGTTGACACTGTTGTGACAATAGCGTCTTTTTTACAATGACACGTGACTACTGTCTACATAGTTACTCTGTTCACGGTTCCTGTACCCAAATAGGATTATTTACCGGGCGAACGATGATTAGTGACACGAGCTCGTTATCTGGACCAGTTTACTATTCTTTTCAATGTTAGAACAGTGGTACGCGTGCTGGATCAAAGGAAGGATTAATTTTTAGGTACGATGCATCGCTGAACAGTTTGACTGGTTGCTGAGTGAATTCTCTTGGTTAGGATCCCCTTTTCTTTTTCTCTTACTATTATTATGTATTGGTACAGTCTTTTTTTTTTAACTTATTCAATCCCTCTGTGTCTCGCTGAATGAACTTACGTGCTAGCTACGTTGAATGACACGCTTAGTAATTCTGCTCTTGTATTCGATTCCATTTGTCGTTCTGTAGACGGGCGAATCGGAACGATGACGAGACGAACTGCCGGAATTGTTTATCTGGCACGTACGATGGACGAAGGTCTTGAAAATATTTAATATTTCTTCGCCGTTTGTGCTGGGGATTTTTTGCCATTTTCTCAGTTTCAACAGTTTACACAGCCTGGGGAATTTATATTGAGTCGTATGAACTAACAGAGGTTTCTTTAATAATTTATCACAACATCTGTATATGCATACGTGTTTCTAGAAGGATACAAAGTGCGCTTGATAATCGTGGCTATAATTTATTTTTCCGGTCACTGACTTCCGGGACCGGAACGGAACGGAAACGGCCACGGCGGACAGTGAAACGGAACGAATGGTACAGAAGCCATGCGACAATCTGACAATTCCCATCGTACAGTTCCCGTTTTTAAATCGACGTGGAATTAGTCCCGCGAAAAATGTCACGTCGAGTCTCGTCTCACGTCTCCACTTATAAATGTTCCTCTTCTCCATCACCCAACCTGCAAAGGTTTGCTTCGATAAAAAAAATATATTTTTTTAATTAAAAATGTATTAAATTAATTTTTATCCTAATCTTTATCCTCTTTAACAATATTTTTCTTTTTTATTAATTTCATAACCATTCCACTTTTCAATAGGGACCTTTTCTATTATTTGATGCTGGAATTTCATGAATATCCACCATCAGGAACCAACGACCTCGTCTCGATCGATCGCCAGGAATAGAATACCTACTCCTCCCATCCTTGTCCTCGAGAGTTGCGAATTTACTTGCTAGTTTTTCGGTTGAGCCTCCGACAAATCCCCTCGTCACGGCGACATTGAGAATCCATCGATTTCGTCAATTAAACATTGATTTATGAATAATTGTACGCGTGCAACCTCGTATCATCCGAACTTTCATATATGTATTATACCTTATGTACCACAAC
Organism: Calameuta pallipes; assembly: GCA_030142375.1. Taxonomy (NCBI): domain Eukaryota; kingdom Metazoa; phylum Arthropoda; class Insecta; order Hymenoptera; family Cephidae; genus Calameuta; species Calameuta pallipes. The sequence goes on along the minus strand of JARQSW010000561.1, from coordinate 1,109,042 downwards.
ACCACAATATTTTGTATACCAAAAGCTTTTATACTTAATGTTTGCATTAGCTCTTTAAACTTTCTACCAGTTTCTTATAGACCATGAATTTTAAGAAATTCCATAAAATTCTACAAACTCACAGCATCCCATTGTTATATTTATGTATGAATTTACGATATTACCCAACTTTCTAAGAATACAAGCATGACATAAGGAGTAAGGACCAATTAAAGTATGTACTACAAATATTGGAGGTTATGTATCAGGATATTCCAAATATTCACTAAGAATATATATCCAAATTTTTGGATTTCACATTCTGAGACAATTTTGAGAAAATCATAGAATATCCTCTTAATTTTACATGCATACGTAAAAATTTGTTAAAAATTATAAATTTACTATCAAAATTTCTATTCCCTATTGGCATCTATACGATATGATAAGCCAATTTAACATTAAGAATTGACACGCCAGTCTTAAGCATTCTCAATATCAGTTCAAATTACAAGGTAGCCAGTGGGCGAATTACCTAAGGTTTTTTTTTGTCAAAATTTTTTCTAAAAATCTCCCAGAAAAATTCTTACCAAACGAGACTCGTGATTGGCGTCGATATCGAATTCGCACGTCCTTGACCGTATTTCTTGTACTTGTCTCTACGCCCAAGTACTTTCGTTTTCCCATAGTACAGAGAGCAGCCAGAGTACTTCTACTCAGGATAGAATTCGTTGCACGTACGTTACTCAATGGTCCTTCGATTGGCTACTCGTTAAAGGTCACAATTCCTTCGGTATCTAAGTACACATTGGTACAAGTCTACTTTCTTGTATAATTAGGTACATCCATAACGTATTTCTTTTCAATTAGTACATCGGCTCTTATGGTTACTTTCAAAGTGATATACTATACAGGTACCACTCTTGCCTGTACTGATAGTCGTTACCATTAATATTGTTATTATACGTCAATTAAAATGTTTCTAACTATCTTTGACAATATTTCAAATAATTATTCAGAAGCGTCGAACCGTCTAATTAGACGTAATTTATTGACACATAAAAGTAATAAAAAATTTCGTAGGCGAATTAGGTAGGCGACCTTAGACCAGACCATTTTGAGTAATGGAGAAGAAATATTGGGAATTTATTATCGCCTGGTGTTTGCATATAATATTAGGACAATTACATTCAGAAAAAATGTAGTAGACGTCGGTACAGACGATTTGGTTTTTGAAAATATATATTTTAGACATTGAGGACGTGCGTTGGTAATTTCTGTTTAAGTTTTCAAAAAAATATTTTACCTTGATATTTGAATCAGCTTGGGAAAATAAAGTAGAGACTAATTAAGTAATATTTTTTTTTGTATTAATTGACAATGTAAGTTTACGGTGATCGAAACCCGAATCTGAAAATTTGTCTTAAAAATTTTACAATGTCCCACGGACGTCCCGTGAATGTCCACGCGAGACTTCACTTACCATATACGCGACTGTTCAGCGAGAAAGTTCGACGAACTCCTTCTGGGCGACGTTGCTCAGCCTACAGTCTGTTTTACAGTTGGTATAAATCGATGGAAACGTAACCTAAACCATTTTCGTAGGCTTCGCCCTGAACAACTTCGCCATAATCCTTGTTGCTAATTGGCTATCGGAACTGCAATAGTCACGCGACATATACTATATTCAGGAAAGTACCCTACGCATCAGAGTGCAAAATTTAAGTTTACGTACGGGCAGCAGCCATTTTGAATAATGAAAAATATTCTAGGACGCATCAAAGTCAATTTAAAGACGGGGTTAGGTTAGGTGATACCGTGAAAGTTATCGCGTACAGGCTTACTGAAATAATCTAGTTATTACTGAATGGTTATGATTTCGCATTATTTAATGCAAGAAAATATTACACGGCTTTTTAGGTTATACGAAGAAAACGTTCTTTAATGATCTTTCATTTTTTTATTTCGCACGAACAAGACCACTAATTGATTTCATGACTCCAGTGCACGTCTCTTGGAATGCAAGGAGATTACGTTTCACGAGAAATATAATCTTGGTATCCATTACTCTCGCAGATGCTATAAACAGTCAAGACAGTCAGACATACAATGAAGCCATGCAAACAGTGACGACTCGCAGTCAATGATCCCTTGGCTTGGATAAGTTCAGCTTTATTATTTTTCAACGCTAACCTGATAACCTATAAGCGACGTATACTCCACGTAAAGATAGCTCAAGGATAATTGAAAAAAAAATGACAGCTCGCATGTATAACCTTCGATAAAGAATAGCTTGTATAGCCATAATCATATTAGCAATTAAAACTTAGGTTAGCAGTGTTATTTATTGTATGATAATTTCTCTTGCGTTTTCAGGCTATCGGACGCAAACGAGATTGAAAATCTGTTATGATAATGTCAAAAAATTGTCATACATTTGATTGCGTATAAATACCTTGCTTGACTCATAAAGATTGCGGTGAACGATGCCGAGATAATAAATCAGCACGTGTCAAAGGAATAGCGGATTCTCTTGCAATTCAAGCCTATATTCTTACCTGACTACCAGTCAAGCATCGACCATAACCTGTATCGTTACAAACAAGCACAGAACCACTGGTGTAAGTACGACTAGACGACTAACGGCTAAACCGGCCGACCTTAACCTACGTTCACACCGGGATCGCCATTCATAGTCTTTGATAGGAGTCAGGAATCCGAATCGGACGTTGCACCAGCCCTTTCACAACTGTCTGGTTACGATTCATTAAAGCTACGTCAGTGTTGAATAACGACAGTAACATACGAGTATGACTGCAAGAGATTGACATTTGAGGTAGGCCTATGATTGTTACTTACGCCAAGTATATAAAAGCATTCGAAAAATGTGCCTCTGTGAGTGATCGGTAATGGATCTAATCTTGTTTACCATGTATAATATTACACAAGATCGTCAGTCGTTCTATTATAAACTATCACGAGAGCTTGTAGATTTTTTTTAATGATTTGCGACTTTCCGTCAATTGCAGACTGACGATTTTTCTATAAATTTTTAGGTTAACTCTTGATCGAAAATCGCTCGTGGTTCAAGTCAAAGGGCTTCGGTCACTCTCCAATCTGGGTGCTGCAGGCACTTGTTAACATTCAAGGCATTATTCATGGATCTATTCATACTTGAATGTACGTTACATACCCTTGTGTGCAGTATAGTACTCTGTGGTATGTAGGTAGATACTATGTATGCTGTCTAAAGTCTCTTGAACCACAAGACATCAGGAAAGACGTCTAGGCTAAAGAAAATGTTAGATTCTTCTAAAAAGGACCAAGACAAAAATACTCACAATTTATGGACAAGCTGGGTATCAATAAATCTTATAACAAAATCTTGAAACTCCATTTTTATTCTTACAGTCGTCATCTTCCTGATCCATATACATGTTATTGAAAGAAACTATGGTCATACATGAATCATTGGTAATGTCAATAGTACAGCATATATACATAATACAAGTGCTGTTGACTACACGGAATTGCGCAATGGAATTGCAGGCCACAGGTGGATTCGCATACATGCTGGATAAATCATCCATAGATCACACGTAGATCAATGATATCTATCTAGTACACGTTTCTTCATGGCATGTCCTCTTGAGTGCTTGGCAAAACTAGTTGTACCACAAAAGCATCCGTACCATCCAGAGTACCAACCAACAGAATGATGGAGGCAGAACAAAACAAAGAGCTTCTATTCACGTTCACAGGAAGTTCACGGATAGAAATGGCAAAAAGGATATTGTGTGTGAGAATATACGTGCAAGAGAAAAAAATACAGGGATGTGTTCGTAAGTATGGTGGCGCGGTAATAGTACCAGGGTTGGGGGGGAGTGGGGGTAGCGGGTCGTTCAAGAGTACTACCCCAGACAGGCTGTACAGAGTAGTCTGGTATCGAGCCTCGTTGCCATGGGGATAATCTCTGGGGCCTTCTGTACAAGTACACGAAACTCGGGATTCAACTCCGATTTTACCTCGCATTTGTTAGGACTCCATTTAATTTTTTTGCGTTTTTATCCATTACTCCCTTAATCCACTAGTTCCAATATCAGTGATAATTCTTTCATTGGCCATCGTTCGGGTTGACCTATGATCGGTCACTTTTCTCCCTTTGAAAAATCACAAAGATTTAGGATGAAAGTTTCTTTTTTTGTAATGTTCTTACTTTCAGTGATTGTTGGGATAATTTTTCTTCTGCTGCTCTGTCTTATACTATGAAGATGTTCTTTGGTGTGCATTTTGCTTCATACTGTATGGACTGAGTAGACTGTACAATCGTACGTGAGATTTCTTTTTTTTTAGATCCCTATTCTACCCTTTATATCCTCTTATCAGTCATTCTGCCTTCCCTTTAGAGGGCAACTTCAATGACGACCCCTATAGTCTCGTTCAATAGACGCGCGCCCCCGTCATTTCTCTTTTTTTTACTTTTCATTAATCAGCAGCTCGTTGTTGTCGTATCGCGACTCTCGTTAGTCAGTTTTGTTTGTCGCGTCTCGACGAGATCCGGAACGCCCACGAAGCCACGTGGAACTTGGCGCCATTATTTTTTCTATTGGAAACTAAAGTAAAATTAAACGCAACTTGTGTTACACTTTCAGGAATTAAAAGGCAAAGTAAAATATATAATGGATTATCACTGGCTATTCAGAACAAAGCAGAAACCACATGTTTTTAACGAGGACATGAGATGTAAAAAGGAAAATGAAAATGCTTATAACGTAGTGGTACAGCGGGAGCCAAAATGGTCCTCAAAAATACTATTTTAAATCAAATGTCATCACACTGTAACAAGAAGGACATTATTACTCGCTAGTGTACTTAACCTTATTCATTAGCTTTTCGCCAATCTAAAAGTGTAAACAGCATTCAGCTGTGGTTCATTGCAATTTCATATTCCTCAAAGAGTTTATTACCACCCGCATGAGACGACGAAACTTTTATTTCACAGTTATGTAGATATTCGCTTTAATCTACCACTGGTGAACTTAAATCAACATCAATAATATTAATTTAACGAGCTCGCGTATAGATTCGTTTTCATTAATATAAGTGCTCCGCTGAGGGCGCCACTGCATGGATTAAAAACTTGTGACGTTTATTTTAAATTTGAATGACGTTCCACCGTGAATCATTAATCGTCTTTACACTTAACAGCTGCATCCCAGCCGTGAGATATTCAATTTAATATTCAATGAAATTTTGTCTAAAACTTTCGCAGCCGTCGCACCGATTACTGAAAGACTTTTAACGCAATTTCAATATATTGAAAGTACCATACGTATATATTATTGATCAGCGTGGTAGTTTGATTGCATGCTGGATACGGCAATCTTTGGTATCCGCCTTCATAGAAATATTTTCATCAAGATCGTACCCACGAGTTTTAAAAGTTAAGTCAAAATCATCGGGAAACTGATTCCGATAATTTTCATAGTTTTCCTGAGGGCAATAACTCGTGAAGAAGGTTAGTATTTGCATTTCCTCGTCAGTCGGTGGTGGCGCTGGCGGCGCTCCTTTACTTTTAGGCGCGATGGGAGCTGAACGCCGAACCAAAGGTCTTTTCTTCGGTTTCGGTGGTTCCATTATATGTTGCAATGCAGCCAATAGTCTATGCATGAGTTCAAACTAAACGGGAAAAAGGTGGCCAATGAAAATTTAGTTCTACTGTTTCTAAGGTAAATTAGTTATAGAACAAAATAATAGAATAGTTCTCTTAGATGATCTATTTTTCAATTCACTAACCTTCCTGGCTGCGTCCTCGGCTTCCTTCATGGCTTTCATTTCTTGCTGGAAACCTTCCCTTTCGCATGCCTGCACTACTTCGTGGGGTAGGTTATCCAACTGCATATTCAATTCCTCGTGTACCTTCTCGATTGAACGCATCATCGTGAAGGTGTCCAGGTTGGCGTCGTTTGGTGCTACACAGCTTTCGTAGGTGTCCTCGATGAAGACACGTACATTGAGAACAGGTTCTGAACACACCAAGTTGCGGAATATACCGTAGAGAAGATAATTCGCGTACTCCTCCAAACTATCTGCCCTTGACTCCTTCCAACGAATGGCCGCCTATAAATAAGAAACTCTTTTTTTGAAGTCGTCTGTCATATTTCTTAAGTTACTTACGTCACCTTATTGTAATCATACCTCGAGATCTTCGATTCCTTCAACGATCTCTTGTATTTCACTTTTGATCTGATTCTCAGCTTCCGTAATGGTGGTAGCAATGGCGGCCATGGGTCCTGCTAAAGATTCAAGGTGCATCAAAGCATTAAGATTTTGGAGTTCCATCGCCCTGAAAACCTTCAACAAATCCTGAGGATTTTCAAAGTACATCTGAGGTGGTTCAGCATCCGCGATGTCTTGCTCAAATAATTCTGAAAGTTGTATTAAAAAAACGTAGAATAAAAAATAAATCTTCAATCTCCACTTGTTATATACCTATCAACGAGTCGAGGGATGCCTCCTGATCCGCCATCTGGTATCGACTAAAAAGATCATGATCCTGGACCGATATTAATTCACTCTGATTCCTGTGTGCCAAATCATGCTGAATTCTCCAAGACAAAGGTGAAACTTGGTACAAAAATTTCTGACACATCTTCACCATCCTCCATGCTTCTTCCCAGAAGTAAACGTCCAACCTGATCTGACCATAAGCCTTGGACAATTGATTCCTCTTAGCACTGCACTCATTGGTGATCTTAGTTTGTTCCTCAGCTTTGCGTAGGACCTCCATACTCTGTTCATGATCTTTAGATAGGAATTCCTCAAACCCAGTTACATACTGTCGATACCTCCTCTTTTTCAGAGAACAAAATAAACATTATAAATTCTCAGAGAAATATTTCAAATAAAAATCAAAGATCAACAGCATCCCCCTATACCTTTATCTTATCCAATCGTTTTTGCTCCTCATTAAATTGCTGATCTATACGCATACAGTCATCCTTCTCCTGTGCAGCAAGTAATCTAGTCCTAAGGACCTCCCTGACATCATCAACATATTGTTTCATAGATGGATGATCCTTGATCACTCTTCCACGCAATTCTGTAAAATACTCAGGATCTATGTCTGTCATGGCGTTCGCTTTATCCATATCCTTATGGATCTTCGCTTCATCCTCTTCAATCTCTACCTGCACCTGAATACACAAGGCACAAGAATTATCTTCAAGATGTTTATCAAGCATGCAGTCTGCAAATTTCTCACAGATATCACGGTGAGTTTATCTCGTGGAATTTTACTCTCGCCTGACCGCATCGCGTTATTTTTATTGAAAACGCACCTGCAGCCTTTTCAAGATGTCGCACGTGCCACGTGTCTGTTGACTCTTTCCCATTTTGTAGGTCGTCTTTTGGGGCTCGCGAAAAGCACGCAGCGTTCGACCTTTGCAATATTGAACATAACTGAATAAATTTTGATTCGGTGGAATTACATATGGGGACTGCTCGGTGTTAACGTCTCTTGGTTTTCCACAATGCTCATGTCCGCTCGTGAAGTAATAACGTGATCTAGATCAAGGATAAAAAAGCTTTTATCATTTTTTATTTCATAATTAGTTAGCAGAATGTATGGTGAATTTATCCGGGGAATCGTAGATAGGAAAATATTGTGTTAATAAAATATATAATTATCTTGTATGCTAAGTCTTGCTTGTTATTAATTCTTAGAATGTTAAACTTCCTGTAGCTTTTATCGATAAGAAATTGAAAATTACCTCGTGACATTTCGTCGATGAAAAATTATTTCATTGACGGTAGGTGGTCGCATCGATTCCCTTTTCAATTTAACAGGAGGCCGAACCTTTCGAGAAATTTGTCGTACACGTGAAAAACTCGGTGGACGCGAATCGTCACTCATTTCTTCTCAAATGTAAGTAAAATTCCTTAACGAGTCCCTTCAGTCCTGAAATTCGAGTCAATCAAATTTTTATGCGCGTATTAAACAATATCAAAAAATTATTCTGTATTTTAACACATCAAGATCACATCAAACCATCCGTAGTCGAGTCGTGACATCAGTTCCACTTTGAAGGGTCATCTTCTTATGGAATGAAACGTGATTGAGTCCCCTACAGTTGAAACTGATATCCCGACCCGATTACAGTTAACGTGTATACGTCAAAATATTATTTCCAACCTGTACCTAGATTCAACACATAAAGGAGGTCGAGTGAGATTTATAAATATATTCAAGTACACGTATTTCAGTTTACAGACCAATAGTCATGCTAGGACAAATTTCTAATTTATTAATTGTCATTGCTCCTGATGTGACACACCTGTTTCTTCCTCGTCTTAAGTTCCTGTCACAGTAACCAAGTTTGGCAGGGACCCCAATTTCTAATATCAAATTCGAAATCGTGCTACGCGCATGCGCACTTCACCTTGTCCTTCTTGCTTGCCAGAGGCCATCTTTTTTTTCTTTCTAACCTCTCGATTCTACTTGGCGTCTACATACGCAAGATACGTACGAAGAACGAAGATCAGCCACTTCATAGCTACATATATGGAACGTCAGAAGGTTTGGGCGGGTTGGGTCCCCTCGGGCTGCTTTCTCTGGGTCCTCCGATTACATGTACTTGTCTTTTATAAATAACGCGTTATCTTTGCTCGGCCGCCATGTTATCCCCGTGTATTATCCTTACTGTACATATGTATACATATACGCGCGCTCTCGTAAGTTCCTCAGCTATTCTGCTCCACATAACCTTCTTTTCCTACCTAATACAATACGGCGATTAGATTATTTTATTGAAAGACATAAAAAGAAATCAACGAAAGATTGCCTACGTCGTAAACACGCATTACGGACGTTAACTGACTCACGCCGTGTATATATACCTGGTGTAATAAAGTTCGTCAAATTTATGAGAAAATTAATTCTGCCGGAGCTATGTAATTGCTTGTAAATTGTTTTCTTCGAAACTAAATATATTTTCAATTTTAAACGCATCACTTTTAGTACTTTATGAGATCGTTGAATCCGTCATGGAATCGGTCTTAGGCTTTTACCGTTGAGGTTAGTCATTGCCATCGTATATCTACTGTTAAGGCGCATCGCTATAGGGCTTGCGACACTTTTGGACGGCACGACTAAATTAGTCGGGTATTTCCCCGTTAGTCTCTCTCTTTCTCTTGTCTTTCCTGTTTTCGGTATTTTCTCGATTTTCGAACGGGAACTGCGCCAATGACGTCACTTACAGGCGGTACGAACGAACAAAGGATATTGTTTACACGAACAGTTTTTATTGCTAGATCGGACGGTCGTCTCTATTATTTTTCTTTATTCTATGCTTGATATAATGACTTCTCAGCTGTTATACGATCTTCAAGAGCGTCTATCAATGTCGCAATGAAACTGATAGTAGTGCGGATTTATAGTGTCCATAATAATAATGGTACTGGCTAATCAAACCGGCGATAAAGGTGCGTTTACGTCAAAACCATTTATTATATATTATATATAAGCATATATATGTATATAAATATGTACGTGAAAGAAAATTTATGCTACGTATATAGAAGTTCTGTAAACCGTACAGTTTATGTTTGTAAATAATTTTTTTTTTTCATACTTTCAAGACGGAAACCAGCTCTACGCGGTTTACCAGGAAATTTTCGAAAGTCCTTGTCAATAAATCGACAAGATCGTTAAAGTCAATCACAAAACGGAAAGCGTGCGAAAATCGAGGTGCAAATAAATAACAGAACTTAAGACGTAGGAAAGTATCGTTTAATGGATTAGAAATGACGGCTATCACATTGATCTTCTTTATTTTAAGATAAGGCTCATTACTTTTTTTTTACCAGCTTCAGGATGCATATATCTGAATAAGTATTCGAGAAAGGCGAACGGACGACCCTCTTGCAAACATCTGGGCAAATGGGCCACCACCGATTCTACCACAGATGCACTCGTTTAACATACGTCGAATATGCGTCGCGACGCGTTCATACGGGTGCGTCTTGAGGAAGACGTGCATCTTTCCTCCCTCGTGTTCCACATGGTTTCACGGATCTTTTCAACCGGATTGGCGGGTCAATAAATATAAAAAATAATTTCAGGATCCAAGCTTATTAACACGTGGTGGAAAATTCGTGAGACTTTTTGCCGTCGTTTCTGAATGAATAACTAGGTTCACGTGTCGTATATCATATATGTATGATATATGATATACGACACGAATATATATATATATATATATATATATATATATCTTATGAATCTTATTCTTTCTTTATTACTGACAAACGAGAAACATCTGGCGTAATTACTTTTATTTGTTTGACAAAAAAACTTATCCCGTAGATGTTAATACATAGCACTTTGTTTCCTTTCGAAAATCTAAGAACCTTGATTTACAGCCATGACAATAAATTGATAGATATGGCAACGTCGTTTTAAAAAATTTTAAACGGATTTTATTATAGGAAAACGTTTTCTGTCTATACTCGCTTAATGATAACTGTACAGATTATTGGTATTGTAGGTCTTAAACGATGTAAGCTGTGGCATAGTTAACACGGATAGCTGAATAGTACTAATACTGTTACAGCATTTCTCCGCCTCGAGTCATACATAGATTGTACATATGTTACATTGGTATACAACATACGGTACTATATATGGCACATAAGCCTGGACCCAGGTCGCACATTGCTGCCGTGATGAAAAGCTGACAGAGATTTAGGATGGGCGTTTAAGAGGCCGGAAAGTGGTTTCCGGTTTACGCGTGACAATATATATTTTTTTATTTCTGTCGAGTGACAGGGATAAACCACATCCTCCAGTTACTTATAAATCTCTTTATCGGAAAGACTCATGTTTTTCGGAAATGATATATATAAATTGTACGATGTAAACCGCGGAAATGTCTAAATGATAATTTTATACGCCACTCGATTGCAATTCCTCGTATTTGCACAGCTTGGAAATTGCTGACGAAACGAAGAGTCTGCGAAACGCAAGTCGAGCACAGTCGGTAAGCATTGCGAAAAAAAGATTCACGTTTGAAAGGAATGATTAATTAGAAAGAAACAATCGGATTTGAATATTTATTCATTCCGTTAGAAGATAGATATTGAAATTGAGCTGTTTGAAATGCGCGCCATTTATATAAAGTCAATATAACTACTGCCTTGCTGAACCTTATTAAAGCTATGAAAAGAGTATGGATGAAAATTGATATTTTCCAAAATAACGCTTCATTTTTAAACAGTTTACTCGAACTAACCGTTGCAGCGTATCTTGACGCATCTTTTAAATTGTAAACTTGAGAGAGTTTCTATTTTCAACGTAAACGTCCCAAAGACGAGGGTGAGGTGTGAAATAAATGCAGCACGTTGCTTACTCACCCTGGAGCTTCAGTCCTGCAGTGTAATTGATTCTAGCCAAAACAATCCTCAAAAAATCAAGGACGACGATAACCAAGTGGATGCATCACTTTAATAGGGTTAATACAATTCTTTAATAGCTTGATACTTCGGTCGAACAATACTGCTATTGACTTTGGTATCGCCTTGATTCATTGTACATTTTTATGCCACTTTTTAATTACTCCGTAAGAAACTTGAAACAATCGTACTGTTGGATATTACAGATTATGAAGTAATCTTTTCTAGATACTCGTAACCTATTGACACAGTAATGGCGACTGAGGCGCTCGTGTTTCCATGGCTTACGGCTGTTTTCCTAACCCGATGCTGGTGTCAGGTTTGTTATGTATATTTTTCTGCTCTAGGTAACGTATCTTGTTTGACATGCGCTTTGTGTTTTATCGTAGCTATACCTGCATTTCAATTAGATACTGCCTGGCGCATCCCATTGTAGGAGGCAATCACAAGGAAATAAGGGAATTGGATACTGTTAAGGAATAATACAAAATTTGAGAACAGTTTCGGCATGGAGTTCCAGAAAAGAAGTATGTTTTATTTTAAAGAAATATACATATCATGCTTGTATGTTTTTATGGTATCGTTTGATGCTTGTAAAGTACTGTAGACGCCTGTAGGATGAGACTTCATTTATCTTTTATATTGGAGTGTAGAGCAGTTGCATGCTCGTAGGCGCTCCAAATTCTCATTTGTGAAAATTGACATTGTCAGTAACCTGCGTTTTCTTAATTTCCCTAGGGCGTCATTTAGTCATAAAAAATAAGTGAAAAAGTTTTGAATCATGGATAATATTGCAGGGCCTATAGATAAATACTGTTGAAGTAATTGCGTTGAGTGAGCCGTTGATCTTCTTGCTCCCCATTATGAGATAAAATATATATTTTATCGTTATATTTTCTTTTAGTTTTTCGCCTTATGTATCTTTTGAATTACTATATTGTAATTTGAATAGCATAATTACTTGTATATACTTAATATGTTCTTGTGTGTATATCATTTATGGCGTGTGTCGCTAATAACCTTCGCTTCTTGATGAGACATTAAAATATTTTTTTTTAATTATGGCTTCAAAATGTGATAACAGTCGTCAATGTTCATGGCATGTGATGTTTCATTCATTGTGCTAAAAAAAAGATAAATATTTCATTCCTGATCTACGAAACCCTAAGCGGGCTTGACTCTACGGCCCATCACACTTGATAGTGTAGAAAAGTTTGCAAGTCGAAAATTTATCTGGCTACACGTTATACCTACAAGGGCAAGAAAATTCTGTTTATCAAAAATGCTGTAACTTTTTTGTAAATTTCTGACAGTCGTTGCCGTACTGGATTTTATATTTTGTAAAAGTTTTATGGGTTTTCTTGAAGATGGCAGCATTCGTGTATTTCTAATCTATAGAATTCGCGGATCTTTCATATAGCGCCATCACTTTTTACGGAAGGTTGTTGTACTATGTACGTAATTCAAGTAATATCTACAATGGTAACTACTCCGATACTCGGTGCGCGTTTTCAAATGGCACGTTTTGCACCCACGAGAGAATCGGATCGTTATATTATTTCTTGGGAATAAAATGGCTAAACTCAGTTCTTATTACACACTGTGTCCATTAATCGATCAACAGAATTTGTTGGGTGTTGAAAAAGATTCGGATTCTGGCTGCGCCATTGTTACTCTTGGCAGAAATATTGTTATTCGATATAAGGTTATATATCTTTATGTATTGTAATTATTTTATTTCTATCTTTAATACAGATCATACAGATTACTCTATTTTAGTATTTTTATATATTTCCCTTTTTTTATGTAATAATTTTATTCCAGTTTTTAGTTCATTTTACATATTGGAGCCGAAGTAATGTATGTTAAAATGAGCTTCATTGTTGGAAATAATCAAATGATCAAATATTATTGGATTGTCTTTTGAATTAATGCATTAATATTGTCCTTCTTTTTCAGCTACAAGATTTAAAGCAAGTTAATAGTTGGACAACCAAGGAGCGTTTAACTACACAAGTCATATATGACCAAACAGAAAGTCGTTATGCTGCAGTATTCAATGAGAATCATGTTCGTGTTTGGTCTGATGAGGAAACGGATCTGGAGAAAGTCAAGAGATATAAGTTCAATACTCCATTTCACACAATACTTTCATTAGAAGGACATCCCCCAGTTTTAGTTACACAAAGCGGTGCAACAGCTTCCTTAGAATGGGCATTGCAAAATAAGAAATCATGGACTAGTCCAGGTATCCTAAGAGAAAATGAAAAAATAGTGCAGTGCCAATTAGTTGGTGTAAACAATGGAACATACCTCTGTGCTTTGACAAAAGCAAAAGCAGAACATGCGTACAATTATGTGACTGTTGGTCTAAAAAGAAGCACATACCAGGAAGATCCTGATCAATTGACAAGAATAGAACTGAAACGAACTTCGGAAGACCTTATGGGACACGTTGTTATGCAAGATAAAAATAATGCATATCTATTGACTTTGTGTAAGTAGCCTTGTTTCAAAACACTAAGAACCATGTGTTGAAATCTTTCTTTTTTAATTGCAATCATAACTTTAGGGTCTCATGGAAGATTATACAGGTATACACTAACAGGATCATCCTCAACTCTACCTCCTGGTGCATTAGTAACTGTTGTCACAACTGTTAGTACAAAGCACCCTGTTGTGATGACAGCTTTAAATGAAACCACTGTAGCAGTCTATGGTGCGGATGAGTTAGAAGAAGGTGCTGTTCTAATGATATATAATGTGCAATTTAAACTTGCACAGGCTGTTCAAAAATTGAAATTATACACAAAGGATGCTAAGCTGTGGAAAGTCGAAGACAAATTACTATTAGCCGCCAATAGGCACTTGGCAATAGCTCCATATAGACTTGCTCCACAGAAGATAGAAAGCCTGCTAGGATCGTCCTTGAGATTTAAAAGTAATAATAAAGAGAGAAATGAGGATAGTGAGGTTATGGTAGTTCAGGAATCTGTGATAGCAAAGTGGGATGATCATCTAGAGAATGCTGCAGCATTTTCATTTAAAAGACTACCTAAATCCTTGCCGAAAGAGGCTTTAACCCTTGTCAATGAAGGATTGAGCGATGCTGCCATTCAGCAAATAATTATTCCTCAGCTTATCGAAAGAAAGGATATCCCGGCGATTATTTGGTGTCTTGATAATTTCAATGACATACCAGAGAAGCTACTAGTGGATCTGTTAGCGTTCTGTTTGAAAGAACCAGAACAGACTTTTGCACCTGTAAAAAATGGACTAAGTGAAAACCTAATCAAAAAGTCGATATCTTTGAGAAGGGGTAACTTCCTAGACAAGATTCTTAATACGAGCTACTCTGATATTTGTTTATTATCCTACCTAAAAACTGGACTAAGTTTTAACGAAGTATTGACACTGCTGCATTATTTAATTAAAAAGCTCGAAAATGAAACTGATGGAATTAAAGACTCGTCTCCACTCTGTGAAAAACAATTGATTATTTGGGCAACTTTATTGCTAGATTCTCACTATCAACATTATCTTTTATCACAAGACCCAGAGATCTTAACTCTATTTAACAAATTAGATTCCGTCTTAGAAGCACGTGTAAGTAGATGTTTAATAAATGTAGATATAATATACTAGAATTATGTGAGTTAACATCTTGCTTATTAGTTTCAGATAATTGAAGATTTGCAAAATATTAGACCGATGCTAGAAAGGATTGCACATGGCAAACCTCTAAAGCCTACACCGAAGGACTTTAATAAATTCTATTCCATCGAAGAAGTCAAGTTGTACTGAGACTCTGAAAATTCTCGCTTTGATTCCAGGCGAGAATTCTTAAATAATGTTTTAAAATACCCAACGAAACAATTCCACCATTGTACAGAAATAAACAAATATATTTTATTTCTTATTAAAATGAATATTACGTATTGGATATTTAATAGCCAGTTTAAATTTCTGATTGAGACATTAAAGCTCTGCATAAAAAGCCATTGTTAGTTGTCTAATTGTTTATTTATTATTTACACAATTACATGAATTGCAACTGAACACGAGCCATTACCACGTCGACGAAACAACGGGTTTTCGCGTTCTTGACTCCTGTGATAAATATGATTGATTTTTCTTTAGTTTTAGTACTAAGGATGTCGGAATGTTAGATTCTAAGATCTAACTCAGTTGATCAACGTGTGGGACAGTTGAAAGGTCTCCAATGGCGGCCAACGATGGTTTGCCACTAAGTTTAGAAAGTACCTAGAAAGCAGAACGAAAGCAAATCTTTAAAATAATTCAAAAAAAAAAAGGTAATCTAAACATTCATAAAGTATTCATGAATATACTGACGCTCTTAACATCAGACGCAGAAATCTTATCAACTTCGGCAGCAATGGCGACGACCGACGCTGTGCGTCCTTTGAGTAGTGCATGTTGCCCAATTCCCTCCAATTGTGAAGAAGGATCCTCAGCTGCGTACAAAATCGACGCCTTGAGCGCCGTCTTTCCACGAGTAATATCGGCGTCAGTCAGATTAGGAGACTTCATCCATTTGTACGCAGCAGTTGTGAGCTAAAAGAATCAACAATTTTTTAAATGCAATTTTGATAAAGGTCCAGGTGACCTTGATACATTATTTCATTTGTTTTGCTTATTTTTTTTTCTATATTACATACCGATCCAGCAACATTGCGAGGTGCGGAGAGTACAAAACCAAACAGACCAGAGTCAGAGTAGCTAGCATTGAATGCAGTAATAGCAAAAGGATCAGAACCAGCTGCAGATGCGACGCTTTTGATTAGGGGGGCACTACTAGATCCCCATTTGACGTGGGGGCCAGTACCAGCAGCATACTGAAGAACAGCTAGTGCAAGAGCATCCTT
This sequence comes from Calameuta pallipes, assembly GCA_030142375.1. Classification (NCBI taxonomy): domain Eukaryota; kingdom Metazoa; phylum Arthropoda; class Insecta; order Hymenoptera; family Cephidae; genus Calameuta; species Calameuta pallipes. Next base: position 1,092,726 of record JARQSW010000561.1, on the reverse strand, counting down.
CTCCTTATTAAGTCCAGCACCCTCTACTGCCACAGCTACACTAGCTAGCGACGAGTTACGTTCCTTGCGCATTTCACCTCCCAAATATTTAGAGGGTTCGGAGTTGCTGTCGCGACCGGAGACCTGCAGATTTTCTGCGAAGCAAGTGAGTTCTTCGAGGGAAACACCGGAACCGACTACAGCACATCTGTTCCCGGAGAACCAGGTGCTGACAAAGTGCTGAAGCTGTTAGAAAAGCATTAGATTCAATATTTATTGTTGGATTATGTATAATAGACTTAATTATGTTTTCTTACAGACTCGCTGCTGATCTTGCCGATTTGACGCTTTGGACAGTAGAGAGAATATCCAAGACCCTTGCGGTAGGCGGCCTTGTGGAGCAGTTCAATGACTCTGGTGGTTTCTGGGATGCTGGATAACTCATAGCGTAACCTTGCAGCCTGGTCGGAGATTTCCCATGGTTTGAAAACTTGACGGGTTGCGACGTCTTCCAAGAATGTCAGAGCTTCACCACTGTGGGTAATTAATAGTAATTTGATAATACGATAAAGACTGTTTATTGTATGATCATTGGCGTATTCTTTAGGTAGTTGATGACTTACAGATGGTCACGAGTGATCTGCAATGTGTAGGCAATACTTTCGCGGTCGGCCACAGCAGTTAGGTTTCCTCCCATTTGCTGAATGTTCCTGGTAATGCCAAAAGCAGTACTGCGGCTTGTTGTTAGGCCTGCAGCAATTCGGAGCACATGGGAAATACCTTGCGTTTCATATGTTTCATTGCGAGAACCAGCCCTGTATATAATAGAGATAAATATCTTATAGTCACAAAATACGGTTTTGACCAATTTTAGCTGGTAGAATATTCTCATTACCTGAAAATCACAGAAACCTGTGCAACCGGGTTATTGGTGTCAATGGCAGCTACAGTAATCTTGTTTCCCAGTACCTGAGAATCAGGTGTTGGATTCACAGCACTTTGAGCTGCAGCTGCAGCAGCATAGTGCCTCACCTAAAGAGAGCAATTTCAAAAGTTTTAATTTGTTAACAAGTTATTTTAATAGTATGAGATTAATCAACTGATATACAATGTAACAGCAAGTTTAATCCAAAAGGGTCATTGACAGCCTTGTTCTACTCAGTCACCGAACCCAATTCTGTCACATACTTCACAGACAGATTGCTACCACAAAATGCTACTTTCTGTTAGTTCACTCAAAGGCGAATGTTGAACATTATAACGTTTTAAAAAATATCCTTGGAAAATTGGTATTACGAAAAGAGTCAATCAAGTAGTATATACGATAATCAATGGATTTGAGCCTTTATATAACACCCCATCAAAACCAATTCCAAAACCCGACCGCAGCTGCTCGCATCTCTAAAAATCTTAATATATTTTTTATTAGTTAAAGCGTATCAGGAAAATTGAGCTTACCGCAGGATTACGCAAAAGAGGGGCCCGTACCACCGACGAAGCCATTTTTCGTGCTTTTCAGGGAAATCTTAGATCACGAAGACCCTGTGCAAAAAGGTCTGCTACGGCAAAGCAAAACGATCACTAGGTGGCACCACTAGACATCAGTTTAAAAGTTGCCCGGGAAAATTCAAAGTCAAACTTATTTTGTAAGACTATCTGAACAACATAAGTGAGAACAAGTCAAAATGCATATATTAGAGATCTTAATGTGTAAAATGAAAGAACACATTTTGGGAGAGAATATTATTTTGGTCTCTTTAATCACTGTTTGCATTCTATCGGTATCACTTACAATTAATAAACCTGATATAAATATATCCTGTGCCGCGTTTTGTACTCATAAATATTATTCCTTTGAGTTTTTGTTTCATTTTTATTTTTCTTCTTCATCACCTTCAGAATATCATAAATCTTCAAGTATACTTTTGACTTTTCTTATCTTTTTTTTTTCAATTATCGTTAAATCTAGCGTCAAATATGCACAATATACAGAATATAATTATTTAAACGAAGTTCACGTTCAACATTTATGCCTAAATAAATAAAAACAGATAATATCACACTGAAATGGATGAACAGAGTTATTTCCATGATAGTAATGAATAAAACAAAAATTCGTTCAAAACAAAAAGGATCTTCCAACACTCAGAAAATTGCCTCGAAAGAACTTTCTTCAAAAAAACTATAAAAAGTACAAGTAATGTTAAGAATGCACTTCGATAACCCAAACTTACAAAATAGATTAATAGAAATGTATAAAAGCCAAAATTAATATGAAATTCAAATAAATATAATAATAAATCTAGAATTCGATAATAAGTGAAATCGAATGATGCGTCAACACACGCAAAAAAATAAAAAAATTAATAATCAGAATAAGCTCCTTATAACAATTAAAAATTGTATACATAACAACGAGCGCCTCGCAATTTGGCACAAATGTTACAATTAGTTTAGATCTTTGGTTTCAATAGATGGCGGATGGGTATAAATCCGATGAGAACTTGGAAGCTATACTTAAAACGCCAGCAGACTTTGCAAATGAGTAACAATTACATGCTTGTATTAATAAATCCACAATTAAAATAATTGTGCGATTAAATCCTCTTAATCGATGTCCAATAACAATTAGACTCGAATTAGCCATTCGCAGCTTTAATGAATTTCTTAAGCAGTATTTACAGTTCAATACTTGGCATCGAAAGCTCATTCGCAAAGTTCACTGTATGACTTAAGAAAAATGTATTAAATAGCTAAATGTAATTGCTACATTCATTGAAGAAACTGTGTATTCTCATAATGACTAGAATTGTAAATGAACTTTGCGACCCGTTTATAGGTCATCATGCATAATATATTTACTCTTATAAGCTACCGTTAGGCATCCCAATTTGGAATTATCTCATAATCTACAGGATCCCGGGTAGCATTATCCATTCAATTAAAATAATACAAAGCATTGTAGTGTTTTTCTGTGTTCACAATTAAAAGTTTAAACAAATCTTCGCGTACAGACTTAAATTATCCTGTTTACTCATAAAAAATAGCGAGAAATCTTTTGTATCTACATGTTCAAATCGAAAGACAGTAAATAAATCATCGTTCTCTTGTTTGTCGCGTAAATTTCTTTTACTTTTGTTGTCCTGTTCAAATTATAATTATATATTTACTTAGTCACTCGCTAGTGCAATTATATATGATCACAGAACAGCTCTCACTCCCTGTACGTTTAACTAATTTCGATTTTCTGCCAGAAATATTTATTCTGTTGTTTCCCTTCTTTTCTATCAATACTTTCTACGCTGTCTTGATTTTTTATATCGTAATACACTTTGCTATCCGGGATTTTTATAATTGTGTAATACAGGAAATTCGGGCTGTCGTCACGTTACGTGGAGTATCAGCTATGGTTTTTTTTTCGTTTTAGGGTATCATCCAAATCACGTATCCGAAATAGAAGAATATAGGCTAGAAAGCTAAGTAACAACTTTTCTCCTAAGGAATTATCACGGTCGTGGCCATTGGATTATGACTGTTTTTAATCCATACTTTTAAAAATCTGCTTGTCGTATCTGATACGAGTACAGTGGGTTACTGATTATTTACGTAAAACGTGAAATAAAGTAACAAATGTATTCTTAAAGGAGCTCCAAGGAGAAGTTAATAACTGCTAAGTGTAAACTTAATTAATTAATGTATATCATAATTTAAAAGATGTTTAAAGTCTGGAAGAGTGAGAATTGTACTTGGTATCAATGGATTGTATTAGACTGATAATCTTGCTACTAATTATTACTTGTTTTAAACCACTCGCAATGAAGGACACTGTGTCCTAATCGAGTAGGATTAAAAAGTTGTGCACATAATATTATCGGTGTCACTTCACACAGGTGAAATTGAACTTCTAGTTTGCACGATGCTTTTAAGTATACTGTGAAATAAAAGCTAGGATTTAAATAAAATTGTGTATAAATTTAAATTATCTTGTGCAAGTAAAAGAAGATGCTCTCGACAAAGAATATGATTAAGTTTCAAATGTGCACAAGAACGATAGAGAGCTTGCATATGCTTACTTAAACACCAAACGTATTAAATCAACATATTTGAAATATTCAGTATAGAGATTATGTCAAGCAATAAATGACATCTATACATTCTCATCGACCCGGTAAGACTATAAGAAAATAAGTAAATGAAACATTCATTCTTAAAAGAGCTGCACAATTCTCCCTACTTGAATTACTTAACTCACAACTATACAGATGACTTTAAAATAATAATGATTAACTGGAACTTAATTGCCATTTAATTTCTAATAATACCCAGAATAATGATGATAACCAGGTCTCGGAGGATGATACGGTGTTGGGCTTACGGGATAGGTCGGATTGTATCCTGGAAGTGGCGGCGGTGGTGGTGGTGGAGACAATATTCGACCATCGACAGTGTCGGGAACAACGTGTGGCGTCGAGGAACCCGGAGGTTGAGGACTAGCTATCATACGTGCACCAGTGCCATGTAGATGATGTGATCTGGAGAGGCTTAAATCTACACTGTGCCTCCCACCAGGTGTGAGATCCAAACTGACAACCCTCAGAACGTCACTATGAGGATAGGGTGGCGGTGGTGGAGGTGGTGACATAGAGTACCCACCAGTTCTACTCAGATCAACACTTTGTCTTTCAGTAATCTCGTACAAATGATGATGATGGTATCTCGTATTTTGCACTTGAGCACCAAAGCTATGGTGGAATCCTCTTGCAGACATATCAAGACCTTGGAGTTCACCACTGTTCAATACTAGAGGCTCGAAATTGGATCGTTCTCTGGTGAAGTCTGATTCTAAAGAATCATATTTATACGATGTGGAGAGATCAAGCTGAAGGGCCTTCTCCTTTACGGATAAGCTGAGATTCTGCGCCACGGAGTCACCCTCGTCGCTGGAAAGGTTATCCGTAGGAACCTGATGGTGATGGTGGACATCCTGATATCGTGGATTTGGTGTAGCTGCAGGAGACACTAGATCCTCTTGTTGGACATGAATGTAACTGCTGGGTGACGATACTCGAGGTAGATCCTCGTGATGTAAATATTGTTCAATATTATGTGTCCTGGCAGTATTTATATAATCGACAGGACGATGGAGATGGTAGTCCATGTGCAGGTGGGTAGGTGGTGAATGTCTATTATCGGGTGTCGGTGCAGGAGATATTAGTTCCTCTTGTTGCTGTATGTATGAATCGAGATGACCTTCTGGTGATCTCTGTGGCATCGGGGACTGTAACTGCGTTGATATGGAATAGAGATTAGTATCCCGGTCATTATCCTCGAGCATAGGACTACTAACTGCGCCTATATCTCTTTCTGCAGCATCCAGGGCGGCTTCTACGAGTAAACTTGCATTGGAGCTTTCTGTCCTCCTATAAACATTCAGACCCAGTTTACTCTCGTCGATAAGACTTTGAGCCGATGTTGGCGTTGACTTTTCCTCCTCGTCCTTTCTACTCTCTTCAAACTCATAAATATCTGTTGGAGCTGGTGCAACTTGTAGTTGACTCGTTGATATATTCGAAGGAACAGGCGGATTAAATTCACCCATCCACTTTTTACTGCCTTTACTCTGTAGCCTTGATGTCCCATAAAGATCCATGTCCGTACGAACAGTCTCCAGGGTGGATTCCATTGTAGTTGGTACCGGCATGATGGTTTGTGATGATGATGCTGGTGGTGGTGGTGGTGGTGATGACGATGGATGATTTTCGTGATTCACTGTAAAACTGCTAGTAGCATTTGAATTGTTTGGAAATTCTATGATGCTTGGATGATTCGAATTAACTGATGTTTCAGTTTTTAAACTGTTTTCTGAACTACAGTCATCCAACGATGGGAGGCTATTGCTGTTGTCCTGTTGGAAATACAAAACATGGGCTAACAATTTGAAATATTTGTAACATTATCTGTAACAAATTATGATTTGTACCCACCTGGGAGCTTCTTCTGTTTAACCGGGGTGTCTTTCCACGTCCAACATCTTCCACAAGACCTCCGCTGTACGCATCGAAAGTATACGCAACGGACCTTTCAATCTTGGGCATCATTTCTTCCGTGAGACCGTGCACCTTTTTATAATGAAATTGCAAGCACTGTTTCGTCGTAAAAGCTGCCTTGCAACCGCTCTCCTTACACCTAAAGAAAAAAAAAAAATAGAAATTCAGTTAAGCTGTATAAAAAAAAACCATAGGGCAAATTGTAGAAGATATTTACTTGAATGGCTTAACTCCACTATGAGTTAACATATGTATCTTCAAGTTACTTTTGTTCTGAAACATTTTGCCACATCGGTCACAAGTGGCTGCACCTACGACGTCCTTGTGATGAACTTCCTTCATGTGTCGTTGAAGAGCGGCACGTGATCCCAGAAGTTTCAAGCACGACTTACATTGAAATTCTCGTAATACTTCAGACATATCTGTAAGATTAATCGTTACAAATATTTGTTTTTATCAATTCATTAAATTCTGTCTTACCACTGTGCATCCTCTTGATGTGTACTTTCAGCTTTTGCGGCTGACAAAATTTCCTACCGCAAAAATCACACAGCGGTCGAGACCGCTGTGGATTCTGTGCGCAACCATACGTCCTGTGCATCTCAAGGTAATTCAGTCTTAAGAAGAATTTTTTACAATACTGACATTGGTAAGCGCCTCGACCTGCATGCAGCTCAGCTGCGTGCTTCATAATGTTATCTTTACCCAAAACAGCTGCACCGCATACCTTGAACAAGAATAATGTACGTGGATGCACGATCTGTTATATAAATGTAACCTAGCACTTCTTTTCTAGAGATACTGTTATCGCGGAGAAGCTCATGAAAACAGACCTTATATGAGGACATTATTTAAATAATTTATTACCTTGCAGTGGTATTTTCGAATGGTAAGGCTGTAGTTGGTGTCATGAAAAATACAACAATGAAGACGATAATATATAGGATGCATGAAATTTAAATTGCATCCTCCGCAATCTATTAAAAAGAAAAAAAGAGTATAAATGGTCGAATTCATACAGTCATTTATGTAAATAATATAAAACTAGATTTACTTGTTTTATCTATTTTGTTCTTTCGAGTCCATGCAGAAGACTGTGACTCAGCCCAATAAGTTAACTCCATTCCACAGGAGATTTTCTGTGTTGTAACTAAATACAATTCGCCATGTTTTGTTACAACTGCTACGCTTCCTTCTTTTCTTGTTTCTGCTGGTCTCATATATCGAATCCAATTACTCCTTAAAGGATTGGTAGTGCTTAGATATGAAGTTTTGCCATTATTGTCTATCTGTAAGATGATAGAAATGTTATTAGTCTGTAATTACCATATGGGTATGAATTCATGAAATACTTTTTAAGGAAATTCATACCTCCCATATATGTCTCATTGAAAAATCATCTGGAATATCCATTTCCTTCACTGGTTTTCCCACCAGAGGTCCAAGTTTCGAAAACTTTGGTACAACATTCTTTGCATAAATGCCAAGACCATGTTCAGAATTCGCTGTCTTCAATTCAAAGCAATCAGGTAGAGAATCTCGTGAGTAAAGTGGTCGATCTGAATCAAGAACTAATTGTTTTTCCTCACTCTCCACTTTAATTTTCGGCTTATACTGTTCCATAGAGAGAGACTCCTCATCGGATTCAAAACCATCATCAGAAGTTCTCCCATATCCTTCTGACATAGGATCTTCAGAATTAGCAGCCCTTGATATCTCTGCATTGTCTTTGTGCTTGTCTAACCACTTTTCATAAGTTATAGAATCCGGGATTGTGTAATGTGGCACTGTGAGAGGACATGCGTCGCGGAGATGCGTATCCATACAATCTTGACAGAATTTTATCTTAATGGCAAATCTTTGTGGTTCACTTAAAACGCCTTCCTGCTTCAGATCGTTGGGTAGCACATCGGGCACTATGGGAATTGAATCATTGGGTGTTGGGGTTGATGTACGTGTTTCTTCGTGGATGACAATACCATCCTGTGGTGCCTTGCGAACATCATGGTGCTTTTTGTTCTTGTGTTCACCGGTATGTTTGTGCTTCTTCTTGCGGTGCTTGTGCGTAAATTCATTGGTTATTCTTTCAGGTGACTCCTTTACAGCTGAGGTGTCATTTGTGTCATGTCTAAAGCGCTTACGCTTCTTCCGTATCTTCCTGTCATCATCAGCCTCCTTTAGCGTCTCCGCTTCCTCTCTGAAGCTGTCAGAACCCGTGACTGGATCATCATCGTCATTCTCTTCGCAACAGTCTGAAGTTTTATTTTCAGCATTATGAGTATCAGGTAGCTGTGCATCGTTGGAATATTCTGCAGACACTTTGTTTCCTTTGGTCTCTACTACTGCCTCCTGGTTCAAGCACTTAACCACGGGACTTCTTATACTGTCCTCATATTCACTTACTGTGTCAGGCTTCTGAACTTCCTCATTATTTCTTTCTTCACAGGCTGCATTCCGATCCTCCACCGTCTCAGTACTATCGCTTTCCTTTTTACTTATATTCTCTATATATTCTACAGTATCTATCTTGTCAGTCTTTGACGTGGTGGACTCTGCCTCTTTCGCAGAGACCCTCAGATGTTCTACTAATAATTTCGATTTGGTGTCTACACTGTTCCTACGAGTTTTCTTATCCTCATCCTTGTCAGAGATTTTTGTCTCATCACCAGATGGAGTCGCTGTGTCGGCCTCTTTAACCTCTGCCAGAGCAGTATCCTCTAGGTTCTTTGAATGTCTTCTCTTTTTACGCTTCTCCCTATGATGTTTTGCTTTACTCTTGTGGTGTTTGGTCCTTGTGCTTCGTCTAACAGGTATCTTTGCAACATTTTCAGTAGTATCCGATTCGACAGTCTCTAATGCATCAGTGGAAGATGCAACAGGGTCTGGTGTTGTGGAAACATGTTGTTTTCTTGGACTACGCCGGAGAGGTTCCTCTACATCTAGTACAGTCTCTTCAGTCGTGACCGCTTCCGACTCATTTTCCTCATCCCGGTTTGCCTTCCATTCATTAGTACTACTGCACTTATCATCTTGTCTATAAAATTGAAATTTCATTATAACATGTGTAAAGTAATTCGTACATACATTATATAAATAAAACTGTTATGATCAACTTTCAATACATTTTCCCAATAATATAATAAAATTTAACTATACCATAGAAATTCAATTTAAAAATTAACAATGCCAGACGGGAAATCCCGCGTTTTCATACACCTATCGATTAGGACCTCCCGCCGCGCGCCGGGCAAGATGGCGATAATACAAAAACATCAAATGACAGTAGAGGGGAAGTCCCGTGTAAGTGACAGCTCTCCCTCCCATGTGGACGAAGATGAGGCCCAAATAAATGACAAATGGTTAGTCCCGTGTGAGACATACCTGGCGACAGACTCTGCTAAGTTGAGTAAATATTCGGCGAGATCCTCGTCAGTTTTCAGTCCTAGACGCTTTTTAAGGGAAAGCCAGCGTCTACCATTCGCAACACCAATATGAACGTTACGAAAGTGCTTCACTTTGACTTCAGGAGCCACAACGGGATCACACCCGTGAGTCCGTCTTGTTGTTCCTGATTCTTTCACATGCCTCGTACTTTTCTTGGGCATTACTTACATCCTAAGTCCGCCGATATTAAAGCGGCGGAATCGAAGGGACAGAGAGACGCGCACCGATATTATCCTATCCTCTTTATGCTCACCACCCGATCATCACCACCCACTCCGTCGCCCTCGCCTCCTCGTGCACCCCGCGTCATCAGGAATATCCTGTTTTATCGATCCAGACTTTGCCTTCCAACACGCCCTCAGCCTCCCAAATTTTACCAAGGCTTCACTACACGACCCTCTGTTGTGCTTTGCGTAGCTTTGTAGACAGGAAAATTGTATACATAGTATATACTTTCAGCCACCGTTCACACGCATTCTGTCTGCAGTGATAAAATTTAAGTCCTGTCCGCAAATACGTCTTCGTTGACAGATAAACCTGGGTGAACGAAAGACATATTTTGATATAAATAGCGTGTTCATTTAATTAATTTTTCTCGGTAAGCTTCGTAATACATTCTACGATTAATTTATGACGTGTATATGTAGCTACTGAATATTTTTATATTATTATATTTGGCACAGTGATTAATGAATTTCAGGCGAGTTAAAATGGCGCGTTTTTTTTTGGTTGCCCGATAAAATGGCGTTGTGTGTACTTGGCTTTATAAATTTGATTTGACGCAAGGTGGCGGCACTGTCATTTTAACGAGAGGGGGGAAAAGATCTTGTGGAAATTCGACTTTACGTCGACTGCTACTTCTTCGGCGAAGCCATATTGGTCTTCCGTGAGTCTTTTGGAGCATTGTTGGATTGGGTCACGCAAAAATGGCACGTCGAGCTCTTACACCTATAAATTGGGCCGCTCTAGCTGAGAGGGTGCCTGAAACTGAAAAAGCTGCTCTGGCTGCTTTCAGAGCCAAATCTGATCAATATTATCGCCGGTACGTTTAAAGTAACTCAAACTGATCTGCTTTAAAAAATCTATGATTATTATGTAATGGCATTTTAAATTTTATAGTAATGGAAATTGGTATATAATATCTGTATATGACAAACTTCTTGTCAGTTCTTATTATTTATATGTATCTTATATATAAATAATATATAACTTTGGTAGACTGCGGTTGCTAAAGTTACTTGTTCATCTTGTAAAGTGCCACTGAATGCTCTCACATGACTGTATTTGTATAATTTGTGGATTATATTTTTACATTTGTTTTTATGATTCAGTGCTCAAGAAAATCCACCTGAAGCACCAAAAATTGACTGGTCTTTTTACCAGAAGAACATCCCTATCGCTGGAATGGTTGAGAAGTTCAGAAAGGAATACGAATCATTGTCTATTCCGTATCCTGCAGATAATTATACCAAACTGGTCGATGCACAAGCTGTTGAAGTCGTAAGATTCACTTATATTATGATACATCTGTTGAAAAATTTTATATTCTTATTCATATTGTTAATTTAATGCTTCAAGAGTATTCATATAATACAGAAATATTTATGATTTTTACATATAGGAAGAAGATATTAAAAAGTTCGTCCAGGAATCGAATCAACGTATTGAAGAATACAAGGCACAAATCGCGCACTTCAAATCTCTGATTCCGTTCGGTCAAATGACAATGGAAGATTTCAAGGACGCGTATCCTGAACTAGCTTTGGACCCCATTGACAACCCGACATTCTGGCCTCATGATGAAGCATCTCAGCTTTCGGCAATTGCAAACATGCCTGATGAAGAACATTAATCAAAGTATCCACTGCGCCTGTTGTAGTCCGTTGTTACTCTAACTGTCAAACATCATTGGCAAATATGGATCGTCTCGGAATGAGCGATGTAATTAGTATCTTGTATCTAACAATTTACGACACAATCTCATTTTTTATTATGAGAAAGTGAATTACTTCGTCGTCCGAACGCATACTCGGGTCTCCTGTATCTAGATCACTACTGTTCATTAAATGAGTATAATTTTAAAGTCATATTAGTGTAAATAAGGTTCTCCTACTTTTTGTTTAGGTAATACAAGTGATTTTATTCTACACTTTGGTCTTATAAATATAATTGAAATTTACAATTTCATTGATATAGGTATGATCAGTAATGGTATTAAATACTATGTTCTGTGAACGATTATATATAAGAACAATTAGTCTTTTGGATCAGCGATACCACCAAGAGTAATTGCAAAAGTGGCTTCGCTTTCTGGCATATCAGGACTGTCATAGATCTTTGCAATTCTACATTCCCCCCTGCCTTTCCTCAAAGATATCCTCGTCGTGGAAGCATGTGCTATAATATTTCCACCAATTGGTTTCTTTGGATCTACTTGAAACGACATGGTGGCACCAGGGTCAGCTGTCATCTGATTAGTTATAAAGACAGCCACATTATATTCCTCTGAGATTTTTTGCAAGCGTGACATCATTTGAGACAGCTTCTGTTGTCTCTCAGATAATTCTCCTCTGCCACTAAAATCTACTCTAAAGAGAGCCATTACTGAATCCACTATCAACTATAACAGAAAAGAAATTAAACGATAAATCTATCACTGTATATGTGATTAGCTTGAAAGTTAACAAAATTTTTAGGATGTAAAATTAAATGTTTGGTACTAAATTAACAACAATAATGTTACAAGTTTAAATATTCCAGCTTCTTCATGAAACTTTGCTGCAACATAATCAAGAAGTTCCTGTTGATGTTCACTGGTATAAGCCCTAGCATATAATATATTATCAAGCGCTGCATCTTCATCCAAACCAAATCTATTTGCAATTGCTCGAAGTCGTTCAGGTCGACTACATAATGCTGTATAAGGAACTAATATGTCGATCACAGATAATTACGATATTTCTGTCTTAGAAGTATGAATATTTTAAAGGATACAATGTGTGTTCTGTGTCAATATATATTACTTTCCCACCAGTGTATCCTCCAGCTCCAGGCATTTGTACTGTGATACAAAGGGTGTGTGCTAATTGTGTCTTTCCAGTGCGAAATTCGCCAAAAACTTCAGTTATGGCCATCGATTCTATACCTCCACCCAATAATTTACTAAGATATCAAAAAAGAGAGTGATGAATTTTGAAATATTTTCATAATACAAGTAACAAAAGTGTTGTTTATTGCTGTATTTAAATTGAAATATTCTATACTCAAGTTCTTGACTTCCGGTAGACACGTGAAATATGCGCTTCCGCATATAGTTCACTTCGCAAGCCGTCATAAAACCACAATGTACTATTTTACTGCAAGCTTCTTTAATCTTATCAACCTTGGCGTCGGAAAAGCCTTTAATGGCGCAAAGTCGTTTTTTCGTATGCATCTGAATCCCTTTGATAGTACATATTCCAACAGATTTTAATTTCTTAATATCGGCCACATTCTAGACAGAACAATTACTTATTTATAATAAATTATTCAGTAAGACAAAAGATTAACGTGGAGTACTGTAAAAGCAATTACGATCCCATGACTTTGGAGCATTTCTACATCCTGAAATGTTTCCTCTTCGCTCTCTTCGACTGAACGAATTTGTGACATATCGCCCATTGTTATTGTGTTAAAAGATTTATATTTTTAATGAAATTTATCTATTTTCAGCTCTTCCCCGTAGACCGAAGTTCCTTTTCTTTAAGAATGTTGACTGATTTAGAACGCAGGCGGTTCAAATTATTTGAAAGAGCGTGCAAACTCGTTTTTATGATCTGATTGGCTGATGCTCAAGAAGATAGCAAAGAGGAGATATTAAGGTTAGTTTTTTGTACAACTTATGATCGTTCATAAAAAGTAGTTATTTCATTGGTTAAAATCATACTGAAATGTCATATCTAACCAGGTAGTATTCGCTATTATTATAAATATATTTTAATCTAACTGTAATAAGATTTTTCTTGATTTCAAGACCAATGAGCGTTTAGATTTTCTCTAAGGGCAACATCAAGTTATATGCTGATTGGCTACTGACTATAGGGCGTCATTTAATGGACGAGAAACTAATCATAAGGGATTCAGGCAGCGTCATCGACAAAACGTACGACTCCGCACTGTCCGACGTAGGAAATAACTGTGGCAATCAGCCGTGGAACTTTTTCAATGCAGAGTGCGTTCGCTAGGACACACGTTGTGCGCCGTTTCAGCTTATGCTTCTTTTTTTGATTGATCGATTGCAGAACATTTAAGTAAATTCGACGGAAAACACTTTTCCACGGTGAAGGTAATGTTGCGATTAAAATTGATCATCAGTTACGGTTTAACGGATTTTTTCGCGTATTTGGAAATTCTATCAAAAAGGTGGAACTTGTGTTTCCTTTCGGTTGTTGTGTGGAATTTTGTATAATGCTACGAACGGGTATTCACGTAGCACTTTTGTAACCTTTTTCTTGCTATTTATCGTTATGCCAAGTATATCACTGTGGAGCTGTAAAAGTTTCTCATACAATCACGTTTTGTGACATCAGGTTTGTTAAAGCTGGAAGCTCTCTGTGCTCTAGGTCGTTTAATTTTAACGAGGGTGACACACTAGAGGCTAAAAAATACTTTGAAGTTTACGTTTTGTTAACGAATTACACGTTTTCAAGCTCCTTCTTTGGGTGAATCTTGTTAAATCATTAAATTGTATGTTTGACCAAGCGTGTGAGTGTATTTAAAGTAAGTTGCAGGATTAGTCTATCACTGAAACATACTGAAATAGTTTTTGGGCATATACCGAAGGGTTGCTAAAGTTTACTCTAACATGAATTTATTTATTCTTGATAATGTTCAAGGAGACCATTGATTTGGGGAAATGAAAATTTATTGGAATTAATTTAATACTAACATTTTGTATAACATAGTACTTATATTTACATATAGCAGGTGGTTCAGACATATGGATATTTAATGTACTATACTGATTTTAATTTTGGAGTCTGTCTCAATTATTTTGGAGCAAAATTATATTATGATGTTTTTACTCTATGTATTGATGTTATAGGTGATCACAAACAAGTAACCTGAGGTTACGCCTTTAATGTGTGGGTCATGCCGACCACCCGTAGAGTGATGTGATGAATAACTGTGAGAACGCAAATACTAGCACGAAGCTATGTGGAACTAAGAACTCGGAGATTCAGGAGGGGTCCGTCACAAACAATTTCATAGGCAATTCTGATAAAGGTGAAGGAGACACATTGACAGGTTATTGCGTAAATGATTTCAATATCCCGCAAGGCACCTTGGTCATTTGCCAGAGAAATTCCAGTAATTACTCGTCCGATCACGGCGTCTCGAGATTTAAATCAAGGTATGCATGTGTCTTGTTATTTTCAATATGTATATCTTTAATAGCTCTTTATACGAGTATGCTACTATTTAATATTTCAGTACAATAGAAATCCCTAATTATTGCATGTAATTATTTTGTAGCAATTCATTATTGCATAATGTAGTAACCAATAGTAGTCTGACTCTATATCTTTAGTTTATTATCAGAGTTCGTTTTCATTTACTAACACATTTTATGTAAAGTATTGCTGTGTTGCCCTGAATTGCACAACATTGCACAATAAATCCCAATCGTCTCTTGTACAATATTAATGCTAAGCACCATAGCTCAAACAGTTAATTGATTAATCTATATAACATCTAGAAAATTTTTAATATTTACAAAATGTGCTTCTCTTTAGGACTAGCGGAGGACCGCGCAATGATTATCGAATGGCTCGTGGCGGAAGTACCGGAGACCGCGGCCGAGGCGGCTCAAGGGGTAGAGCCTTCAAGAAGACGTCCGTCGAAAGGGACACAAATTCAGAGACAAGCTATCACGCTATGCCTCGACCCAAGTTTCAAGAATCGCTGAAAAATCAAGAGAATTCGCAGAGCAAATATTACGATGATAAAAAAATAAATGGTAACGCAATCTGAATCATGAGTTGCAATCCTTAAGTAGATAAATTCATTCATTATTTTATTGTGATTGTTAACCTATCTTACAGAGGATTCAAGAATATCTAAACTCCTAAGACGACTTAGTCGGGACGATGATTACGATCATTTTATGGGACTTTGCAAGCAATTGCAGGAGGTCATAATGGCGCCTGAAAATCAGAGATATGTCAGACGCAGTATAGAAGTTATATGCGACACTTTACTGGACACTTTACGCTCAGGTCCTGGTCCGGACGCAAAACAGCAAGCAGCCAAGTGCCTGGGTCGTGTTGGATATGTTGTCGACCACGATTTTAAAAGGTAAATGATAAACTGTTCCTTATTGACTGGTGAACTAACCACTTAGAGACTTCCGTTGCGTAATATCAAACGTCACGATAATAAAAAGTTATTGAGATATTGAAATACTTGCTATGCACGATGTAAATTGTAATTAATTTTTTTTTTAATGCGTAGATTTATGGAATGGATATTTAGCAAATACACTTCGGAACGTAAAGATGACGTCAAATGTCTTTTAATGAAATCATTCGTCGAGACATTCAGATTGGATGCGGAAGCGCCAAAATTGAAAGAATATTCCGTGGTAAGTGTTAAAAAAGAATTGGACAATTTGTACGCAGTCTATTGAAAAAAATGTATTCTCCTAGAATTAATTTTAATTGAAATTGCGTTATTTATTAAGATATTTGATAACTATTTTCAGCCAATGATGTCACAACTACAATCCACACTGGAAAATGTTGACCGACCAGATCTCTTAATGGCCACCGTAGACGCGATACTGTTAATTATCGACTCGTATCCTGAAACATTTTCAAACCACTTCCGCGACACAGTCGACATCCTCGTCGGCTGGCACATAGATTCAACACAGCAAAAACACGTGGTGGCTTATGCAAGTCGAAGTTTACAGAAGCTACGAAACTTCTGGATCGCCGATTTGCAGTTCACTTTGACGCTCTTAGGGCAATTTCTTGAAGACATGGAAAGCTACGACGAGGAGTTGACTTTACCGGGTTCTGGAAGAAGTTCTCCTGGCGAAGATGTATCGCCAAGTCCACGTGAATGCATTCTACGTATTACATCGTTAATATCGGTCTTCAATACAGTGACGAAGAGCATCGCCGAGCACTTGAATCCTAATTTAACGCCAAACGTGCAGTGGTCATTCTTATCGGATTGTTTGTCAAAGATGCTGCGTACCGTAGTGAAGGCTGTCGAACTGGAAGACGGCAATGAGACCTGGACAAACTTTGGCCTCTCTCACGAGAACATAGAGAGCCTCACCAGATTTATGAAGAGTATGAATCTGTCTCAGAAGAATATAGAAATGCTACTAAAAAACCTCAGCAAGGATGACACGAATGAGGAGAGCCTCATCAGGATGATAAAATCGTTAAACATCGGAAAAAGGAATGACAAGAAGAACTCAAAGATCGGCTCCGAGAAAGACATCACCTCCAAGGAAAAAGAACAGTCCCTGATAAATCTATTGAAATCCATGGACCTGAAGGGAAAGAAGTGTCAGGATCTCTCGGAGGAGAAAGAGGAACTCATCGTTGTAGCCAACGAGTGCGCATTTCTTCTCTTAGGTCATCTTCAGAGTCGTGTTACCAAGAATCATGATCTTCTCTACAAGTTTATCGATCTCCAGCTTCAGAGGGTTGAGATCTTCGGGGATGATACGATAGTTTCCACCCTGAGCACTATCGCCAAGGTCATCAAGGAAGTATCAGCTAACTTACCACTGGAACTAGTTCACAAGCTTCTTGGACAGAACTCAACGCTTCTCAAACTACGTGTCCGGAATTCCGTACCTATTCAGAATGCCAGTCTTGGAGTATACCACAGCCTCCTTAGTCTGAAGAATATTCCTCTGCTCCAGGAAGCCTATCGGTATATCCTGGCTGATCTGGAGATCGCTTACAAGCTTATAGTTAACGACATAAAACCTCTAGTTACCGATAACCCGTTAGCCGACGTCAAGTACAAAAAGGGTCATGCTGAAATCGTGGTGATCTTCTTGCTACGCGCTTTATCCGACATAGGTAAGTATCGCCGTCTCAGGATGACAATTGCGAGGATCATTAAACCTAGGGAATTTTCAGCAAATGCAAGCAACTCGATTATTGGTATGTGGGCGCTGAAACCGAGCATCCTGGAACTATTAGCAGTTAAATTAAAACCATATGACCAGGCTTTATCCAAGGCTAGTCCTCTTCTGCAATACAGTATTCTATATTTGCTCTATGCACACTGTTCAAGGTGAGTCCATCATTTGGTAAAGTAGAGGAATTTCTTTTAGTCTTAATGAATACTTAAATTTGTTAATTTCAGATACAATCACTTCGTACCGAGTTCCAGCCTGATAAATAGTACAAATGCCTGCCGTCCAATCGACATATTTCCAGGAACACTGGACGTACCAACCACGTCACCAACCAGTGGCCACTTGTCGGTCATTTTAAATCTTATTGCGAAAACGTACAAAAAAGAAACTCCTTGTCAGACTCTACTTTTGCTTGCGAATTGGGTACAGGAGATATCCAGCCAAGCTGAAAATTATATTGGAATCCTGAATAAAACCGAAGAATGTCAGAATGTCCTAGCTAGTCTACTTGCTTGTGGTGCTACGACCAACCACGAGATAGCACTTGCTGTTTGCAACAACTTCGAGGTTTTAATGAGTGTGAAAAGTGTCACATGGTCTGAGCAAATCTATGTAGACATTGTGGAACTTGCCATATTGCATTTGACATCTTATGACAAGAACGTGCGTGAGAAGTACAGTCAGCTTCTCATGAACGTACCACTTAATATTGTTATTCCAAAACTGAACAAAGAATGTCTTATATCAGAGACAAAGGTTTGCATAAAAGAGTTAAAATTACTCAAAACCCTTATATAGTACCAGAGTGGAAGGATGTTTTTTCTTTCTTCTAGAAACTTCAAGACATCAAGAACTACTCAAGAGAGTCTCTGATTCTGGCGGAAAGACTTCACATGCGTGGAAACAACAATGGTGAAATGCAGGCTCATCATTTCAAAACTCATATGGGATTTTTAATGAGAGAGAATGAACTAGACGTCTCCGCCCTTGTGGAACTATTTACATTATGCTGGCCGACCGTGTAAGTATTTATTGAATGAATTAATAAGATCAGATAATTCATGGTGGACTGTTTTTTTTTTCCCAGATCTGAAAACGAGAGTATTGGTAAAATGTACGAAATGGCTTTGGCCAATCGATGCTTTCTCTTCTTCTGGGGCACTTTGGAAGCAGCTCAACATTGTGTCATTAACAAACTACGTACGCCATTAGGAAAGCCGCAGGAAACTTTTACGACATTTGAAAGTGCTTTGAAAATGCTAGCACGTGAGATCTCATGCAATTCCGAAGCTGTTGTCAAGAAAGAGGGATGCAAATTGGATTATCTATTGGATGAATATACGCGTGTACGACTCTTCATAGAGTTCCTGGAGCATCTTGAGAGAGTCATTCATAATGCTGCAGAGGGATGCGCGATGGCGTTGCTACCCTTGTCAAAACCAGTCAGAACCTTTTTCCATACGAATCGATCCACCTGCAAGGAATGGCTCAATCGCATAAGACTTGCCCTTTGCGTTGTTTCCCTACATGCAGGATTGGCCACGAATGCCGTGAGGAATGGACAGCGTCTTTTGGAAGACTTGAGCAATGCTGATAATACGCAAGGTCCTGAATTCGAAAGAGCTGTTCTGCTTACGACTAAGGCATTGGTCATGCTGGGGGAAGCTGAAGCATTGCAGGGCCTTTATGTTTACACCAAGGAGAAGGATCGCAAGTTTGTGTGGCTTAAAGCCGCCATGGAACACGCTGCAGGTCACTATGAGTCCGCTGCAGAGAGCTACAAACAGATTATAGAGGAATTAGTATCCACGAAGTCAGAGGATGAATCCAAACTTGTGAAATTTGACAGCGAGATACAGGCCACTGCGTTTTGTATGCAGTACTTGATCAAGTGTTACAGGGCTGTAGGCGACTGGAAACAACTTGAATCTTGGAAAAAGCAGGAAATGGAAATACTGAATCAAGACGAAAATATTCTTCTCAAAAAACAAATACTAGAGACCACAGTCCCACAACAAGCAAAGTGTTTGGCTAGATTTGAAGAGGGTGAAGTGATCACCTTTGAGGAATTAAGTAACTGGGCTTTGTTCGATGAGGAAGACAAGACTAATTGGAGTTGCACAAAATCGATGATTGAATGTTCAAATACTTTGATGAATGTTGCCCTAAGAGTGCACCATAACGATTACAATGATTCATACAGCGAAGATATAGAGCGTTGCAGAAAAATTGCGGCCAAAGCGACAGAGGAAGGATTGCGAAATTTACCATCTGAATATCTAAATGAATCTGTACTTCTACAGTATTGTGCAACTGGTCTTTTAAATTTACTGAATGGCAAGGCTAATAACGTCTTTGATCTCTACCGAGTGGACAAGATTAACAACCTTGACTCTGGTGTTCTTACACAAATTCTATGGTGGTCTGAATACTTTGCTAAAGCGAATAACATCTGCTCCAATGAGGTTGCTAGTCTGAGACTTCATGTTGTCAGAAATGCAAGAAAGGAAGGAAATTTCAATCTGGCTAAACGTGAAATAACAAAACACTTCATGACTGAGCAAGACTTGTTCAACATTAATTACAAGGAGAATTGTACCTTTTCAGATATTGTGGCTAACATGATTAACGCTCCTATTTGTGTTAAGTGGTCGAAAAACAATATGAGAGCGTTTAGAGAAACATCAAAACTTCTTTACAGCATGGAGAATGTCGAGGATGCTTTGAAAGTGTGTAGCGTAACAGCCCTGGGAATTTCACAGACCATAGTAAACGGTGAGCAAACAGTGGAACTGCGCGAGACTGGTACGAAGCTACTTCTTACACTTAGCAAGTGGATTCAGCAAGATGCTAAAATCAACGATAATTCACAATTGGAAGAATTGCTGAGATTCGAGGCACTGCATAATGATGGACTCATGGATAAGTTGTTCGGTGAAACTACGGATCTGATTCCTTCGTCGGACATGGTGATAGGGAAACTCATGCAACTCGGTGTCAATCAATGTCCAGACTTACCACCAGCTTGGTCAAATTTTGCTGCTTGGTGCTATAAGTGGGGCAGAAAGATTGTTGACAATTCAAATTCAGGCCAATTGACTGATACAGATCGCATGAATATTCAGTCTCTACTGCCAATGGACATACCGGAAAGTGATCTAAATGCCATTTTCTCTATTCTCAGTCAGAACAAAACTATTCCTGAGGACGAGGGCGACATAGACACGAACGACGTGAATACATCAGAGATGATAGAAAATCAATTGAGAAATGTATGTACACTGAGTTGTGCTAGTAGCGAACATCTGGGGATGCTAGTAGATATCTGGAGACAAGCTCAGAAGAGAATCTACTCTTATTACGAGCTTTCGGCTAATGCTTATTTCAAGTATCTGCAATTAGCTAATAAAGAAACAAATGATTGCGCTACGATTACAGCGACACTCAGATTACTGCGATTGATTGTGAAGCACGCATTGGAATTGCAGAACGTTCTAGAAGCTGGACTCTCTGCAACTCCAACTGGACCCTGGAAGGAGATCATACCGCAATTGTTTTCACGTTTGAGTCACCCTGAATCCTACGTTCGTACACGAGTGGCAGAGCTTCTTTGTCGTATTGCTGAAAATTCGCCACACTTGATCACATTTCCTGCTGTAGTAGGTGCGGAATCCGGACAGAAGAGAAGCTTCGAGAATCCTGCATACGTGAAACCCGAGAATGACGGTTCTCAGAACGATCTGGACTTCTTAGAAGAAGATAACAACGAGATCAATCAACCGGATGAAAGTCAGTGTTTCCTAGACAATTGCTTCCTGCAACTATCCGATTGTCTTTTGAACAGAATTCAAGATTCTGTGGAACATGTCCGAGTCCTTGTGAGGGAATTACGTAGAATCACTTTACTATGGGATGAATTGTGGTTAGCAACTCTATGTCAGCACCATACTGAAATTTCAAAGAGATTCGAGCAATTAGATCTCGAGATTCAAAAAGTATTGGATAATGTGTGGATAACTCCTGAAGAGAAGGAGAAGCTCATCATTGAAAAACATAGAATCATTATTAAACCTATAATTTTTATCCTGGAGAATTTACTGGTGATTACTTCCGTACCTGCGGAGACTCCTCACGAGAAGAATTTCCAAGAGAAATTTGGTCCCTGTATCGACGAGGTCATAAACAGATTGAAGAATCCCAAAAATCCAGCTAAGCCTCAGCAAAATAGTTTACCATTGAAACAATTGGAAGCAAAATTGGCGCAAAGAGTTCATAAACGTGGCACCTATAATTTGGCTATGTCGGACATAAGTCCCGTTTTGGCGAACATGAAAGACACCCGTATAGCTATGCCTGGGGTTAATTCCGTGGATAACAAAGTTATCACTATCAAATCTGTGGATAATAACGTACAGATTTTACCGACTAAGACCAAACCGAAAAAGTTAGTTTTTCATGGTTCAGATGGACACGTTTACACGTACCTGTTCAAAGGCTTAGAGGATTTGCACTTGGACGAGCGGATTATGCAGTTCTTGAGCATCTGTAATACTATGATGTCTAAGAATAATGACACCAAGAAAATCTACAGGGCACGGCACTATTCGGTGATACCACTAGGTCCAAGATCTGGTCTCATTCAATGGGTAGATGGCGTGACTCCGCTCTTTGCTCTGTATAAACGATGGCAGCAAAGAGAATCCGCAATGGCTTCTAAGGGTGGTAATTCCTCGTGTTTACGACCATCTGAATTATTCTACAATAAATTAGCGCCGTTGTTGAAAGAGAGAGGTATTGCTTTAGAAAACAGGAAGGAATGGCCACTTCCAGTCCTCAAGCAAGTCCTGGCTGAGCTAATGGCAGAGACACCAAAGGATTTACTAGCTAAGTGAGTGTCATGCTGCTCAATACATCCTAATTATAGTTTATATAAAAATAAATATAGTTATATAAAATCTTAAGTCAAGGTGCAATGTTGCATTTGATAAAATTAAATGAATCTTTATTTTCTGGGTATTTAGGGAAATTTGGTGTAACAGCATCAATGCAGGAAGCTGGTGGCAGGCAACAAAGAATTATTCTTACTCCGTTGCAGTGATGTCCATAATTGGGTACATCATAGGACTTGGTGATCGTCATCTGGATAACGTTCTAGTTGATCTCAATACTGGTGAAGTCGTTCACATTGATTACAACGTCTGCTTTGAAAAGGGCAAGACATTACGTGTACCTGAGAAAGTTCCATTTAGAATGACACCAAATATCAAGACTGCACTTGGCGTGACAGGTGTCGAGGTAAGTAATTTATCAAAAATTCCCATTAAGAAATGTTTTAATACGTGGATGTAAAAAAGCTGATTGTTGATGAAGGATAATTTAAACTTTTACTTTAATTTAATAGCAACATATTTATTTTGATTACAAGTACTAATATACTATCTACATCGGAGTCACCTCCAGTGCCTCCTCACTTTCAAACATATAATTATGACAAATAGTTGATAAACCACTATTTTGATTCGGCCGAATATCGCCCTCTATTTTATTATTCTCAAGGCTATTAAGTTCTTTCTGCTTCTGTAAGTAATTCTTTAAGCTAGAATTGAAGTTGCTTCGATTTGGTGATTGGAAGTGCAGCAGCTTTTGAAAAGCTTTTCGAAAATTCTTATTTTTCCATGCATAGATCATTGGGTTCATCCCACTATTGGCCATAGCCAATGAAAACATAGATTTATATACAACAGGAGAAGCTTTCTTATGCCAATCAAAAGCTCTGCTACAAGCCACAATAAGATACGGTAGCCAACATATAGAGAAACAACCTAGCACCAGTAAAACGACCTGTGAAAACAATTTTATTAATTTCCTGGTAGTTTATTCCCATCTCTGAAATACATTAGAACCTTTATTACCTGAACACTTTTCCAATCGCTTGTTCCATTATTATACATTCCATTATGTCTCAATCGTCGAGCATGTGTGCTTGCCTCCTTCCAAATTTGCCAGTACAGAATAAACATGCTCAACCAAATAAAACAGAGCATAGGAGTCAATATAGCAACAGTATAATACCTAGGAAACAGAAAAAGTAGTGTCAACCGGTAACCTGATCAATCATTGACATGTTGAACGTCGCGTCATCCAGATCTGGGTGACGATTATGTTTTCGTGGGGGCCCTGTAAATGGCTGGGCGTTCAACGTGTTAAAGGAAATCATTTATATTAAATATTTTAACCAAAATCAATCATATGACAAGCTTGATTCATAATACTACCTTGGTAACACAGTGTCCATCTCACATTCAGTCGCAGCATCAAAACAGTTCCAATATATTGGTACAGTAGCAACGGTGATGGCATTTATCCATCCAAGAAATATCAAGACCAGTGCTGCCCTTCTGGTCATATAGGTACTATATTTTAAAGGATGCACAATGGCAATATATCTATCAACAGCAATGGCTATCAGATTGTATATACTGGCACAACATGCCAGACTGATCAAAACAAATCTCATGATACATGTTACAGGTATGGTACCTAGTAACTTGGTCACGTAAAATGCCAAATGATAGGGCAAGGTGAGACCCACCAGGAAGTCCGAGATCGCCAGACTTAATACAAAATAATTAGACGTGACATTTCTCAATCTACGGCTAAGCCTCACTGCCAGAATGGTTAATATATTGCCGCAAATAATTATTACAAAGAGTAGACCGTCTACGAATGCCCAAAACATGTAGCAGTCTGATAAACTGTACACTACTGTAGTGACGTTCTGGATTTGATAGTAGGGCTGTGTTGTTACCATTATTCTGAAAAAAGAAATTAAAATTTGGTATACCTTTAAGGGTTAGATAACTGCTCACGAGAAGTAGGCATTAAGAATTTTGGAAAATAAGAATTACTATATTACTTTCTACTCGCGTTTCGATCCAGTGATTCTTCTTAATGAGAAACTATCCATTTAACGATTTGTTTGTTCTGCACGAGGCTTAATGTCAAGGTTTCTTGTTAATATCTTCCCGCCTCTTGTTGTAATGTAATCATCCATGTTAAGGTCCAAACTCTAAGACTTGCTTCGAAACAGGTTTTGGATAGATTTAACTAGCAGTCTCTATTTGGTTAAGGAATTCCCAGATCTACTATAGTGTAGTCTTAATAAGTTTTTTTTTTCTAACGAGCATTGCTCTATAGTTTCAGAAAAGATAAATGCGTATATAGAAAGGAAAGCAATATTGACCGTCTTTTTGAATTAAATTTTGTAAATATATATTTATGTACAGCAGGGAACGTGGATATCAGGAGTGTAGGACAATACAATCGATATTCGTTGATGTGAAAAAGTTCGTGAGGTCTTATCAGTTGAAGGGTTCCCCGAAAAATGTTTGGACAAGAGTCAACCATTATTAGATAACAATTTTCACCTTTCCCTTTTGGTTAGTAATGAAATATAATGTCATTTATGATAGCATTACTGACATGACTTGCTGTTGGGTAGTAGAATCGACATTTCATCCGCTGATTTTGATTTAGTGTGCTTACTTTATTTAAATTCCTTATAGATTTTTTTCCCCTCATAAACTCTACAAATAATTGACGTCAGTCCGGACTGTTTATTGTTACGTTCAGTGAAATAACAAGCTTGTGACGTTTTAATGTGAATTTACAATTTAGTCGTTGCTGAGAACTATTCACGAATTTGGAATTGCGTGCACTGATGTAACTATTACTTACGTCACACTGTTTTATTTACTTCTAACTCCATACGAAGTCAGTTGGAAACCATTGGCGGTATTATTTTGTAATTTACAAATATTAAAAAATCCGTTTAGACAGAATAACATTCTGAAATGCAACACAGCCTCTTCATTTAGTACAGAAGTGTAAATGTGAAATCTTCTCTTGGATTGAATTATATCTTGAAAGTATTAATCACATTGAATATATTCCACAGGCGTCATTCTTCATAACTTCTTTAAAACCAGTACCAAATTCAAATCGAATAATTTCTTCATTTATTAAATAATGTTAATATTGCATGGATCAATTGTGAGTTATTTATTAAAGTTTGATTATATATTTTAATTAATACATCTGTAAATGATTTGGAGCTTGTATAATGTGAAGTATCAAGTGAAACCGGACACAGGAAATGGGCAAAACGCGATATGATGTATCCTCATTCCTGCGCATGACTTTAACCACAACACTGGAGAACGTGAGCTTTCGCTCGAGCATACAAAAGCATACTGACCTAACTGAAGATAATACCAGAAGTAGAAGTCACTAAGGATCCAGTTGAAGAGTGGGGTCGCTGTATTCTTTATCCATTCCATCTGTCAGATACCCACACGATCATAAATTTTCTTCATCGGATACACAATCCATTAAAGTTAAAAAAAGTTGGCCCACTGCCCTGGAATACCTGTCCAGCAATATGGATGAGGAAGCCCTTTTACTTTTAGTATAATGAAAACAAGGTGGAAATATGAATCTAGGTTTAGCCGATATAGTACAGGAATAGCCCTTGAAGAAAAAGGCAGATATGCTAAATTATGTTAACTCATTACCTTGAGGAGGTACTGCTTATTGCGCGCATAGTTAAAACTCATGAAAATTCACTTGTACTTTAACTGTCCGTTACCTCTTTGTAATTTATAAAGTGTAAACGCGACTCTGCATTCCCTTGGTGAAAAAATTCAATATTTCTTGTTTGTTTGGAACAATGATCACGTGGCCTGATTAATCTACTGTTTGGGCGTTTATCCGATACCTTTTAAGGGTAGGCTGCTCTCACAACAACATTTTTATTACGTATTGGAAGCTCCCAGAGCAATATAGTCGATAGGGATAATTTATAATGTTTCAGAATAGCCTAGAATATTAATGTGTTATCACTTATCCCCTTGAGCTGTATAAAATTAAGGGCTTGTTATGCCTGGTGTGTTTGTCCTCTGGTAGTACAGTGAAGCTTTGATAAATTTGTCATCGTTATGCAATTCCAAGAGTCATCTATCAGTAATTATTTTAGATCCTGATAAAATATAACGTTACAATCATTACGTTTAGTTGTGCTTGAAACCTACTGATCATAATTTCTTAAATTAATATGAGTAGTCAGCTTTCTGGTTATAATATTAAAATTTTTAAAGATTCATAAAATCTATATGACGTGACATTATGACGTTTAGAAAGTATTACTAATTAGCTAAATGCACGCACGATGGGCATATCATAATCCCTTTGCATGAAACCTCATTTTCTAATTAGTTGTAACGAATATTGACACTAGTGTAAAATTGTAGGATAAAGAGTAGAGTGGTTCCACAGTGGCGTGTAACAACCATCCATCAAATTGACGTGTTAAGCTGGCGCCCAGAGCCTCTGAGTAAAATATGGTTACTATGCACAATTCGTCGATGCTTTTGTTTCAATATTTTTTCAGATGATCCCAAATTTTTCCAAACGCTTTAACGCTGGGAACTAGACCTTCTGGGAGCACCTTGAATATTTATATTTTTATGATAATTTGACTGTACAAGGATCATAATTTATAATTGAGTTTTATGATTTTCAGGGTATATTCAGACTGACATGTGAGCACACACTGAGAGTAATGCGTCGTGGTCGTGAAACTCTTCTAACTCTACTGGAAGCCTTTGTATATGATCCTCTTGTCGACTGGAGAGCTGGTGCGGAGAATAGTATTGCGACCTATGGTGCTTGCCAGGCTCGAGCTCGATGCACCGGTGTTGGAAGAAAGGAACTTGAAAAGGAAGTAGCCAGGGCGATGTTTGCTGTGAGAACTGTAGAAATGCGTGCCGAATGGTTGGCTAATAGGTTTGTTGAATTTACGAATGTTGTAATACATATTTATAATTGTGATTCATTTGCTTAACATTGAATCTTGTATACGTAGGGACGAATTGGGGGAAGCCTTCCCATCTTTGTGTCATCAGTTGACTAGATGGATAGAAGCTACTGAAGCTTTGCAGCTATGTCAAGATCTACTTCAGGATAGACATCAGCAACTTGCACTGGTGAAGGAGGCACAAGCTATGGGACGTAATCATGCATTGTACACAGTTGTCAAGAGATACAATACTTTTAAAAGAGCTCGAGATGCACACGAAAAGGCTAAGGCAGGTTTAAAGGAAAAGATTGAGGAATGCGAAAAACATATCAGTATGCATAATGTAGGTGAAAGAGATCGTTTTAATTTTGTTCTACGCATAAGTAAATATAGTATGTGATAATCAATAGTTTCCATTTTGTTCTTATCAGATCGCCCTAACGGCCGTCAGAGGACCGCAGCTTGGTCAGTGGTTAGCCGAAGTGGGTACACCAACGACTCAGGATGATCACTTGGTCTTCGACCTGGTCAAGGAGTTCCTACAGAATGCAGGACAAAGTCAGATGATCGTACAGTGTGAACAGTCCGAAAATGAATTAACACAATTAGCCACGCAGCAATCGATACTCATACGCAGTTGTCTAGATCTGCTCAGTCAGTATTCAGCGATCTGTAGTCTCTATCCAATCAGCACCATGTCGCAGCATCGTTCAGTTATCTATCACGCATGGGCAAATAAATTATTAGCAACAGGAACAGTCGAAGCCTGCCACGAGGTGATGTCTCAGTTTGAGGCAAATTTTGATCCAATGACTACGAACAATCCTCAGGTTCAGCAGGTCGTTTCATTCTCGTATCAACTGCAAACTATCTTGGCTGAGTTTAACGAGAAGCTCAAGAAGTCATACGAGAGAATGGCCATGGAAGGATTACCAGAGAGTTTAAGCAGAATTGATAAATCATACTCGGAGTCACGTATTCAGATAACCAATTTCCTCAGACGGGAAAAGGGAGCGGAGAGGGCGCTGGAGTGTGTAAATATCACAGCACTTTGCGCTTTGAATAAAAGATATTTAATGATGGAGGGTGCTGCTAAGTGCGCTGGAGACTGTCTGGTGGACTTGACATCTCGTGAAGGTGATTGGTTCCTGGATGAAATGAGACTTATGTCGTCGCTTGTGGCTGAACTGGTCACTCTCATACCAGAAAATCATAAATCGAATAACGATGCTAAAATACCCATAGTCCTGAAGTGTCTCAGGAGTGCTGATTGCATTTACAAAGGACTCCAGGAATTAAACTACAATTTCCATACCATCATTCTTCCTGAAGCTATGAAAACAATCATCACGGAGGAACCTACTGTCATGAGAATGATCAGCGAACTAGATGAGATCATCGTCTCCATCGGCTTCCCACTGAACGAGATACTCGCGCAGCTAGAGATGCATCTTAGGTTTACCGTAATGGAAATGGAAAGTCCACATGCCATTGTACAGAGTCTCGTTGCTAATATTAGACTACGATTCGAGGCGTTACTATCCAGACCTGCTGACGTTCAGGAACTGAACCAGGATGAGACGTTGACGCCTGGACAGATGCTTCTTATGGGTTTCAATGGACTCTTTGAAAAACTGCAAATGGAAGGGAATGCTCTTGTAGGTACCCTGAGCACTCTGGATATTCCATCAAGCTGGAAGAAAATAGATCAGATACGCGAAGCTAAGGAACTCGCTGCTCCAATATTTAATGAAGCAGCTCGTAATGTGTTGGAAGATATATTCTTGATCAAGAGACTTCATACCATACAGGAATTCTTCATGATGTGTCATGATATTTCCACAGCCTTCAAGGCTGGATTAGCTAACGTGTATGATGACGACAGACTGAACAAACCAGTTAGAGTGTTCACTGCGGATTATGTTTCAAGACAGCTACTAGGAGTGACGTCGCAGACCCTGGCCATTGCTCTTTGCTTCCTGTTACAAAGAATGGGATTAAATGTCACGTCAGAAATCGAACAAAGGGATATCGGGGCAGAGAGCAAAGTCTCCCTCGAGGAATTGTGTAGGAAAATTGTGGATCTCTGCTCCAAGAGAGGATTGTTCTCTGGTCCAATATTGACCCAGGCAAGCGCTTTGAGTAGCGCTCTCGAGGCGTCCTGGAGAAGGAAACAGAGTGCCAGGATGGCGCAACAGAGTGTCGAGATAGCTAGAGCAAGCGTTCAGAGACTTCAACTTCAGCTGACAGCACATTATTGGTTACACGAAGACAGTTTGCTACTTCGTTCTAATTTAAATCTCATGAATCCTCTAAGTACGTAAACTATAAAAATATTTCATAATGGATGCCACGTATTATTGTTAAGTGTTCTAAATATAACATTTGCATTTCAGATCGACCAACGTTCATGCTGGAGTTGCGTAAAACTGCAGCTGCACTTTCAAGCCTGCAATCACGAGTCTTTGATGCAAGGGAACAACAGCAAAATCTTGTGGCCAGTGCTGGGCAGCGTTTGAAATGGGCAGCTGGTGCAAATCCAGCCCTCGGAGAGGTCATGTCTGCATTCGATAACGCCGTGGCCACTTCTTGCGAGAAACTTACCCGACAGCATAATCTAGCGGCCATCGTGATAAACACGTGCAACGCCATCTTGCATTACGAGGCGCTAAGAACTCGAACGTCCGAGAGCGTGACGAATGACACGAATTTCTTAAAATTACTTAAACACTGGGAAGAGAGCTGCATGCTAACGGCCAACCTCACAATTACCGTCACAATGACGGAAGAGAGTCTGGTGGAATTGCTACAGCTGGAAAACAACGTGGACGCCAATTGGCTGCGACAGGCTGAAAAATTGATCTCAGACGCAATTGTCGACACGCAAAAAAAGCTCTCCGAAAAGCAGGAGTCCCTGGTACTGGCCCAAGACTGCCTCCGAGAACGTGTTTCGAATCTTCAATGTATAATCGCCGAGCATCACCGACTGATGACGGACGTTCGCGGATTGCTACGAACTATGGCTAAACAAGAGAATATCGTGGGTCTGCATGAATTCCTGGGGTCATATCGGTGCTTCACAGAGAGGATCTCGATGGTGGTGAAGGAATTAGAATCCGAAAGTTTAGATACGGCCAGAGCACTAGCAGTCAAATCTGACCTGGAGAAATTGATGGTCAAAGCACCTGCCTTGTACGACGAGCTCCTGGAGTTTGCCAATGAGCAGCGTAGTAGTCCGTCAAAGTTCAAAGACTGTCTGTCTAAGAAGAAAGCGAAACTTATGAGACAGGACAGTGTGTGTCTCAGTCCCAAGAAAGGAGTACCACTTGTTAGAGATCCAACTACTGGAAAAGGTAAGAAATTCATAAAGTCTAACCTGAGTAATAATAACCTGATATTATTTAATTATTATTTCTATAGCTGTGCAAGAGAGGAATGCATACGCTCTGAACGTGTGGCGCCGCGTGCGGATGAAACTGGAAGGTCGCGATCCGAATCCGGCGCGCAAGTATACGACGGCCGAACAAGTGGAGTACGTGATCCGAGAGGCCCAGAGCTCGGACAACCTGGCCCTTCTATACGAAGGTTGGACTCCGTGGGTCTGAACGAATGGAAACCGGCGCTAGCGCGCCGCTGGTTTAACTTTCGTCTGATGCGGTACAAAAAATCGTACCATCTACTGCCCTACGTCGTAGTGGCAATTCCACTGTCCGATTGGGTGCGAGATACCTTCTTCTGGGAGAAACAACCAATATAAATACGGTTCAGGGCTAACCGTGCTTATACGTCGAAAATCTCGCGAAGCTAACTGAACGGGTCCTCGGGCACTGATTCTATGATTATCTTAAAACGAAGTAGCGTGCGACTCTTGGCGCCATTTTTCTTTCTTCTTCTCATCATCTGAACAGGCATTCAATTGTCACGGTCACATTGTCTCCCTTGTTCTTATAATTCCTTCCAATTATTTACTTCTTCTCACTTTTTAAACTTGCCTTTCTCTTCTATTCTTTCTCATTTTTCATTATTCTAATAGGCAAGGGCGAGATATGCAGATCGTAATGAAAGAAAAGAAACTTGAGCTCCATTCAAATGAGTCAAGAGCTATTCTTTTTGAGAGGAGACCTATTGCGCCTGGAACGATGGCAAATGTTCTCTTGTATAGAGGAATAAGGTACATGCGAATTTGTAGCAATGAAAAGAAGCCTTTAAGAGACTATGAAGATCATGCAAGGATATTGTTTTATTACAAGAAGATCAAAGAGATGAAGGACGTGTAGTCCTAGTCTAGCATAATGAATGACTTGATAGACGTAGGATGGCTTAGATGAATGGAGAATAAAAGGTGCGAGAATACGATTGTTTCCTGTGACAGAATTTATTGCTTAGTTCTAAACGAGTCGCCAGAATATGAAGAAAATTAAGAATGGTTTGGGAGTTGATTCTATCTGAATAATAAATTCGGCTAAGGAAGAATCATATGTGCTGTTCGAGTACTACGTTAGTCATATGAGATCGTCAGACTTTCTTGCACGTAACCGGGAGGAGCTAATTTTTTTGAGAAAAACATAGAATCTGCCACGTGTTTATTTTAGTAAGATAGTTATGAGAAGTTTATGATAAGTGCTGATCAGCTGAATGCTGATTGTTCCAACTTCAGCCGACGACGATGACGATGATGATGATGGGGAATGATGATGATGATGATAATGCTGACGGGGATGGGAATGACGATCATGTCCATTGACGGACTATTAGCGTAAATCGCTAAACATGTTATCATCTTCAGGTATAATGCCTGATAATATTAATTGCTGGGGTCGCATTGTTGATTCGCTATATAAATGTTACATGGATATTTTCGAAATTGATCCAAATTTATCGAGTGCTGATCATTTGGTATTTCCAAATTGCTTCTTTTTCAAGTCTTGATATTCAATTTGAATTCTGTTATTTGATCTTACATAATCGCAAAAAGAATTTTAGACTTTCTTTTACATGGGAGAGACTGAGATGTAACTATAAAACTAAAACAAAAATTGTGTATTGTCACAATACTTGATTCATGATCTGACACATTGATGCCAAATTATTTAGTCTTGTTTTGAAGGAAGTTTTATGCACTTTCTAAAAAGAAACTATCAAATATCAAATTTGACTGTATCAATGTTTCCTTTATAAAAATGATTTGTTTAACAATAACGTAGACCAATTAAATCATTAAAATCATGGATACTATAAAACTTACAAAGAATTCTGTTAAAAAGATTTTTTTAGAATTTTTCTCATGCAATCTTTGTACATAAACTGCAGTCTTGTGTAAAAGTTAATTTGTTATATCAGAAAAAATTAATATATTAATTGCAAAGTGAATCAGCAGAGAAGGCCCCTCAATTAACCGCCGCTTTTCTTACATGAGCGATAAGTTGCAAAGATCACAAAGATGAGCAATGGCGGTAGCTTAATTTAAGCTATTAAGCTACAACACAATTTAGTATAATTTCTATTCTACACAATTTACCTGTGATCCGAAGACTTGCCGATTAATTTCATTTCAAAATTCTCCAATTGGCTCCTTTGCTTTAATATTATTATATAAGTAGAGTGTAGAGCTGCTGGTTTGATCGGTCGAACGTTGGGACTTATGGGGGCCCAACTATTCTTTGACTTTCGGGTCCACTAAGAGGGCGACGCAATCCACAATAGCTGTAAGTCTGTAACGACCTAATTTTAATTTTAACTTTGTGTTTACGCCGCGAGGAGGAAACGATTATTTGCAAGTCTGAAAAATTCGCAAGGTTTATAAAAACACTCAGCAAAAAAAAAGAAGTGAAATCAGGAAACGCACCTTCTTCAACGTATCGAGGCGAAATTTTCGCGTTCAAATAAATCTGCCAGATGGTTATTGCAAAAAAAAGGTAATATCAGAAATATTAAAAACAATGAAAAACCTCAAAAATCAGTTCACGAAATTTCTTTGGAAATACAATGATTCGTTCGTCCCATTAAATTTTCACGAGTAATTTGCACTGGCAGAATTATAATAAAATATTTTCATTGCCAATTCAACGAGTGGCTAAAACGATACGTTATTTCCTCTTTTCTTCCTTTTTTTTCTTTAATCTTATTAATATAAACGTTATATTGTCGAAAATCTGATATGATCATGAATATCATAAATGTTAAACTCTACAGATGGTTTTTGCTTGCATTTATTTCAAGACCGTAACATTTTACGTCCTTCATTTCCTTTATTTGTCATCCAGACAATGGGATCAGCTCAGCTTAAATGATACTAGGGAATGGTATATCTACGAGAATGAATTCCTTTCAAATGTATTTAATTAACGGTATATTACAGTAATTAGATATTATAATACATTTCGTATCACATTGTCCCATTTCTCTCCCAGCAAAGCGAATATACAACACCTGCCCATTAATTGGTGAAACGTTGTGCACATTCGCTTGATCAATACAAATCTTTTTTCGTTTTAACAATGTTTCTATGACTCTAGATGTTTTTAAATCTATCATACATATGGTAATGTATGTATGCTTTAACATGAAAGTCTACTTGACAGTGTATTTCGTGATAATCGATTCGTATATTGGATTTTAGAAAGTTTCTTAATTGGTACATAGTACAATAGTCGACTTCTAATCATTATTAATCACTTTTACTTGAGTTTTTACTAAGAAAACGCAGTGAGTGCGCTGATTATTAAAAAAAAATATATATACCAACCACTCTTCTCAGTATAAATTTCTTCTTCTATTACGATTCTCGTTGAACGATAACTTACACGTACACGTTTTCCACTTATTTACAGGATTGTTTTTTTTAATGAAATTTTGAAAGTTTAGCTCTCGTTAAAAATTGTTCATTAATATTATAGGTCGCTTTCGACTTTTTTTTACCTCGATTGGTACTATATTTCTTGATATAAATGGGACTACTTCTATCAACTGAAGACATAATACCATACGCGGTTGATAAATATTTTTTAAAAGTTATTGGACAAACAAATGTTTTACAAAGTTAACCTATTGTTTTTTTGGACAAAAAGAAAACTTTTGAACACGTGACACTAGACGAGAGAAATACATTGGATAAAACAAAATCAAAGCCACAGTGAATCCTTGAAAAAATAATCTATGCCATAAAACCATAATAATTATAAGAAATATTAGAGTTGTTTAATGATCACCTTATATGGCAAATTGTGTGTTTCTTATCACACATCAGCACCGCGATTCACTAAATCCTTAGCGAGAAAATATAATATCAATTGATTTACAAAATTTCCATTCGACACATTAAATCTTTACACCTTCTCCATTGTCGGATAAAATTTATACACAATAAATAATATATTCCTTGACTTTCAGCCACAGTCGATTATTATCCTTCAGCATGTGTCTCATAAAATCCCTATTATTCGAATATTTCTCGCACTGTTTCGTGCACGTGTAAAATACAGTGTAAAAGTACTCCATGACCCAAAAGATAGTTTGATGAAATTCTAAGCATCCCTTTTAAGCAACTGATCAATCTGACTTTTATACATATCTTTGATATCTTGTAGATCTAATCGTAACTCCTGATTTTCTTCTACCTTCTCTCCATACATTTGCAACAGAGCGTCGTACTTTGTTTGAATGTCATTTAAATTCTCATTCAAAGTTTCAACTTCAGACACTTTTGAAGTCAATTCTTCAACTTTCAACGCCAGCGTCGACAGTTCCATATTGAGAGTATCCCTTTCGACGTTGCGACGTGACAATTCCCATTGGAGCTGCTGCACTTCACCTAAATTATCAAATGATTCTTCAGCAATTGTTGACAAGACAACTTTATCGACGAGTAACCGAAGATCCATGAATTTATACGGAATTGTACGCACCGTCACGCTGTTTTAGTTGCGCTTGCAGATTCTCAAACATTGAAGTACTTGTCGATCCTGATCTGATACTGTCATACACATTGGGAAATCTTCCAGAACTGGTGTCGAAGACTGAATCATTGAACTGTAATAAAATACAATGTATAGCTTTTGTTTTACAATCGAATGAATTAAATATATAATTTCTATGATTAGTATACTCACAGCTGGCCATACACTATTTGTACTTCCTATAGAATCTCTTCCAATACTCAGCGTAGGACTAAGCCTTAATTCCTCTTCGACACTCTGTTGCTGCTCCAGCATAGCATTATTTTTTCTTTTCTCAGCATCGGTTGCTGCTCTTTCCATGGAAAGTTTGTTCTCCAATGAATTAATCTCGCGTTTTAGTTCCTTTACTTTATTAGAGTGTGACTGCTCAAGTGTTTCTATCATCTGCCGTTGCCTGTAAATATTTGTGGAATTAATTATATATACATTTATAATTCATTTACTTCTATTAGTTTTTCACGTGACTTCTGAATCCCTTACATTTTATTTTCTTCCGTAATTTTTTCACATTCCTGTTTTATTTGATCGTACAAAGCTTCCAGTTTTACACGTTCTGCTTCCTTAGCGTTAAACTTTGTTTCTAGAACAGACACTTTAGATTTTAAACTGACATTTTCTTCTTTTAACGAACGGTCCACTTCAATTAGACTATCTAATTTTGTCTGTAGCTCAATTATCTTCTCGGACATTGTTTTCTCTTGCTTCATGAATGTTGTTGACTTATGAGATAAATTGCTTTGCAATTGTTCCAATTGTCTTAGCAGTGGTTTTGTAGCCATTGATACTGACTCCGATAATTCTTCGCCACGAGCTTCAGCGGCTTCTAAACGTTTCAGCAGCTCAATGTTCTCTTGCTTTAAAGATTCTTCGCGCCTGAGTAATTAAAGATTCATTATAAGGATAGTTAATATAAAAATATATATTGAATTATAAACCTAAGAGTGACCTAATATTAAAAAGATGAAAATATTTAAACTTACTTAATGTGTGCTTCCTTTGTTTGACGTAGTTTCATCTTCAAGTCTTCAATCTGAGCTGAAAGTTGACAAGACTCGCCAGCATTTTCGACAGCCTCTTTTAATTCTTCTTCAATTGCACTCAGATGGTCCTTTGTGTCGGCAAGCTCCCTGCAAGTTGGTATTACCATTATTTTCAATAAGAGTTAGTTACAGCTGAAAATGTTAAATATAAAATAAATATTTATACTCACGTTTTAGCCGCGTCCAAACTTCTCTTGTACGTATCCATTTTCTGTAAAGCATCGTCTAATCTTTCTTGCAAGCTGAGTATTTCTTTTTCTTGCTTTTTTGTCTTCGCTGTTAGCGTATGCACTGCTTCTATCTGACTTCGCTCCACTTCTTCCTTGGCATAGAGTGACCGCTTCAATCTATCCAATTCTAAAGTCTGTTCCTCTATTTGCTCCCTCAAGAATTAATATACGTAACTGTTATAATTTGTTTTGAAAGAGAAGCTCTACGCATAAATAATAGATAAAAGCACTCATACTTCTGGTTCTTAATAGTAACGTCGTTCTCCTTCTCCTTAATTCGCAACTTCTTAATGATATTACTATGCTGAAGTTGCTGCTTGCTTAACTTTTCACCCTCCTCACGCAACTCCCGAATGATCTCATCTTTCTCCGCGTTTATTGTAGACATTTCCTGAGAGGAGACACGTGTAGCTGCCTCTTGCTTCAACTGCTCCAGGTGTTTCCTCAGGGTATCACGCTCGCGTATCGCCTGCTGGAACTTACGTTCCAGTGCGGATAGTCTTTGCGTATATTCGTCCGTTATTTGTGTCAGTTCTTGATTTTGCTCAGCACATTTCTCAATGTTATCCAGTTTCCTAGGACATAATTGATTAACGAGTTAAAGAAATTATGGCTGCCCAATGAAAAATAAATCAATTAGTTTACATACTTCTCTTCAGGATTGACTTACTTTTTAAGATTATTGTTTTGATCATGCAATTCCATATTCATGCGACTAACGTCAATCAATTTGGACTCGCGAGCTTCTAAAATCTCTGTCATTTCCTGGATACGTTTCAACAACTTTTCGATTTCCAAATTAGCATCATCCGAACCCACACTAATTTCACTGAGCTCACGCGAATGACCTCTTGTCTTGTTCAGAGTTTTTGTGAGAAGATCACTACTCTTGTTCAACTGCAATTTCGCTGGACTTTGTCGTGACTGAGTAGAACTCGAATCTCCATTTGGACTGTATAAAAAAATTATCGAATCTCATTAGATATTTTCTATAGAATAAATTCTGGCATGTTAAATATATAAAACACGTATAAAAATGCAGATTATCGTTTTAACGCTTGTTTAGTATAAGCTCATACCTATACCTGGATATTATTTCAATATCGCTTGACGTTGTAGTTTCTAATTCATCGCCACTTGTATGCCCACTTGTTTGATCAGACCCAATTTTTACCAAATCCGAACGGCTAAGATTATAAAATAACGAATAATTAAATCAATGAGCATAAAATTGTACTTGTTACTACATCAAGAGATTTCAAGTTATACCTTTCTGAGGATATTGGTGAATTTTCTCTAGGCACTTCCATACAGTGTCTCTCTAAATCAATTATTTCACCCTTTTCAACCATCGCATCTGCCAGCATATTTTTCACGTACGAACTAGCAGTTAATGGTGTCTCTGTAATTTTTGTTTCAGGCTCACAAATCAAGGTCGCATTATCCTCCGAGCTACTCTCAATTAATGTGCCCTCGCAACTTGAATCCGTTAGCATCAAATATTGATCTGGAACGTCGATCGTTTCAGCCTTTTGTAATTGGTTCTCAGTTTCGGAGAAGGTTTCCGGATCTGGTGGCTCAATAGTGGAGCATTTGAGCTGATCGAAAGGATTCACTTCCGGTAGTTTGTTAACACTTTCAAGATTTTCCGCTTTGCGAATTGGCTGTGTTGTTATTGGTTCCAGTGGCAAATGCAGATTATGCTTCTCCTTCAGAGAATCTAAGCTAAGATTCAGCTGATTATCTGCACCAGGTTTCATCAATATTTGTCTACTGTCTGGACAAGAATCGTGCATCTTCAAGTTCCTGTCTACAAGCTCTATTTTTGTTTTTGTTGGATCCAATTGCTGGAATATCTCCATTACAGTCATT
This sequence comes from Calameuta pallipes, assembly GCA_030142375.1. Lineage (NCBI taxonomy): Eukaryota > Metazoa > Arthropoda > Insecta > Hymenoptera > Cephidae > Calameuta > Calameuta pallipes. The sequence goes on along the minus strand of JARQSW010000561.1, from coordinate 1,054,154 downwards.
ACTGTACTCTCCGAAGCTGAGGTGTATGAATCCTCAGCTAGGCTCACTTCGTCAGACTCATCGATATCAGGTATAACTTCTACACTCTCCGGAGATACCTTATTACTTTCTACTTCAGATAAATCTGTCTGAGTAGACAATACTGGAGATATACTAGGTGAGAGTACAGTAGCATTATCAGTACAGGGACTAATATTCAGAGTCTTAGCCTCCTCAAGAGGCGATTCATACGGCGAGATGTCCGAACATGAAGCGATATTTCGTTTTTCATTGTCTTGTGGCAACAGTTCATTCTTAGGATCCACGAATGGAGTAACAGACTCACCTCTGACAGGATTCGGGCTGGCGTCAAATTGCTTTTGATCCATTGGTGAGACGAATGGACTACTGTCACTCTTCCAGTCACATAAGATCTCGACAGAACTGGGTGACGTTACCAGACTATCTGGTAGGACCTCTACAGACTCCGAATTCACTTTTAGACCCATTGCAGAAGAACTTATAGAATTGCTTACAGAGTTTATATCAGATTCTGGGGTAGTCGTACAATCTGTACCACTAGTGGACCGGGAGCCCAAAACTTCAACACTCTCAGAACTCTTTTTGTCGCTCTCTGAAGATATTACGGATATTCGGTTTAACGTATGATTTGCACTTAATTCGCGTCGTTTAATGTCGTTTATTTTGCTATCATTTTCGTAACCGGTTTCATCGTTACTTCGGCGTCTTTCGAAGCCCTCATGCTCCTCGGTGCTCTCGAAAAGATCACATTTCTCTAAACTGTTCGCCTTCTTCACAGGATTACTTCTTTCGCGGTTTCGTGACTTGTTCGCGGTTTCCTTTCTGTTGAAGGGATGTACATCACTTGAAGTATTAACGTCATAGCTGGATAATTCTTTTGGAACATCTTGTATAGAATACTCTAAGGTGTCCTTTGGCAGTGGTACTGATGCTGTAGGTTCGTTTAAAACATCCGTGGGTTCAGAATCAACTATGGATTTAGATATACTGCTGCTTTGGTTCAATAAACTCTCAGGAACAGAAACAGATGTTACAATTTGTGATGTTTCTAAATCCTCACTGAACGCTTCTTGCAAGGATTTTGAATGTTTCACAGTCTTTGATGAATCTTCTTCAAGTTTTGGGTTATCAAAGAAGGATCCTGTAAAACTACCCCAAATGCTTGTTTGTTGCTTTTGATCAGAAGGCTTATCTTTCGCATCTTGCTGTTCTTCTTCGCTCTTAAGACCCCATGTTGCAAAAAAGTCTGTAGTGTCGGCTGATGATGCCTGTATCACTTTCTGTTCCTCTTCTTTAATATCCAGTGCTTTGTCTATTGTTTTCTGTGCTTCCTTAAGTGCAGACTTGGCCAGGTTGGCGAATCCTGCTGCATCGAACCAGCTCATTGTTCCTCATATCTGAAAAAGATTAATTGTCAATATATGCTACCTTGGACATCTTTAATTATAAATGTATAATATGAAACTAATGAAATGAGTAATATACCAAATGCATATGGTAATTTCTTATTATCCAATAGTATATGTTCAATCATTAATTTATAATCCACCTACACAGTCACATTATAAATAAAATGTTAATCTTCAATTAGTCCCAATTTAATTTCATTGAAATTCAGTATTGATTAATAAGCAAAATAGTACAAGTCAACCAAGTCGGAGGTTATGTTATGTTATGTATAAGATACATAACTACAAGAGAACATTATCACATCCAATTCTATTTATTTAAAAATATTTTTGCACTAATAAAAAACAAAACTGACTGTGCACACTGTTGAAAACAAACATCGAAGTAATTGTTGAGAGAAAAAAGTTGACAGTTCTTGTATACGTAACCTTAGGGTGGGGAATCGTTGTGAGATGGCAGCAAAATATAATGATTAGCGTAGAAACATTCAAAAATCTCAATCATTAAATCACCATTACCCGAAGGCCACGTCAATTCATCAGTCTTTTGATACTGACTTTAACACGATAATTATTTATTGGTTAATATGACTATGAAAACACAATTTTAGCAGTCGACATTTTAGCTCGGATCAGTTCAGTGACGTCGATAGTTGCACTGAGTTGCACGCAAAAAGTGACGATAAAGAATCTGTATCTAAAGACTTGCAAACTGCAATTGAAAAATCAACCAGTTGATCATTATAAACGTATATTTTTTTAAATTATAGTATATTAGATGAATTGAATAAGCTTAATAAATAATCAACTGCTTTTGCATTAATACATCTGTATGTATAAAGTGAACAAATGAAACGATGTAGTAACAACTTTTTATATACTTTCTAACTGATTTATAAGCATAGGTTATATAATTAAACAGTAATATGATATTATTGATCTATCATAAAATTGTCTTAATTTGATATGTAGTAGAACAGGAATATCAAATATATATATAATGCATACAATCTTTACTAATTTACATTTTTCGACTAGTCGTACAGTGGAGTACATTTTCGAAATATAATAGTCAACGAAAATGTCGCGGGAAATAAAAAAAATCTTGAACTGACCTGTTAAGAAAATTCTATGCTAATTTTAAATTAGTTAACATTGTTAGTCCAAGCGGTGTAACTTTTTTTTTGGAAAGTGGGTCAACATTTTTCTTTTTGTTAGGTCTGTTTCTACATCGCGTAGCTGGCACGTAACATAACCTTTATTACAGTAAATATATCTATACTGCAGTATCATTTTCAATCATGCATTAATTATATATTTTGTATTACCGTATAACTTTGATAAATATTTCAAATTTCTTACTCATTCGATTTGATAGAAAAAATAGTAAATTTGTGGCCTTATTCGCAATAGCTCCAGTGGCGCAATTGGTTAGCGCACGGTACTTATAAGACAGTGTTCGTGAGCAATGCCGGGGTTGTGAGTTCGAGCCTCACCTGGAGCATATTTTTTTACTATTTTTAAATTTTACAAATTAATTATCATACAAGACTCAATAAAGACTTGCAAAAATCGTGTTATCATAATTAACAAATACACAACGGAAAACAATGTATAAAACCACTGAGTCCCAGCATTTGCGAATGTACACACTTCAAATACAGAAATATACTTTTTATAAATATAATTAAAATTTATATAGCTATTTTTACCGTGCACTTTATGATTGATAAGAATGCTAGTGCATTCAACTAATAACTCGACAATTAATTTTACACCTAAAATAACACCAAACACATTCCTCTTAAATGCATTATTCCCCAAATTAAGTTGTAATGATTTTCAAATTAATGCTCATTAAACAAAGCGAAACCATGAAAGAAATAAAAATTCTCCAATAAGCACAAAGAGCCTTTACACACGAAATACTCCCTCGATTCTCTTTAATCACGTTTACACAGTTCCTGGATAATTGAAAAAGGGAGTGGACTGCCTACATAAAGTACATCGCGCGAGCTAATTTCCCGAGGTAAATAAACTCTCGGTACGCCACAATTATTTTCCCGGTTAATGCACCAGGGCTGAGTACGTGCTCCCCTTTAAGCGTCGATGAGCATATAGGTCAGTAACTGGAGGAAAAAATAATTTTTCAAACCAAACCGCGTTAAGAAGTTGATCATCCAATTTGCACATTTTGGTTGAAAGCATCCAATTTACATTTCTAAAAAAAAAAAAAACAGAAAACTCAAAATTTGAACTGTACTCCTATGACTGTCACCACCACCGTGGTCACGGCAATAGAAAAACAAAGTAAACCATATAAATAGATATCTGACATAATTGAATACAGCATCTGCCAACTGCATTCCAACATTCCTGATGCATATGGAACCAGATGTCAGTCATTTTGTCGATATTGATATATCGATTATTCAATACAATTATCATGGACATTTCCCACATCAAATGCAGGGAATGATGAAGGACTATACCTGAACATGATCCATCCTATTACCAGATGCTAAAATCGTAAGCCGGTTGTATCTGCATACACGTAACGTATCTGTATGATTTTTTAGGTTAAGTTATGTCTAACAACGGAACTTGATCTGGAGCATTGCTTACGAATGACTAAGAAAATATCAGAGAAAAACTAACATTTCCCGGTGCATTATTATTACCAGCAGCAGCTGTACGTCAAATACACTCGGTTCGATATCCAGGAAGAGAGTAACGACGCCGGATGTGATAGCGCGCCCCGATATCCGTTGCTATTTTCAAACCGTGGTAGGTAAACGTGTTCCATTTGAATATCGACTTTGCGGTTATCATACTACGTTAAATGTTATCTTCTGCTCTATCGACTTTCAATCTAAAAATTTAAATACTCTTATATCCGTCTAGATATAATAACTGTCAGAAACTAAAGCATCCGGCGTGCCTGGAAGATATTAAAGTATTGTACGTACATAGATATGGATCTCATCCCTTAGCTGCCAATGAACATTTAGGTCAGAGATTGCTCCAGGAGATGAGAAATATTTCTGCAGCGGGCATGCTATTAACGGACGTCCACAAAGACTTGATATAAACCGCCACGACATTTTTATAACAGGGATATGAGATTTCTGTTTTTATATATCAACGTTCAGATAATTTTTTTTTATTCTTCTATTCATACTGCCGGGTAAGCTCTGTTTCAATGGTTTTATTATTGATTTCATAGATTCTTTTAATCAATTGAATTATCATTACACCAGATGACAATAATACTCTTTCTACAAGAGGTGTTTACTTTTATTGGAACTCGTGTGCTTACATAGGTGGTACAGTGCTTTATGTTACAGTAGAACTTATGGGCTATAGTATCGTAGGTTACAAGGAATGAATAACGTGGTCAGATCAGGTTTTGCGACACGGAACTCTGTACTATACGAACCTATCAGTCCTCGTGCCAAAGTGCAAAATGTAATAGTGCTGTGAATACACATCTTTATGTACAGTCCAACTCATTTTATTTGGGCTTATATTTTTTTAATAGAGAATGAAGTTATAGCCTCTTTAAATATAGTGAAACATAGTACTCAATTAGTATAGAAATCATGAACAGTATTTAAATAATCATGGAAACTATCAGGTATTTGCATAATGATATTTCAATTATACATTACGAATTCGAACATTATGAATGCTATTAACTCGGTGTCTTTTAAAATATAACTTCCAATGTGCGACTCAAAAAAAAATTCAAGTCGGACCATTTTTTTCAAACTGTGCCGTGTTGTGCAGTGATACTAGTATAAGATACTTTTCGAATTTCGTATCTATGTAACGATAATTCAATGCACGTATAAGTGCGACGGGTTATAATTTCAAGTGACCTTTATTCTTTGATTTTGAACGGCTCTGTAGCGTCGGATCAATTATTATAGGTTAGATTAGAAATAGAGTGCGCAGGGTGCATAATAAATTAATAAGTGCAAATTATGTGTACCGTATAATCTATAGCTAAAGAACCTTTTCTTGTTTACCTTTAAATCTATAAAATATAAAGTCTCGCGAGCGCAATTGTTTCTTTTCTAGAAAAAAAAAATAATAAGTACCCTTTCAGCCCGATCCTATACGACGGATTACAGGATATTAAAATGCCGCATTTACAATGGACGAACATCGTACAGGTACTACTAGTTTACATGAGTGACTAGACGCTTATCAATTTTCGAAAAATAAATACGCGACGTTTATATTTCTGAAATCCATGTAGTCGTACCAACCATACAAAATTTCTGTGTAAGTATCCTCGACGAGTATCTGGCGACAGGATGTCCCAGTTATTGCACAACACTGACTTCGCGAATGACAAGAATGCAATGATAGAATCCTATAGGATTCATTTTGAAAAATTTCTTTTTTCTTTCATCGCCAGCGACATACAAGTAATCGTATCGCACAGCGTTGATACATGGGTTGGCAGCAAATTTTGTTATCTATCATTATAAACTCGACAGCTACGATATTTTCTACGCAATTAATTTACGTGTCACTCGCAAAATTATAATCGCCCCTACGAACAGTCAATCCGACCAACGCCATAGCGGTATTAATATTATAATTACCTACGTACAATACAATTTCAATTAACAGACTATTTTCAACGTGTCAATTCATTCGTCATTTTGTAGATCTCTTCGTTCGAATGCCATTTAAATCCTCGCACTTTCTTTTCTTTTTCAATAATCGAAACGCCATTTATATTGGTACTTCTCTGTTTGCATAAATCCCATCCATATTGATGCATCCATAAATGCATATAAATAATCGCCACTTTCATCATACAAAATTGAATAAATTCGGCGCCTACGAGATTCAAATTTCCCGCGTCTAATTCCGTTATAATCCATATCGGCGATATTCGTATTTACGAACATTCGAATTACATTTCCTCGCATTGTCGCACAATTATAAATCGATAGATTGCAGAGTCGTCTCTTTTGTTTGAATTATCGACCGTCAATTATTTTGTACATACCAACTGTAACAGTTACAGGTACACACGAAATTTTCTGATTGATGCGAGTATCTTTATCAAAATTACACAACACTTTTTTTATCTTTTACTCGCATCGGCTCTATGTAAGACAGAATTATTATACGAGGAACAATGTGTGAGCGGATTTACATGATTTTACATGAAAGATGGATAACGGAGACGCTCTGCATTTAACATTAATAATTCGCGCTCATGCGTCACTGGTTGCATTTTCACTGCAGTTGAGTTCACAGTTGAAACATGTGTTTGGCATATATCTATATGTTAGTAAACTATAGGTATACATCCCATGTATTCCAACTGTCATTCAACTCCAGTGCAAATAGCCTCTTGTGAGTGTTAATAACGAAAGTATACGTTAGTCAAGTACCGAATGTACTTTTTTATACTTATACTATGTATATATATATATAATTATGTAAAGTATACAGTCTCTAGGTGCACGGAGTATGTATCACCTTATTAAGAAGGAACCCTTATAGTATTATAGATACAGCCGGGATGCCACGAAGTATTTCAACAGCCAATTCAATGAAAAGTATATAATGTGTTTGTGTGTATCTATCTATATATTTATCTATATATATATCAATTTCATATCAACGTTACACTCGCATGACGTAACTCTGAAGACAAGACAAAAAATCAAGTTTATTTTGTCAACAGGAACGAAGGAAGTTTGCAGCGTTTCGTGGCACGGGAATTGATCGAGCGACGGGACGACGCCGACGTCGCGACGCTGCTGGGACGACTTTGCACTCGCGTATTTCCATTATCACAGTCAAGTATAACGTTGCAAAGTCTAGATGATTTTTTTTTTTAATGTTTGATATAATCAGTTGCTGCTTCGTGCATCCGCGGATTTGGGTCCTTTCGATCACCCGCGTATTTTGAAATTGCTATTTTGAATTTTTTTTTTTTGAAACTCTGAGGTTCCGGCTCGATGATGGATCAAGGAATTTCCTTTTGCTTTCTTACACTTTCTATGAACGAACACCGTTTTTTAAAACTCCATTCGTATTTCTGTGCAACGACAAATTGTTGCGAATTTCTCAAACTTCGCCAACTTCGATTATATATGTGTCCGATAATACATACAGACTGTTTCGCCATTTTTTTTTCATTGTACAGTATACCGCGTACCTTGCTCTACTTCCTTGATCGATCATGGGCGAATTTAGAATTGGTAGGCGCGCTCTCCAGGTATATGAATTTATACATACACCGCGAACAAAAAAAGATGAAAACTCATGTCGATGTAGATCATAATTAATACTTTCCTGTTAATCTAGCATCTACGATTACATACATATATTAAAGAAAGAACGTTTTAACCGGAAGAAAATAGTCGTCTGTGTGAAATGGAGTAATGAATCGTTTGTACAAAGCTCGCGCAATAAACTTTTTGGAGGCGGCGTATCGATTTCAGATACGCGAATTATTTTTTTTTGAATTTTCCCGCTCAACTTAAATATTGATTATACGTTAGAATTCGCTGTTCTTCTCTATCCGTGCGAGATGATATAGATGCTAATTTGAAATGAGCTTTTTCAACAATTCTACGTCCCTATGGGATGCTGGTGAAAAGAGATGCAAGTTCGATACTTGAATGAACGAACAAAAAAGAGTGTCGCGTTGTATCACAGAGACACTCGTCTTCATCGCCCTGACGCTGGCACCTGGGGAAAGTTTAAAGTTAAGTTAGTGGACGGTAAAGTACAGAGTGGTATCGCTAGACTGTCGTCTCCCGGTCAACGTGGATGTACTCCACGAAACCGGGGGGCTGCTGTCAGGATGCTGCACCCAGGAGAGTCTCTTCCGTCGGCGCTCGTCTTGGTTTATTGCACTTCTTCTTTCCTTTGTAGTGAAGTCTTCTTGCGCGTGCCCTGGACCTACAATGAAAGACCATACGATTATCTTGACAACTGAGTGGCATTATTGCTACCGAAAAGAAGAAGTGGAAGGAGCTGGTAGAATAGCTATGAATTCATTGTTGGAAACTAGTCAGACTATTGAGCTTCTTAATGGATGACAACTTTTATAGACTAGGAGTATAAAATTGATGAAGGTTCACCTGCCGATAAGAATAACAAGGAGGCACGCAGAGGCAGTGACAATTCCAGCAACACCAGCAACTACTAGCCACATTGTAGGCGGTAGCAGACCCAGTAATCTTGCACCATTTCCACATTGTGCTTCGTCGTGACCAGACGGGCAATGTATCCTCCCGTCGCACCAGAGACTCGAAGCTATGCAAGCACCAAGTTCAGGACACCTGTGTGGACAGTCTCCATTTGTTACAGTCTCATTTTCTACGCCCCTTTCTGGAAGACGCAATTGTCTGCGCAGGGCAGAACGACTCTTGGAAATCTCCAGCCAAGATGCCGCAGCCTGGCCTGGCTCTCTGGCAACAAAATCTAGAAGGAGTGCTGGCGGCTTTGGAGGTCCTGGCCATTTGCCTTCGGCGCCGCCAAGCCACTCCTCGGAGAAGATGTGAACGGTGTATTCTCGGGCACCTGGTTCGGCTGGACAAATCACCTTGAGTAGCTTCGGCGCCCACGCGGAGTATAAAAGGATTCTATTTGTGGTAGGGCACTTGGGAATGTCTGAAGATTCTGTTACGGGTGGTGGTTCCAGGGGCAGGAACCATCCCCAGGTTAACACGAAGAGTGATCTATTCTCTCTGGCCTCTATTAACCAGGGTAAACCCTCGCAGTAAATGTCTGGCCGTGATAGAGGCGGTGCCACGAATCTTAACTCGCCACCTTTTGCATTAAAAGGAATTTGGTTAGTAAAAATATAAGCCTGAAGCAGAATGATGGATTTTAGGAAACTCTGAACACACCTTCTCCTCGAACACGCTGCTTCCTAGGGCATTCCTGTGCGCGAACCAACTCAAAACTTGCATAAAAGAACAGAGTCTCAAAATCCTCGTGCGGAGCCTGTTGATCCACCAAGAACGTAATCTCCAGGGCTCGTGCAGCAGATATATGAGTCAAGGGTAGATGGGAAGTGTTGTCGCACAAGCAAGCCCGAGGAAGTTTAACGTCGCGCCAGGGTGCTTCGTAGAGGATTAGGTGCGCCTCCCTTGAGTTGATGTCATTTATACATCTAGGTCTACCCGTATGAGGATCAGGTTCGCTGGTACAGGATGTTTGTTCCCCTAGACTGATGTTGTGCAAAGTCAGCCTAATTCGTTCTCCAGATCCAGCTTCGATTCGGTATTTACACTCCAACCTGGAGGCGCCTCCTCTACCGAAGAGTCGAACATCCCGTGGTGATGTCACTTCTCCACTTCGGACTCTACGCCAGATCCTACTGCATGCCCCATCGCCCCAAGCTTCGCCGCCTTGGAGGGTGGAGACGAATTCATACCGTGCCTGGAATAGGAGCGCTACTTCGTCGTGTTCGATGAGGCAAAGAACTAAGGAGGATAAAAAATAAAAAGGTAGAATGAAAAGAAAAAATTCTACATTAATCGCTTCTATGTGAACTGGAACTGTTAATGGAATCCTATAACTTGATAGAAGTTACCTGAAAGTTCACGGTGTGCAGAGTAGTGCCTAGGACTGTTTCCATGCGTAAAGTCAAACTTGGTGTTACGGTGAAGTAACTCTCATCGCTGGTGCATGGTCTGGTCATTCTTGTGGCGTTTCTTAAAGCCGCATGAGCACAGAGTTTAGGAGTTTCGTCGCAGAGAGTAACCATAGGCAACCCGGTCATAGGCGCTCCATCGAAAAAAGAGACTTTAACTGCACACCCTGAATCCACTTGGGTACTGGCGTTGTTCTCAAGAGCTCCGGTCAGGTCTCTCTGAGAATAGGATGAGAAATAGATCCAAATACGATCTCCAGTGAGTCCCTTGATACTCCAGGTACAACTGGATCCCGGTGGTAGAGCATGTAGAGGAGCACGTAGTATACCACTCCTCTTGGCAGTTTCATTGACAAAGAAATGACAACCTTGGGGACTCCTTGCGTAATCCAGTCCATCCGAATCCACATAAACGATCTGGACATCAAGTTCAATCCGCAACGCTGATGCTCCTAAGGGCATGGCTAATGGTGAGCTACGAAATTCCACAAGCATAGTGGTTCCTCTGGCTGTAACCCGGGGCAGTGGTCCCCCGCAGTAAATAAGAAGAATCGGATCCTCAAGACGTGATCCGTCGCGGAATATCAGTCTGTCCCTATCAGAGGGACAGTCCTGCCATACGCTTAAAGTGGAATTATTGATGGCGAGACCAACAGGTCCCGTGGGACTTGCCCTGACCGATATCATCGCGTGCTTGCACGTAGGTACTTCCTTCTGCCTTAAAGTAATTAGACAGCTGGCGTTCCTGGGGTATTCTCCAGGGTAGTTAGGACTCTGCACACGGCATCGCTTCTGATGACACTCGTAGAAGTCTCTCGAACAGTATGTTCCAGGTACCGGTGATCCTCTCTCGATCGGCAGTTCTGGTTTACCAAGACGTGCGATCGCCTCGTTGCGCGACACGAATCGATAACGTAATCTGAACTTGAAGGGTACGGATGGCGGTGCGTGGAACAGACGAATAGATGCAGTGACCGTACTGGTCTCGCTGTAGTAAGAAGCTCTACCTTCCCCAGCTCCGCACCAGAAACCCCCGGTGAAGGGTCTCCCGAGTTCTGCAAGCTGAAGCGATCCTTCGGGGCATCCTTGGACAAAGTCTGCAGCGTTGGAGTCCAGTCGGCCTATGCTAAATGCATCCCAAAGTAACTGGACCAACTCCCCGTGGCCGTGACCTCCGGCGGTGAATGTCAAGTGGCAAAAAAATGGAAGACGACCCTCGACCGGACGTGGCAATTCCAATTTGTAGGTTCGACCTTCTTGACCGTGATAGGTGCGGTTACAGGGCGTGCACAGTGCTGGCTCGTCACTTCCGTCTCCGCAATCATCTCGACCGTTGCAATATGCATCCAATGGGACGCAGTGTCCATCCCGACACGTTAATTCGGCTAAACCACATGTACCACCACCTGCTGCACTCGTTGCTTTTAATAAGGCTACCAGAACAGTGAGAACGACTAGTCGATACCTTTCCTGACCACCCCCAGCATCGGCTATCTCCTAAAAGACATGGGAGCACAGTGCTCTAGTTTAAAAGAATCTCTGAAATATGGCAAAAAACGTAAAAGCAATTAAATAATAAATTTGACCGAATTACGTTATAGCTTTAAATTAGAAATCAAGTATTTAATCAGAGTACAGTTATAGATGTCTTTTGTAATTTAATTTTTTTAAATTATTACTTAATCATAAACCTTATAGCTACGTGATATGATTTAATAGCTGTATTATTATTGTGGAGTGTGGAACAAGGAAGTCTTTTTTTATCTTAATTTTTGAATCCTTCAATCAACTCTTGCATATCTCTATTTGCCTCGGGAGAGTCTGTGGGAACAATTTTTATTCTCTGAAGAATTCTATGAACGACTTTATGCAGCTCATCGCTAACGCTTTCTGAAGAGAGACACGTGCAATATAGGATGTATGATCTATGTCATGAAAGGCGATAAGTGCTACCCCAGAGCACGAAAGAAAGTTCTTTCGTTCCGAGAGCTTTTGTGATAGAAGATTTTAAGTGGGTACACTTGAGACTTTTAAGAACCTAATTGAAAGCTTCAATTATGGCTCATAACGGATAAAAAAGCCAGCCTTAGCACTTTTTAAACAAAATTAGCACTAGCAAAGCTTTCGCTAAGAAATTAATAATATGGAAATCAATAATTAAGAAGTGTAGATCTCACTAAAAAAAACATAACGGTAACTTTCAAACTTGAATTTTTCTTTCAACATATATTTATTTTTGTCTCCCTATTCTCTCGTGGGATCAGCTTAATCGTTTAATCTAATAAGTTCCAATTCCAAGTAATTCATCACAAGCATAAATCAGTTAAATTATCTCTAAAATGTTTTGCAATGACTAAAGCCAGTACTTATTGGATTCTAATGCTCTTTCATCACGCTGAATCGAAGATCGATACGTTAGAAGTACAAACCCAGTAAAATATACCCTACGTCCAATTATTATAAAACGGAATTCATATAATCTTCAAGATTATCATCGCAAGAGAATTTGTTAAAAAGAAAAACATTACCAATTTTCCAGAAATAAGTTTTGGTATTAAAACTAGAAAAATACACGACGGAATGTCTTGACAAGCCAAATAACCTCAACAGAGACTGTCCTAATTATCATGATCAGGTTATCCATGAAATTCGAGATTAACTCCAGACCCTCCTCAGAGAGACAGCCACATGTATATAATAACATGTATTATTTAGGGTGAACAAAAAAGAAGGAGCACAGCTAAGGATAGAAAGGGCATGCAATAACCCAAAGACAATAATCTGTATGAAATAAGAATACGAAAAAAAGAGCAACGTTACCATAATCGTCGAACAGTGGGTCACGCATCACAGTCTTTAGAGAAGTCACAATAGGTCGAGGTAGCTGGAGGCATCTCGTGTAAGTCAATGTAGAATCTTCAGCAGGTCGAGAGAAAAACTCAGCAGTAGTAGTATAAAGATATTAACATGCAGCAGATCAGGCCAGCATTAGTAGTAACGTAGAGCGACCGGCACTAAGAACAACGAGTTAGACTGACTTCAGGTATAACAGAGTAACGTAACAGTAGTAGAAGCAGCACCAGGAGAAGTAACAGCAATAGCAACAACAACGAGTGGTAGTGTCAGCAGCAGCAGCAATAGCAGGAGCGGCAGCACCACGCGGGCTACAAGACGGTTTTGCAGCCACTCGCTACCCTGGATTTGTGCAGAGTCGTTCGCGCAGCTTCGTGAAGCATGCTCGAGCCTTCCACTGGGAAGTGTTTTCCGGGTCACGGGCGACACACGTCGTGTCACACGGAACGCAAAACGCAACTACACATCAGAAAGGACGCACGCCGGTTGCACGTTGCTTACACGTAGCCACGCAACCACCCACGCACTCTAGAAGGCAGCCACGCATAGGCTACACAGGCTTGGGATGTAATCGAAGGCGACACCGCGACGCTTGGGGTGAGCTCGAGGACCTGGCCGCTGGGCGTCTCGACGCCTCGATGCATCGATCGCTCCCATCTACACCCTCGACTCTTCCACCTACACTAGAGAGCCTCTTCTCTCTTGCTGTAAGCTGTCCTGGAAATTCACGATTTTACGATTGGCCTTCTCTTTCTCTCTCCTCCATACTCTAGAATGTATATATTTTACTCCCACCCTTTCTCTCCTATTCTTTTATCTACTTTTCATGTCAAACGTGCCAGCCATCTTGCGGCTTTCCTGTGCACCCGTCTTCTTGGCCATGTAGATATGTAAGCTGGTGACGATGTCTCGCAAACGTTGAATTGACTTTTGTGACATTTTATTTGGAAACTTTAAGAGCTCAACTTTTAGTGGCGATGACGAGCTTAGACTTTTTACAGCTTGTTCATTGAGATTTATGACTAGGGTTGTGCTCCGAATGTATGTAGGTTGAGTTGGCTAAAGGGTCCATCCTGACGATTAAGGTTGAAAAGGTTGGGAATATTGAGGTTAGGGTCTTATGTTTCTGTGAAAGGAAATCTGAGTGGCTTATAAGGAGAAGGTGTCACTTACGAAGACGTCTTGGCCACTTTGCGATTTACTTTTATCGCTAATACTTGATTTGGCTTTTGGGCCGAAGGGCTTCGTTGTGACGATTAAAGATGGATGATGGTGGTTGGAGATCGACGCGAGGGTATTGGCCTTGTGAAGAGTTGAATACCCAGACGAGGATAGGGGCGAGCTTTTTATGTATGCCCTTTTCTTGAAAGCTTTATGAATTTTGGTCTGCTTCAGGCTTGAGGTTTTATTTTTCAAAAAGCAACTCGACCCAACGATTAACTAGTGGCGGTATTCGAGAGGCCTCCTAAAGATTGATCGTCTGTCGGAGAAAACGAAAGATGCAGATTTCTTCAAAAGTTTCAGTCTGTTCGAACCTTTTTCTTTATTGGTCTTAAGTTATTTGAAGTTTTCCAGCCAGTAACTAATGTTATGAAGAGGCAATAAAAAACTAACCACTAGACAGCCTTGGCGCCAATTTTCATGTTACTTTTAAATATTTTCAAACACCACGCCGTATTGCTATCGTAATTTCAAGAAACTTTTGTAACGTGAAAAAAGTTTAAGGTGCTATCGCGTCTTTGTTACCTCTGTATTATGCAATACTCAAATTTCACTTTGCAGAGATTTGTCCATTTTCTATGTAAACGATATTTCAATTTTACGCCGATTCGCACATCCAGTCCTATATGTACGCTACAGTTTTATCCAAATATTCATGTTTTCAACGTACACAAATCTGTGCAAAAGCTTATTTCAATTTGGCAAGGAAAACTTGTTTTGAAATACGACCCCTGTGCACAAACTGCCTCCCGGAAGGGTTTATTACATGTGCACAAAAGATTATGTAGGATCATGTAGTTAGCAACCTCCTGGCATCTTTGCGGCCGGATTTAATGAACATTTCCAACCGTTGCCAAGTTATTACGTAGCTTTATGAAGCAGCGATTTGAATGTTCGACAGTGACTCCCTTCCCTGCAGAGAATAGAAGCATAGACGTCCTCGAAGGCCCATTAAGGTACAATTACAGCCGTGCATTGAAAGATTGAAAATAATAGTGCATTGTCCGAGACTAAATGGTATACAAAAAATTATTCGTATTCGATCTTTTACGAAATAATGGAAACATTAATTTTTTCTCCCTCATACGTTAAACCGTTAATATTCAAATTTAAATCAAATGCGAAACTTTCAGATTACAATTTGTCAATTTCCTTCACAACAACGAGTTCGATGATTGCTGAGAATATTCGGCAGGTGAAGTAGTGTAGGCAATTTCTTAAATTAAAAAATATCAAAAATATTAAAGAGAACTTTTGAACCTTCCACAAGTACTTCTTTCTATATCGTTCCAGTCAAATTTTCCTATGCTTCACGTTATCAAAGCTTCTTTCATCAAGTTCTGTTTGAAGAGACCTTCAGATTGTCATGCTTCACGACGCTCGGCAGTCCTTTCTGGGGTTTCCTGAGAAGCGGCAACTTTAATTCATCCCGTGAAATCAGCGTTATAATATATGTATACTGTCGCGCGCCTCCATTTGACTACGTAGTCAAAGCCAGAAAAATGTCGGCGCGCTTCGACGCGGGATATTAAAGAGAAAAAATAAAAAAAATATGTACTCGATATTCTCTGAAGTTTTGGTAGGTTTACATTTTTATTTTATACGTTATATTTTTGTGTCGGAATAAAATTCTACACCGTAAACGCATACCGGATGCACTAGTTGCGACTGACTGTATAATTCGAGTGAATAATTTTTCCACGTACTACATTGCCAACGGAATTCAAAACTTCTTTAAATAATGTTGAAACTTTTGGTGAAATTCGTAATATCTACCGGCTCATGCGAAAAAATTAAATTGAAAATGGCTCTGGGAAACGTGAATCATCGATCCGTCTACTATATTTCTGGCTTTACTCGCCCTATGTGTATGTGGAATATAGACTCTGGGAACGATATTTTCATACAGAATTGCACTTTTTGGATGATCGGCGAGAACGTAATATTCTGTCAAACGGGAATAGTTATTTATGATTAATTTATATTATTGGCCATCCCTACGATCGTACTGAATGTAAATCCTACTATAAAATTGAAAATATTTTCACTGATGAGCATCAGTTTAATTTATTTCAGATTCTTCACAATGGCAACACCGTTAGAGGATGGACGATTGCCGCCATATCGTTAGATAAAAAAAATGAAAGATGAATATGTCAAAGAATTTTCAAATATAACCTCTGCGAAAAACAGATACAAATAGTTTGCAGGTAACCAGTTAATAATTTAACATAATATTCTCAAAGTACGATACAATTTTTATATATTAAAAAAACATCAATTTTTATTATAGTTTAAATCTCATCAATACAGTGCGAACCTCATCAATAGTTAATTCTACAAGAATCGTAAAGCTACGTAAACTCACAATAATTTAAGCTACAGAGAACAGATAAAAAATATAAAATTTCAATCGATCCGCGCATTTGAATTCCATTTACCTTCATATTCGATATTGGAGTAAGAAAGGAAAAAGAGTAAGAGAGACCCAATAAATCGAAATACATGAAATTCTCGAGAAATACTTATTCAGCAAAGTAGCCAGCAAACAGCTACTCGGTTTATATAAATTCTAATTAATTCATTTATTAATGTACAAACGCGTGTGCCGTAATAAAATAAATAAATCTGTAGCAAGTTATCAGAGGAAATAAGTTCACCAATTAAATATACAGAGTGTACGAAAAGTTTCATCAACCGGAATATGAAGAGAGGCTACATGCTCTCAGAGGCATAACGTCACGTTACATTATGCAGTGAGAAGAGGATACAGAATATCAGTCCGTACTAGAAGGCAAGAGCAACCACGCCAGAGCATCCTTCTAGAATTACAAATACCGAGCGAGTGCTCTCGCGAAGCTCTCAATTACTAGGGATTCTAAAACTGGTAGATACAATTTTCAAAGTGTCTGTACATTACATAAGAATCCAGTTCGTTAAGCGCAACTGTACATAAATGCATGAAAATTTAATTATAAATTGCAAGCTAAGATATCAACGATAGTCCCATTCCTTGAAGACAGCAAAATATTACAGAAAATTATGTTAAATATTTTTCACTCGGTCCAAATTAATCAATCTTTTGCAACAGACAGTACATCTAATATCTTTAATTCTATTATTTATATTTAATGTATACATTTCCCAAGAAAATCATAGTATTCGCTCATCTGCTTTGAATTATCTGTACTCTTGTTCTCTTGTACTCTTTGTTGGAGTGTCACCACGCATTTCTTTTATTATTTTAATATCCAGCTTCGACCTCCTTACTCGGTCACGCGTTTAAAAGCCGTTCTTGGCTACGTTTGAAATACATGGAAGCATTATCAACGTATTCCAGGGATAGCTGGTACCCTGGTGCATCGTGCCAGGAACGTAGCACTTTACACAAGTGTGATGCCGTTTCTTGCTTTTGAACTCAGGTGAAGTTTCACGTAAAAGGTTTTCTCGGATAAGCGCATCGGATGTTCCGCAAGGGGAACTCGTGCCTTTTTTGGATTAAATATGAATGACAACAAAAGACAAGTAAAAGTAGTAAGCGCTAAGCACTTTGAAACGGATTTAAAGGATTTTTCTAAAGGTTTACAATGAACGGTCTGAAATTTGCGGATTTAAAGCGTAAACTCCTAAGCATATTTTAAGTTTTCAAGTAAGATAAAAATTAGCGATTATATTTAACGTTCGACCTTTGCGTTTTAATTAATTGGCTTATATCCTTTCGCTGTTTGACGGACGGTACCAAAATTCTGTAAATGCTAATGCTCTCGTAAAGCATTACTGTTTCGGTATAGAGGGGGGTGGTGAGGAGCGAGACAAATTACTGTGGCTGATTTTCATCGCAGCGATTCGTCTCGCTAACGAGATCATTAATAATTATGCGTTTATCAGAATTGTTTATAGGGAACGTGCAACGACATACATGTATTATCACACTACGACAATTGTTTTGAAAATAATGTGCAATTTGTACAGTAACAGGGTTTGTATTATTGCTACATTCAATTGTGGACAATATCCGTTAGGAATTTTGTAAGAGGTAAAGAAAATTGTCAACTTATGTATTCCGGAATGAAAACAATGTTGAAATAATAAAAAATCATTTTACTTTGTCATTACAATTTTCTAGGACACTGAGTGTGCACACGATTTTTATGCGAATGTATAACAATCTATTTTATCATTTAAATACACCGGGTAGGCTCAGATTAAAATAGCAGCTAAATATACTATTGATCTGAACAGAGTATGGGCACTCGTGATTTCATCTGATTGTCAAAAACCCGAATGTATCACACGACTGAAATGAAATTTCATGAATGATTAATCCTCCTGAAATACAGATGCAAATTACAATTCACGGTGATGTCATGTCGGAGCATATTTTCAACATATATTCGATTGCATTGTATTTTTCGATACATCGAAATTCCATGAGAGGAACTATTCGGTCAGTTTAATTTTTCTGACACTTAAATGAAATCACAGGCAACCTGTGGCTACTTTCATTCAAGTCACCCGTCATACAAGATATTAATGCAAGATCGTACTGATTTCCTTTAACTGTAGTTTTTATTGGAAATGAAAGGTCGTGTGATAATAAATACATGTCCAATCAATGGAAATCTTACTTCGTACGTTCTTTGGCTCGCAAAAGTGCGTATTTAATTATTCTTTTAATTTATGAATGATTTCACGAACACACCGTAAGTCTAGTTTCGCAACGTGAACGGACCCAGAGACATTTTAGAAGGCGTAACGGGTTCGAATGTCTTCCAGCTTCTTCGAGACTTCCGATGGCGTCCTCTCCAGGTCGCCGGAGATGCTCTTTTGCTTGGCAGGCTCAATGGAATTGAACTGTTCGCAGAGGTCGCCGTCGATGACGTTCTTCACGGGATAATAATATGACCTGAAGGATAGGTGATCCCTGCCGCAGAGTGGCGGATGTTCCGATCGCATGTGCATTTCCAAGTGTTGGAAGAAGTCATGATCCTCGTGACTGGTGAACGGCACAAGGACGCCGACGGTGCCGCTTAGCGTTGTATAAACAAGACTCTCTGATCCGCCGGGAATTAAGGTAGCCTTTTGCAAGGACATGACAGTCTCGCCGATATGAAAGCAAGCAACTGTGTCTGCCTTTTGACTCGCGCCATTTAATAAACCTCTGTCCCACAGAGCTTTGTTTCCGGTGGGATCCTCGTCGACATCATCGTTAATGCCGGTGGCCAATCGAATCTGAATCAGAAATGAATCAGTCATGAATATTTACAATTTTGTCCGTATACGTTTTTGATTATCAATATGAGACTTAGATATATTTTCTGCATTCGTACGTTATGGTGTTTAACACTTACCACAGCTATGTTACCAAATTTATCCGCTGTCGCTACTGTGTCGTAATCCAAGACGCAGGTGGTCGTTATCCATCTTGGATGAGTGTCATCGGCGAACACTATCAATTGATTTTCTTGCCGCTTGTATCTGACTGCGTAGACCGACTCCTGGACATCGCTTACGTATATTCTCTGACCAACGGCATTTATAGATACTACGGCGTTGGGAATGTGCTTGTTCTCGCATTTACGCAAGAGCTTCTTCTTGCCCATGTCGTAAAGACGCAACATCCTGCCGACTCCTACTAACACACGACCCTGATAGGGACATATAGCTAATGGAACTTCGTCTAGGACAGTCTTGTGCATCAATTCGATACTTGTACATTCTGCGTTCACTCTGTAAGAGACAAATGAAGATTTCACATTAAATAATAAATCAATAGCAAAGAAATTAATTATTATACTGATACGCGTGTCAGTACTGCAGGATTCTCATCAATAGTCAGAGAGTGTGATATTGTCATCATACACAGTTATGCTTTTTGCATATACTTTATTTTTATATTACATAGAAACTCACTTGTAAGTATAAAGAAAGCCGCCATTGCTAAGTCTTGGATTAAGTTGATACTCCTTGGCTACGCCGACAATTAAAAACTGTTGATCTCCCTGATTAGCGAACTTCACCAAGCCCAAGCTGCACATAAATAAAGTCTTGTTAAGCTTTACTGATTATGCATTCAGTCGTGTTCTTTATCTGATATAAATATAGAAAAAGAGACAAAAAAGAATTTCGCTCACCATAAGGCAGCGTAGTTTTGTTCCAAACGATGCAACTCCAACGTTTGTCCAGTTGTGGGTGCTATGATCCTTATGAGCGAAGCCCACAATCCTGGACCTGCTCTGGGTGCTCCAAAGACAGCCTCGTTGGGTTCCTCGGATAGGAAAGCTTCAGCCAATTCACGTGCAACTGCAGCTTCCTCAGCGCCAGCAGCCTCCTGCATCTCCTCAGCCATTTGCAAGCGTCTCTGCTGTTTTGTCTCTTCCGTATAAGCATTATGCTCGGTTTCAATGAGTAGCAGGTGCGCAGAATCCGCATGAATAGCGAACTTCCTGGGAGTGTACTCCAAGGGGAAGCTGACTTGATTGAAGACAGCTCCGAGCTTCTCCAGAGCCAAAATTCTAAGGGTATTCGTGGAGATGGCTACGATACCCTCAGGACATTGTTCAGAACTGAACCCGGAGGCAAACTCCAGACTTTCGTATGACAATGGCGTCAAGTGAAAACGATTTTGATAATAATAACTCAGCCAGGATCTGCTTGACATAGCTAGCACTGCCTGGTTCCCTTGCATTCTTATTCTGAATAGTTTTACAGGTCGTGAACCCAGGTACCTGGTCCTGGTGTCAGCGAGGTCACCGGATATAGGATCTAATACTGTTCTGAGTAATACACCGTTTTGTAAGCCTAAACAAGTAATTAATTTTCATTATTACACTAAAATAATCCAAAGCCCTACGTGATGCTTATAATCAATCAGAATTAAGATAAACTTACCTATATTAAGATACAGACTGGATTGCTGAGGTGCCAGGTCCTCTGAATTATCAGAATCCTTAGCACCCATCTCCACGATACACAGACTCTCAGCAGCGGCTGGCAACGCTTGCATACTCCTTGGAGCAAGACAATCTGAAGGATCCAGTGAGATGATCCTGACAGTATTATCCTGAAGACCAACAGCCAAGAACCAGGATCGTTGCTCTCCAACAGCCACATTTCCAAGTGCCATGCACATTACTTCCGACGGCATTTTCTTCCTCTCCGTATATTCGTTCAGTTGACCCGTCTAAAATCATACAAATACTCCAATCACTAACTTTCAATTTTACCATTCGATTCAGTAAATTATTAAATCCGCGTTTTGATACGCCGCAGTTTTTTGATAATTTTGTTCGCTATTGATTCACTTCAACCGATAATCATTACCGATCAAAGGCGACAATAGCTGATTAATCTTCGCATATCTTACATCCTCAACGACACGAGGAAGATCGCAGGGAGAACAAGTAATGCGATTTATCGTAATTATTAATTAATCACGTTTAATCAACGATAAATAACACTCACGGGATCCATTTCAAAATACACAAGCTCCCCTCCAGTAAGTGCAATTACAACTTGACGCTGATTAACTGCACATTTGACAATGGTTTTCTTTCCAGGTGCCTTCCATTCATTGACACGCTTATCTGCTCGAATGTGCCGAATACCATCGGGATACACCTGAAATCAAATGTGGAAAAAAAATGTATTAACGAATAATAAAAAAAAATTGATTTAATGCGATCAATAGCTTCTGAGGAATAATTCTGTCGTGGCTTTAATACCAGGAATATTTAGCAAGTTTCTTAAATACTCCAACGATGCGATAGCCAAAACATTTATTTCGCACTATTATTGCGACCGGCGCGTGGATGACCAGGCGCCGGAGATACCGTAGTGCATAATATAGTGATACTTTAAAACATTAATTACCTGAACAAGAGCATCTTCTCCAAGAGCAGAGCAACTCAACGTCGGCGTAGTACCAAGGAAACCGGAATCTGTCACTTCCTCGACAGTCTCGCCAATGCTAAGCACAAGAGTGGCATTCACGAAGGACACTATGATGTACGCATCATACTCCTCTGTAACCGAAATCAAAGAACTCGTCCAGATTATCAAAGAAATTAATTAATAATGGAGCCTAAGATGGGGGCGGTAGTGAATTTATAGATAATTCCGTGCGTCGCGTTTCCTGTAAGTTTCTCCGTATGATGCGCGCAAAAGGGTCTTTATTTTTTTTGTCTCTGTTTGAATTTTCTTTTTCTTTTCTTTTTTTTTTTTCATTATGAAGCTGGACTATCTTTTATCTTTTTATTCTTTTGAAGCGCGTCGACTCTTCCTCGAGACGATCGTACAGAGTCCTTACCTTTCGGTCATTCAGCACCGCGTCAGTCAACCAATAGCGCGCAGGCAGCCTGAAAGAGAGAACTGGTGTTTGATAAGAGTGTATCAAGCCACCAGGTTCGTTATCATCATTTACTTAACATTCGGCTTGCTTTCTTTTTGATCTTTATTTTTTTTTAGGCGTCTATTTCACGCTGAGTGAATGACGTGCACGCGGGACGACGAGAACTTGGTCGTTTTTGTTATTAAAGCTTCAAGTGCAATTTTTGCCGCTGTGCAACTTTTAATGAGACGCGTTTCTCCATTTTGTATTTGGTTAAAAGATGAACTCTTTGATAATACCGTTATATAATCAATTGGGGCGTATTAATGGTTTAATTGTGGACATTCTTTTATGGCGCACTATAGTTGTCGTCTGACATGAAATTCAAATGGATCTCAGTATTTTGGTTAGAAAAATCTTTATCATGAATAAATAATATTTGTATAAAATTATGTAATTAAGAATTCTCATGTAGGACGACGACTATACACCCTTCCTATCATAGACTTACGTTACACTAGTGTAGTTTTCCATAACAATAGAATCCTCTCAGAATACTATGTAAAACTGTAAATGGAGTTTTACTTTTAACAAAAGGAAAAAGAATAAGTGTAATGCGATTTTTAATCAAAAGCCTAAAAAAAATAATGGAAATGAGTTTTATGAATGTTTTCTAGAATGGCCGGATATAGCGGAAATTTTTTTTGATTTTCGAAATTCAGGATGTCATACAGGATCGGGAAAACGTGATGCTTAAAAGAATGAATTGTGATTATTGGAAGGACCAGTATGTAGTTAACTAACCGTCTATTCTTCTTTTGACAGTCCAGACTGCATTCGGGTTTCCCGGAAGTTCACTGACCGCCATTTCGGAAACTTCAAGACCATGTCGTAATACTCGTAACGTAGATCTAGGACCTCTTCCGCATGCCATGTATAATTGAGGTGTATCTTCATTGGCTAAATCAGCAACCTGATGAGAATAGTGATCAATAAGTAATAGAAAGTATTAATTGAAAACATTGTTTTTATCAATTTCAACTCTGACTGATGAGACTGTCATTCTTTGAGTTCACTTCAATTTGCAATAACAAATTAAAGGCGACAAAGAATAGTTTTTCTTGCATCTAATCACAGAGAAAAGATCGAAATAAATCAGTCCTCTACTTGGAGATGCATTGTTTTATGGTGACAATGAGATACAATTATTAAACAATTCTGTTACCTGGCACGTCATTATAGGAGATAAACTGTCCATCTCATCGACCAACACTAAATTACGTAGTGGTCTTGGAGCAAAGAAGAATGTGTCTCCCTCTTCAAGAGGCATCGCAGAACTGAATTCTGGTTCATCGTCATCATCTCCAAGATGAGCGATTTGATAAAGGTAACTGAAAAAACCAGGTATAAACTAATGAGAACAAGATAAGGAGTATGTCATAACAACTATTACTTCATTTAGATGTAGATATAATGATACTTATCTAGAGAGATAAGCATACTCACTGATTTCCAAACTCAGAAGCAACGAATAGAAAGCCAGTTTTCAGAACACACATGCTGGTTGCAACAGGTACAGTATCGAAGTATTTCAATTTGATTTCAGTCACCATATCTTCATCGGTTTCTAATGTGATTTTGAATATGTCCCCTTGTTCTGTTTGTGCCAGGAAAAAGAACATGCTCTTTGTCTTATGCGTCGCTGAACAGACGAATATCATTCCACGCTCAGGATCATCCAAGTCGTTTCTTCGCCTTGGAATTGGGCAGCGGATGTCATGCTGATCTCCAAGATTCTTGTATGTCAAATAGTTCTCAGAACAGATAAGTACACCACTGGGTCCATCGTTTCCTCCAGGAACAGATACAAGGAAATTTGCATGCTCCTCTAGAGGTTCACTATATTTGCGAACAACATGGTTCAAGCCAAGATCTAATTCGTATAAGGTTAAGGTTTGCTGCGTCTTGACTGCAGCATCGCCCGTTGGATCACTGTCAGCTTCCTGAAAATTATAAGATTGTTTTTTATAGAAGAAAACTGACGGATACTTTATTTAAAATTTAAATGTTAGAACATACCTCATAGTCAATTTCAAGACATGCAAACATTGGATTCTCAAAACCAACATCTACACCCACAGTGTGATATACTAGGGTGTTACTTTTGTGAGCTTCCAATGGTGAGGAAATTGTAAGTCGAGCTTCAGGGTCTCTGTTTAGAATGTAGACAAGCTTTTGTTTTTCAATGGCACCTGTAAGAACAAATATAAATTGTATTAGGTGATTTTTTAAGTTTTAATTCAGAACTTTTGTTGAAGCATAGAAGTACCATCAGTATCAGAATTTTTATAATCAAGGTTATCAGTTGAAACACGGACTGATAAATCATCACTTGGAACTCAATTATTGATAAAATTATATGTATATCAAATAGGAAAACATAAATTATACATTACCAATCATAACAGCACGTCCTTTAGGATCGATAGCCAAATACTGGCCAGGAACAATTCTTCTGCAACCACTCTTTCCAAAGGTTTCCTGATGCACTTTTTCAAAAACATTTTTTGCAGGAATATATTCTAAGATCACAATACGACCTGAATCTGATCCAACAACTATGTAATCCTTCGTTCCACCAGTAAGTCTGAAGGCCATCAATGATCTTATGATTCCAAAAACCTCAACAGTCAATAGCGTATGCACTTTTCCAGTATTTGGATCTGGCCTAAGAAGTTCCAAGGACTTTCCTCTGGAAACCAAGATCTCTTGCATCTTGCTTCCTGAGAAGTTTCCATGCACGGCATGCGTGATGCCTGTGGCACGTTGCAGCGTCAAATTGTATAAATACATTTTCAATTATTTCAAGTTCGATCATTAAGTATAGAAACAGTCCTCTCCGTGCTTGGCACACGGATCAATCACACAGTCATCCTGTAACAAAATATTTCATTGCTCTTACTCAAATTGAATAATAAGTTATGAAAACCACAATTAAGCTTGCAAATAATATTTTTTCCCAACAAATGAGACTATAGCAATTCAATCAGAACATGAAAAACTGTTATTTAACGATCAATACAAAAATTCCTTGGTATATACATAAATGCAATAATCACAAATACATTCCGAAATACACTGCCATGACTACGTTTATGGTCGTCCCTGTTTAACCGCACGCAATCGGGTGAGACATAACCATGCTCGCAGTACTAGCCAGTGCATTTTAGAAAGTACAAAAACCAAACTAATCGATCTAAAAATTTCATTATTCCTAAACAAATAATTTACTTTATATTCAAAAGTAATTGTTCTAAGAACATCAGACATTTCAATTAAACAATTTGTCGCGGGCATCCCAAAATGTCCACCTTACACGTAAGTGCCGGTCTTATCTATTTATTATAACCGTTGAATACCAAAATAAAAAAATTAACTTCCACATCTCCTGAATAGTACTCATTTTATGTTATATTACCTGATTTTTTATTGAGGGCCGTCAAAATCCGCCGATGCCCGCGGATTTTTCACCAATCTTACAAGCAACAACACAACGTCTCTCGTGAGCTTGCAAGAAGGAAATGGATCTTCGGTTGCCAGCCCGGAAGTAACCGCATGATCTTCTTGGCGTCCTGGATGTGACGTATTGCAACGCCATTACGGCTTAACCGTAACTCCATGGCGAGAATAAAAGCAACAGTTTCCGTTGGAATTGAAACGAAAAAAAAAAGAATTTAGCATTAAAATTAGCACAAGAATTAATCTATACAAGTCTCATATAATGCCTTGAATAAATGCGTTTATAATAACTCTTAATCATATTTACGATACAATAATAATTAGAAAAATTGTTCTCTGAATATCCGCCTCAATATTCGGACCAATCAACGTCTCTGTAAAAGAAGCCGAGAACTTAGTCGGTAACAATGCTCCAACAATAAGGGGAGAAAATCGCCTTTACCATGTATCGGTATATCGTTCAATTACTTTTACAAAATACTTTTGCAACAACTATAAAAAATATTTGTAAATATGAGCCACTTTCCTCATTGTAAATTATTTGAAAAACCCTTAAATTTTTCTATATGTAATTAATCTTATAAAACACGTACAATATTTTCCTCAATCTTCAATCGTTCAATAATAAAAATAAAGCTCTACACTCCTTGATTCTAATCTATTAATATCCTCTTCTCCTTCAACCTTCATCAATGTATATTTAATCCATTAATATCACAATTAATTAAAATCGACTTACAAAGAATCAAAATTAAAACCCAGAGTGCACCACTGTCGTATTCCCATATACCACATCGCGACAGACAACGTGAAATTTGACAAAAATTCAATCCGTACAAAGTTGAATGAACACCCCGCGCAAAGTACAAGAAATGAGAAGCTAATGATAAAATAAAGATCAAAGACAAGTAATCCAAGAAAATACCCTAAAATATCGTAACCCGCAATTTGGCAACTCACATGTATCATCAACGTTTGTTATTCCCAGTTACGCCTCTCCCCAGTGTCTACCTTGTGCGTTATCGATCTGAGAGGCACGCCGTCTGATAACAAGGTGTAAAATGTGTTTTCCTTTGACAAACCGATGCCTCTAAATACTTGTTAACAAGGTGTGATATCAGACAGATGAATGTCAATCCAAACATCCGATGGAGCGAAGAGGCGCCGTTGGAGTCTATCTAAGCATTATCACAAACAGCTGTGAGTACATATATGTAGAATAAGGAAATTTATATTGTAATAGCAATTCAACAAAGTACAGAACCTGTTGGGATTAACAAATTATTATATATTTAACAGGAGGCGTCAATGCAAATTATTATTATCTGTTTCTCTCAACCGCTTCTGTATTACCGAGCATTATAAATACGTAATAATTAATTAAGGTTTTCTTTTTTCTTTATTTTCATTGACAGTTGACGTCATACCTCTAGCTATAAACTATTTGTTCACATGTGAATTATTTTCATGATATGACTAGCATAGTATAAATTGTCAGTTGGAATTGTATGTAGGAAGTTTCTAGTAACTGACAGTAAGTCGACGAATCGCGTAGTGTTAAGTCACGCGAGAGATAAGTTTACCCAGATAAATCAACGTGTCTGTGCAAAAGTTGAAATACTTTTCCGTAAAGGTTTGCGGAGACTGTGCTTGAAATTTGAAATGGAAACAAGGATAATAATGCGAGAAGATATGCAGAAAAAGCACGGAATAGTTGCAGCAAGCGAAATAGATTAATTTGCGCTGCTATTGTTTCGAATGTATGTTGCAAATATGCTAGTAAAATAATTACTTAAACAGAATAACAATTTTAATACTCATGGTTTCCGGATAGAAGCCGCGTCTGTGTTCAGCTTTTTGCCTTTTGCCTTTTAGCAAAAAGCTGAACGCAGACGCAGCTTCCATCCGGAAACCATGAGTATTAATGATAATATTGGCCGCAAAAGCCTAAAAACTCAAGAATAACAATTTTTTAGGAATTTCTTAGCTAGTGCCAGCTCCATATAATTTTCAGTGTTTTGCCACATAATTGCGACTGATTATCAGTGAATAGTCACTGGTTAATTTTTAGAGAGGGTAGAACAGCACTGCAAGCCTTGCATGCAATCTGCTGCTTAATGTTTGAACCATGTATTGCTGAAAATATGGCAAAAAACGAGGATGCATATTCCTACAGTTTTGCCAACAATTTATATAGTGCCTTGTTGCGCGATTGTTGTCATAGCTGTACGCCTGTTGCTATTTGAAATGAGGCTGACTGCAGTTGTAAAATCTTTTTATCGATCGCGAGTGATGGTAACCATAACAATTCCAGGTACAGGGGACTCCTATACGTTGATATCCATAAGAAGACAGTCTCTGGAAAAGAAAATGACGTTACAGACCGATCGTAGACGCCAATCTAATAATTTAAAAAAATCGATTGATAATGATTAATCTTGATTTGAATAATTTATTGATGATATCAACGCGATAGCTTGGCACTTGAATTAAGCAGATGATTTATGTATACAGATACTCATACGAGTATCATTGACAAGTGTGATTAAAATGAGTCAACTATTAATTTACAGATGTCAATCGAGTATTAAACGCGTCTTGAGAAGTCGAAGTCTGAGCGTGAGCATCCGAAATGCAAGTTCCGGCAAATTACGGAAGATCTTGAGCCAGATAAGGCAGGATGGAATTGCGGAAGTATTTTTGGACAAAGAGAGTAGTCGTGGTTAGCTGTCTGTTGCTGATACTGGTATGGGTCATCCTGAACGACAGTTCCTGCTTCTTAGGAGGAATTTCAAGACGAATGACACTGCAGAAAGTAAAGCCAGTATCGGAATTGAATGGCACGTCGAATAGCCACGACATTGTTGAAGCGAAGGTCGAAGAAATTCCATTAAATAATATCGCAAGTCTCGATCCAAGGGTCACGAAGGTCCAGGTGGTACCATTATGGACGAACAATGAAACTCTGAAAGACGCCATAGACGTAATTCCCAAAAATCACGTAATGCGACAGCAGGGTTTAATTCCAAGTCGTCAACTGCCAAGCGCATTGATAATAGGCGTAAAAAAAGGTGGCACTAGGGCTCTGTTGGAATTCCTACGTTTGCATCCGGATATCCAAGCAGCAGGTTCGGAGGTCCATTTCTTTGATCATCACTATGCCAAAGGCTTTCACTGGTACAGGTTGGTAAAACTGTATATCCAATGTATTTATATTATAGCATTAATTATGATAAAATAAGTATTGTTAATTATTGATAACAAAAAATATGTTTATTCTCACAGGCACAGAATGCCGCCTACTCTGGACGGTCAGATCACCATGGAGAAGACACCGTCTTATTTCGTAACGGCCGAAGCGCCAAGAAGAGTTCAGCACATGAATCCAGGCACTAAATTGATTGTGGTAGTACGTGATCCGGTTACAAGAGCCATTTCCGATTACACCCAGGCCAAGAGCAAACGTATAAAGATGCCTAGATTCGAGGAGCTGGCCTTCCTCAACGGATCACAAGTAGTGGACACGACATGGGCCCCGTTAAAGATAGGCGTCTACGCCCGACATTTGGAAAGATGGCTCCAGTATTTTCCACTCTCGCAGCTTCTCTTCGTATCCGGTGAGCGTCTGATAGCCGATCCCGTAATCGAGGTCACGAGAGTTCAAGACTTCCTGGGACTGAAACGCGTTATATGCGAGAAACACTTTTACTTTAATACAACCAAGGGTTTTCCATGCCTATTAAAATCCAAGGAACGAGCCACTCCTCACTGTCTTGGTAAGTACACGAAATGCTCGTGTGATCGAGTATGATAAAGAATTACAAAAAAGCACACACGAGATATCGATACTGATACGCAATGAATAAATCAAAATGATTGGCCTGATTTCACGCTCTTTTAGAGTCCTTGCCTATATGCACTTGAATTAATATGTTTACATATGACACGCGATGATTTATATTTATGATATACGTACCAGTCGTATGAATCAAAGATTACGAAGTCAGGTCAGGTTTACATAAACTCATGAGTCTGCTTGTCGCCAGACAAGATATTTCAGAATTTAATTGCTCTTAAATTTCGTTTGCTTTTTTTCCCATTATTCCCCATACACCGCGTTAACAATCCACGAGATAATACATTATCAAAAACATTTGTATCTTTTAAGGCAAGAACAAAGGCCGCAGTCATCCCCATATCGACCCAACAGCTGTACAGCGGTTACGAGATTTTTACAGGCCGTTCAATCAGCGCTTTTACCAGTTGACCGGTATGGATTTTGGATGGTCTTAATAACGGCCAATGATGACTCTATTTAAAAATAGAAAAACATATCGTACAGCTAGCCCAATGCAACGCAGTCAATTTTTAGCATACTTCATTATTACTGTACAACAAACTGGCATAAGGTTTAGTTATTAATATACATTTGTATAGTAAACGATTAGTGATTGCCAGTTATAAAGATAATACTCTTAGCTAATTTGATTTTTTAAAAAAGCTTGCTACGATGATTCTTTGTAACAATTTCTTTATCCTTTTTAATTCATTGGCGACGAACGAGGAAATTCAAGTTATGAAATTTCCAGTAACTTCGAGCATATATTTTGGTAGTCTGTTATCAGTTCCCTCGTCACACATATAAATATATACCTGTACCATAAGCATATACTATATTCGACGTAATAAGTCTCGAAAAGTTCGAAGCCTGTTTTACCTTATGAACAAATACGCGACTATGATTATATTTTATTCGATCGTTCACTTTTATTAATCAGTAGCGCCATTTCTATGCAATTTCTATGCGTACAAAACGTTGACACTAACCACAGAATAAGTATCATATACCTCTAGTCGCAGTACATAGGGTAGACATACAATAAAATTGAGGGGTGTTCATTGGATTATGATATAAATGAAAGATGGGTGTAACGGGTGTACAGATAATTTTCTATTTTTTTTGTTGTGAAATGTATGCGACTCTCAGAAAGAATCTGACTAATCAATATGCCGATGAGATAATTAATGATATTGAGGGCTAGTGCATATCACGTTATCAATACGTACAGAGTGAAAGATCATTGTAATGATCTCTCATCGAAAAGTGCAGCACGCATTGAAAGTGCACGGTGTGACGAGTAAATTCGGCACGATGCTTTTGCTCAAGACATATATCTATATACATAGTGAAATATATATATACACGTATGCATATAACGTGTAAAGAATAATCGTCCACAAGACGAAGTCCTGAGGACGGACGGGATCGTGTAATTATAATTAATTAAATGAAATTAAAATTAAAAAAAAGAGGACAGTGTAAAAGGAGCAATATCGTATTTATAAATATATTGTATTAACGATAATATGATTAATTGATCAGTTTATCTGTGTTTTTATTATTACTATTATATAGCTTTCGTTACTCAATAATTGTTTATACTTGATAACAATTATGTTTAATCAGAAAAAACATTTTTGATTCGGTACTTGTAGTTGTTATAGTATTTTGGAAACCGGAATTATGTGGTTGCAGGTCATTTTCAATAGTTATCGGTTGAGTCATGCTTTTTTTATTATTCGGTTACCCAATATGTAACAGGCTTAACCGAATTATCTTTTTATCTTCTATTCTTTTTATTTATTCCTATTCTTATTGTTAATACCCTTCAATCGCTTAGTAACTGGAACAACGAGAGAGCGTCATGGCGACGTTTGCTTAAAATATTTAAATGTTTTATTGTAACGGCCCAACATCATATAGACGTAAATAGCAAATTTATTGTTATCGTCGATCTTGTTCTTGTATATGCTCAGTTCTTTTTTTGTTATCCCTCTTTTATTTGATTTCTCTTTTCATACAAAAATTATCACAGTATTTTTAAACTTAATATTTATATATATATATACATATAGATGCTGCCAGTGAAGCAAGTTTGCGCCATTCTAACGCAACACTCCAGAGTCACCCGGTGTTACGGGACTCTTCTTTTTTTCTTTCAATTTTCTTGCCTCTCTTTCGCTCTACCGCTCTGCCGTATATTCTTAGGGCACACTTGGACATTTATATTTATACAGGACAGTCGGCCGACGCTATGACAATGGAAACAAGAGAAAACACTGCTAACAAGAAGTGATAAATACGTGACGCCAAAGGGCGTCGCGACGTCCTAATCAACTGAGGTAAGTACTTGAGTAACGTTATATTCAGATACTATAATGGCGCATGTAAAAGGAAACACTAGAGACGAAGAGTACAATGATACCTATAATAAAATAAACGATATACAATTATATATAACCTACAACGAATTACGCATAAATATTCTTTAGATCAGTACTGCTGCCGGTAGTTACTCTGTTTTTATTTTTTAACTTACTTCCAAGCATCGGCTAGAATTATCTACACGCTAGACGTTCAACGAGTCGAATCAGCCAGTGACATTGAAACTAACGAGTTTTCTTGAAATTTTTACATTTTCATACAATTCATTATCGACCGATATATCATTCTGTGATTAATTACATTTATCTCTAATTGTGCTGGAATCTTATATACCGTTTCTAATGCCATTATCGACAGTGACCAAATGGTCATTTTAAATTGCTTGAGAAGAATGTAAGAATGACCCTTTACTCCCCATTTAAATATATTTAATTCATATTGAATTATTATTCCTCCCTTCGATACTCTTCGAACACCATTCAAAGGAATGACCCTCTTCGTCAGTAGGATCATGAAATTATGTTATTTACAAGTCGATCCCTCAAAATCTGCCATCGACATGAAACAATCTATTTTACATCCTATCTAACAAACAACGCTGTTCATCGTTATTACCGATTTCTCCTATACTTGGAACTGTATTCGTAATTGATTCGTGCTTCATGCCTAATTGTGTTGTTCTCTATACTCTATTTTGTTTACATAATTGCCATACGAATAGATCAATTTGAATTGGATATTATATATGTTCGCAGGATGCAAATATAAATCAAATCAAAGCGAATCGATAGCAAAGTGTACTTGTACTGAACTTGGCAGGTACCACAAAAATCGTGAAAATAAAGTTTTCATCGGACTTTCATGAAGATTCACGAATACTCACGATTCACACTGTGAAAAAGACATTTTTCAGTATCCATAAGTAGAGCCAATTGTCGTTGCGCTGAGAGACTCCAATATCGAGAAGCTGTTCTCTCTGTTTTCCTTGAGAAAAAAAATGTCTTTCCTCCACAGGAACTTCCTTCCTTTAACAACTTTACAAATTTAATACCGTTCATTGTATACGTGCATCGAGTGCACCCTGAACTCGGACGGATCGTAACGTCCACTGGACGTCTTGATGTATATTGAGAAACGTCCTATGCCGGTGGCACGTCTTGTTTTAATTGCTTGAAGTAACCTCGTTCCTTGAGCAGATCGTCGAGCGCCTCCTGGGTATAATAAACGACAAAGTCAGTAGGAGCGACGCCCTCGAAAACGGCGTACACCGAGGGTTTGAGATTATAGAAGAAGAGGGGTTGTCCTCGAGCAGCAAAGTCCTTTGTCAAAGTCTCGATGACAGTAGCAGCCGTGAAATCGGCACCATAAATATGAGAGCAATCGATGACGACAGGCGTCTCGACGCTACCTCCACGACGGCTATACTTAGTCACCAGGTTCCGGACGTAATCCACCGATGGAAATATTAGGCAACGATCGGGCGTGAGCATTAGGTACTCAATGCCACGACACGTCTAAAAAATTGAATAGAATTGAAACTCAATCGTGATCGGAGACAGTTAACTTTTTTCTTAATCATGTATATACTTACCAGGAGTTTCTCTACAGAGATCTTAGGCCTTGCCGCATGATACAGAATGAATAGTACGTTAATTCCAATACCGCAGAGAATTCCAATTTCCAGCTGAAGTACCAAACAGGCTATGAATGTACCCAGACCAGGTATAAGATCGGATTCTGAAAAGACGATTTTACCAGCATATAAAAAGTGTTTCAAATAAAGTCAGCGCAATGCCGGACACGTGTATCGTCGACGTGTACTTTTGGCAGGTTAAACATTATGTACAATAAGTATATGTAAATATATTAACGCACGCGATTCAGTAAGCATTTCACATTTGATAGATTAGTCTGATTGACCAATTGGTCTCTGTATCTCAAGGAGATCCTGTCTACACTGGATAAATGGGTCTCGTGACTTTTCACGACTATGTCATCGATGTTTCTTTTTTTATTGAAATTTCACAAGTCGGGCGTGTCATTACTTATTAATGCGCATCGTTATTATTCCGCCACGGTCGTTTACCTTGGTTCAAATTCAAGAAGCCCTTCAGCTAGTCGCGCGATGCCAGGCGTTCCACTTTGCTATCGATTTTATATGGGGTCTCTCTTTTCTTTTTGACTTACTCAAGATCTTAACGCATATATAATACGTAGGTGGGTCGATCATGTAACGTGTTATGAAACTAATGGATTTCGGTCTGAACAATTCGAAAAAACGTTCAATGAATCTCTTGAAGCTGTCACTTATCGGGCGAGAAAGCCGTTTCAGTTGATTGGTTACTTAATACTTTTTTTTATAAAAGATTAACTTCTTACTTTTCGTTCTCCACATTGGCTTTACAACCCTGACCTCCACCATGAAGATAACAGCAGCAATGATGATGGCTGCTAGAGAGGCTCTTGGTATATAGCTGAAATATGGCGTTAGGAACAACAGTGCCAGTATTACTAGAAGACCTGTAAGCAAATAAAAAGAAGTGTTACAATGTTCAGTAACAAATATTTACACAATAAAGAGCCAAAGCGTATGCTAATAATTAAAATGATATTCTGACGTTGCGGTAACTGTGATATTTGACAAAATTCTAAGTGTTAATTAATTCACGGATTTTTTTTTTTATTTACCCGTATACAGGCCACCCATTGGCGTACGAACGCCAGATGCATTATTCACGGCACTTCTACTGAGAGATCCAGTTCCGGGGAAGGATTGAACAAACGAATTGCCTATATTTGACATTCCAATGGCTATCAGTTCCTGGGTAGCGTCCACGGACTTTCCATTGGCTGTAAATGATTAATTAAAGTCAATTCTAGTACACGGATTGACATAAAGAGCAATGAGTTTCTTGTCGATGCTTAAAAGCAAATAAACAAATTAATGCTATGATTAATACAGTCATAGAAAGATCAAAAGGAATGATCAGTCTCACCGAAAGCCTTGCAAATGGCAACGTCCTCCATCAGGGAGATAAGAGGCAGAACCAAAATCCCGCTACCAAGATTCGAACACATCTCCATGAAAGAGACCGTAGTGTTATCGTCCTTTGTGTATCCGAATGGTGGTAATTGTACAGCAGGCATGCCACCAGGTATGTGACCTAAAAATAGGATATAATGTACTTATAATAAATCTTATCTAAACAGGTCAATTGATTTATCCATAGATAAAACTAACCGATCAACTTGAATGGTGCGTTATTAGTGAAACTGTATCCCAGGATGCCGCACACGACGACAAGTAAGGCATTTCGCGAGGTGCCTGTCAGCCATAAGACCTTATTTACAATTCTGTGTTTCGTTGTACGTAGTTCCTCTTCTTCGGGACCGACTGTGATAGAAGCCACGATCTGCATATTTTAATAAAATTCTAAATTTTCATATACGACTTCTATCGCTCTTTTCTACTTGATCATGTAAATTGAATGTACCCTAAGTATTAGAAGCACAGCTATACAGGAAGCTCCAAGCGTAGCATCCCAAGCGGAAGTGTTGTGAATATTTTCAGATATACTTTTCCACATCTGTATGAACGTAGATCCTTGAGCAGTGATACCCAAAATATCTTTAATTTGGGATGACACTATTATAAGGGCCACTGCCGAGGTGAAGCCAGAGCTTACTGGACCAGATACAAAATCTATTAAGAATCCTAAGAAGAAGAAAAAAATTTTATAAAGGCAATATAGTCAGACGCCGTCTGACTAGCTTAAAGGTATAACTACTACGGAGTCACAATATCGCCATGATGAGTCTCGGTCGATTTTCTCAATTAAAATAATATTAAAACTATAACCACGATTCTGACTACAAGTACTGCCAACCTACCAAGGCCAAATATGCCCATAAGTAGCTCCACGAGACCAGCCAAAAAACAAAGAAGCACAGCATGTTGTGCAGGTGAGTCCAAATGGGCTACAGTTTGGTAAGTTAATAAGGAGACTATGGCAGTGGGTCCCAGAGGTATATCCTTGCAGGATCCAAATATGATGTAGATGAAGCATCCAAGAAAGCTGCCATACAATCCATACTGCAAAAGAGGCAAATGGTGAAGTATACAATTTAATGTTCAACCTTAACTCTAGAAAGATAACCTTTTCTAACCTACGTTAAGAATTTATTAGGCTTGGCAATGAAATTTACGTGGATTCTCTTTCCAAGATTAAATAAAAGTTGTCATAAAGCTTTTCGTTCTTTTATCTCAATAATTCCAGTCATAAAACGAACCTCAGGCGATAATCCAGCCACGTTCGAGTAAGCTAACGATTGTGGAATGACAGTGAGTCCTACTGTGATACCAGCTACTAGATCACCTAGTGCATCTTGCCCGTTGTATCTTGGCAACCATCTCAATACAGGCAGTCTCTTGTACAAGGTCTTCTTAGTGCAAACGGCCTTGGCGCGTCGCGACGCATAGCGCACGATTGAGTCGATTGCGCCGTTTTTCTGTTTCACGTCTTCATCCCCTGGTTCCTCCACCACTGTTAAAAATAAAAAGATACCTCGTCAGTAATATTGATTTGATCAAGGCAAAATGAAAATAAAGAAAATTAAAGGAATTTAAATACATTTTCGTAATATAGTAAAACAATACATCTTTTTTTTTTTAGCTAATATTATCTCTCTTCTCTCGTTCTCTTTATCGTGCGTTTTTTCTATTCATTTGTAAAATCTCATTAATTCAAGAGTTACGCCTTATTATATAATTAGCATGTAGTACGACGGAAGGCGAACCAGTTTCCTCGCAGGAAATGTAAACTGGAATCGAAACTCTGCAGAAATATGAAATGCTAATTTAATGAGATTTAAATTTTGTCTGCACTCTGAATCGTATCTTGTGCGCACGTGTTATGTATATGTGAAATACAATTCTCTTATCAGATATTGTAAAAAATACTTTTTTTTTTTTGAAGCTACCTGTAATCTGTGTACACGGAGTGAGTAATCTTTTTCGTCTCATTGGATAACTGCTTGAGGAATAAATTGAATAAGAGACACAAGTGCTTCGCGTGTTTACATTCGTATTATCACTTCGCACTGTACAGTACATATACAGTCTGTTCTTACTTACTCTTGTGACATCCTGTCAAGGCGTGCGAAAAGAAAAATGATTTTATAATATTTATTTAGTTTATTTGAGCCGGGCAAATCGATTCTAATATTAAAATAATTTAATAAGATTATGTATATCTATATATTTTTTACCAAATAAAAATTCATTCACGCTAATATAAATGATACTGTTTGCAGAAGACGATTACGATAATTTCAAAAATACCCAGAATGGCCTTTATAGTTACAAATTTGTATTACTAATAAAATATATCCTTCTATATATTATTGTTGCTATACAGCTATTTAATCTTACAGATGAAGTCGGATGATCCTTGTATCTCGCGATGTGGTCCATGCGAGTTATTAAGTGTCTGCGATCCATTCGAATGGCCAAGATCGAGACTTCCATGTGATCTACTCAGAGCATGATTCACGTATCCTCCAGTGCCCTTACCAAGCCCATCATCCCCTACGCTGTCGTCGGCCTTCATTCTGAAAAAAGAGTATGGTCGCAAAATTTAAAATTCCCGCCACAGGGTAAACAGGTTTTTCGTCATTTTTTAAATACACTTCAAAGATTTACAATATATTTTTTTTCATACAATAAAAATTTTCATTTCAATAAAATTTTTTTTTCATTTCAATAAAAATTTTCGAAAGCAAATCTTTCGACGTTCGGAAATCATATTTCTCGTTCCGGCTTATTGACTTTTCGATAAGTCGCTAGTCGCCATATTGTTGCGTCACTACTGACAATTTACGATTGTCTCGTGACTGTAAATCAGGCGGGAAATACGAACGTAGTATTAATTCGACCATGAACCCTACTTATTTGTATCAGAGCAATCAAAACGGGTCATTCTTCTCTTGCGCGATTGACAATCCGCCATTAATATTGTCGTTTAAGCCTTTATTTATATTGAAATTAATATAAATTTATATTGCACAGGTCTTTGAAAATTTACGTACGATTCTCATGTGATAAATCATATATGACATAAGGCATATCACGTTTTATAGGAAAGATAAGCGTTATTTTGTCATAGACACCCGAATGTTAAGGATTCTCAAAAATTCACAATGCACCTAACAAACGTATGACAATTGAAAATCTCGTCGCTGAAACGTCGAAATTGATTAACGCTATACGAATTATTTTTATTTGTCTGCTAGATAAAATTTAAATTTAAAAATATCAATGCTAACAACTTTTCACGCCATTGACTGCTTGAAATAAGATATTTAAGGTTAGTTTACATTTTTCGGTTCAATGCACGCGACCAGTGTATTTGAATACCAAAATCATATTTACAATGAATAATTTGAATAACTAATGACAATATTTGGAATTTAGAATTGGGCTGGTAAAATTGACTATATATATATATTGACTAATATTTTCTAAACGATCGCAACTTCAGATACCTAGCATTCAAAAAATCTGAACAAATTTGGTGTGACTTTATAACCCTCAAAACAGCCGTTACCCTGAAAATTCTTCGAGGAGTTTCCTCAAAGTAGCCACTGCGTAAGTGAAATCGTTTCCGAAATAGCCCAACGCCAAATTTACATAAACAAACACATATATAAGCACACACGGGACCATTAACAGTAACACACCAACTAAAATTGGCCGTGAATAGGTGAAGCAAGGTGGCACCATTAAAAAAAATGAAAGTTAACGTCGTAAAATTGTTATTATCTCGAATTTCGCATTATTTCATTTGTTTAACAAGACAAGACTGCGTAGATTAAAAAAATTATTCAATCGCGCCACTTTTTCATTTTCATCGCGTCACAATTTAATATACACAGCTAAGAAGCAATTAAAAGCTAATCAACATTATCGTCATAGAAATTCAAAGAAAATACATTCAACACTGTTTTACGGCTAAACTCTAAAATATCGACCATTAAAAATGGCAATCCATTAACCAAAGACTCGTAAAGTCGAAAAACCCATACGCACTGCAACATGGCCGCCGGCAAATCGAGTACCGCTTATCTATGAGTCATTAAAATAGAAAAGAAAATAACCTAGAAAATTGGTTACGCACATTTAACTCGAATTAACGTTTATGAAAATTCCAGATAAGCTGATAGGTGAAATAAAATATCCCCATGCAATTGCAATGGCTAAAAATTCACGTAATACGGAAGGAATTCAATCTCTAATATTTATTGCAAAGGCCAAACTGAACGAACCAATAAAAATTGCCGA
The DNA here is from genome assembly GCA_030142375.1 of Calameuta pallipes. Taxonomy (NCBI): domain Eukaryota; kingdom Metazoa; phylum Arthropoda; class Insecta; order Hymenoptera; family Cephidae; genus Calameuta; species Calameuta pallipes. The sequence goes on along the minus strand of JARQSW010000561.1, from coordinate 1,014,593 downwards.
CCTTAATAAATCCGGTAGCGTCCTCTGACTTGATAAAAATGAATAATGAAGAAAATCAAATACATTCTGCATATTTTTATCGTAAATATGTATTATCATAATTAAACGAATGAATCGGCCATTATTTTGTTTCATATACATATATACATACACGAAGACCACGTGTCGTAAGACGAGGCTGCGACAGAGTCAGATGCAGAATGACAGAGAGGCTCCCTAAGCGTCGTGTTTCTCATGCGCATATACATATAAAAGTATGTCGAAGTCTCGAGACTGGAGTCATGTGAGCGATACTTTTTACACTCATTATACTGGACTACGCTTACCTGGCAATGAATAATAATATCATTCAAAAACAGATCTGTAAACGCGTGTCGGTCATGTGATGTCAAAAGTGGGCAATCCTGATTTGGCAAAAGCAATTTATAGCACCGATTGAAATTGCGTCTTTGATGACATCTTCGGTATATAAGTATTACCCAATATATATATATATATACGCAATCAGAATTTTCCTCGATTTTAGCATTGTCACTTCACCGAATTAAACGTCCATATGCCTGACGTCGCATCTGATTAATTTATCATCAATAAAATCCAAAGACAATTTTTGGTTTGTGCACAAAAATATTAGACACAGCTGTCATAAATTTCCTTGAAAAAAAAAAAAAAAAAATTCAAAGAGCAAACCAAAGCCTCGTTTCCCAGCGGCCATCGAAATGATAATCATGGCGACTGTAAAATTTGACCGCAATTCTTCTTGTCTCGAAGGACGATTCTGCAAAGCTCGTCATGGCCTTATTGATCTACGTCACTGATATACAGAGTTATTCAGGACTACTATACCATAGGGGATAAGAGTGTCTGTCGGTACAGTCAGCTTCGAGTCGGGCGACATTCCTGAATCATCCTGTATAGTTTTACCCACGTAATGCCAACTTCGAAATGATTAACGCATTGTCAGCAGCCATGATACACATAGATATTTTTTCAGTACAGCAGGACAAGGCAACGCGTCCTGGGGCTGGAAGTAAACGGTAAACAGATAACTGAGGCGAAAGCTTATTAAGACTGTCAGAGAGGTTAGGTGAAGATTTTAATCAATTAAAATGCCTACGGGAGATATTTTTGACTGAAATTATCAGTACCGAGGAACTAGTCGTTTCACTCAAGCGCGTACAGGCAAACGAGAAGTAAATAAGACATTGCCGATGAATTTTGAAACGCGACCATGGTAAACTAGTCCAAGTACGAATTGGCGGTAACTTCAAAGCACTAATTATATATTTTTATGACAATTTTAAAATGAAGATAATTTCTTTTTTTCTGAGACATCATTTGAATTTCCATTGTTCGATCGGCTAGTACCATTTGGAGCAACCTACATTATTATTATGAAAATGATCATGACTGCAATACTGCATGACATAAAGTGACAACGGTCAATCTCTTTAAACGGTAGTACAGTTTACTCAGTTTCTTACAAATTTCTCGCATTTCATCAACTTATGTAATAAACGATCCGGCTTCGTGCAGTAATGACAATAAGGACGAGTAAATTATAATATTTGGATTTTATAATGATCCTGTTGAAATATTCGTTCATCGATCTTACTTGAGTAATTATTTTTAAAAGATATTTAACGAGAGCTTCGTTTGAGTGTACTGTAGAGCATTGCTTTGAAAAGCAAATGTTGGGTATAAACAGCCGAGTGTATTCCTGGATAAATTAAGTAATCTTTCGTAGAAATTTAATCAAATTGTTCCTTGAGGCATACCGAAGAAGAGTATAATAACACAGAGTTAACTAGAGCATTAAATACTTTTTGAAGAGCATACCAAGAGTTCACGTTCAACTTGAGTATAAGGGACATTGTAGAAGCGGATGCTACTTTTGCCTTATTTGCAAATTTATTGGTCGCTTCAACGAATGCGACTTGATTGGGAAAATCTTACTCCTAAATAATTGTATTGGTTAACACGTTGTATTTTAACAGGTTGAAAGATCCTATCAGAATTTTTTATCTCTAGAGTTTCGAGCGAATACGAATTATAACAATATTTTTATCAATGCTATCAATGTCTAATTCGATTTTACTAATTGTTTTAGCCCCGAGTATTTCTAGTGACTTCTAATCGATTGTTACACTTTACATTATTTAGATGTTCAGAAGCTTCAAATCGCTTTCAGTTCTAGAGATACAGACAAATGATCGAACTCGGATGGAATTAGTTTCCACGTGCACATCAGATATATGTATGTATATTCTCAAGCAAATAGTCAATGTATAGGATATGTCAGACACGGCGATCGAAATACATATTTCCGTTACGACTATTTCTAGTCACGATCGCACGTCGCGTTGTTGAAAGTTTTAGTTCTTTTGATTATAAATTATTTTTCTATTTTCTCCTTTCCAAATAGAAGCTCCCGTCCTTACTTCGCAAGATTTTATGCGTTTCACGATGCGTCACGTGCATAACGGTAGGACCGATCTAGGTGTAGAGCTATGTACCGGGTGGTTACGTAAGTAAAGTGAAGATATTGAAATGACTAAACACCTATTATTTTATGTAAGACGTGGGGGTTTCGTAACTTTTCAGATTTTATTTGTAGTGCGCGCCACGGCGATCAATACAAGAAGCGAACGCTCCTTTGCTTTTTCCATGCGACAGTAGATAAATAATACACGGATATAATTCGTTAGGTAGTAACAAAGGAAAGCAAAAAATTCCATTCAATGAATAAAGATTAAGCACAATCGTACCATCAGTTATTATTTCGTTAAATAGTATTAATCGTTAATCATCGATCAAGCCGTTTCGTCATGCCTTTCGTACCCTGTCAGCGTACAGTCCTGATATAAATGCCCCTACAATAAATTAGCGTCATAAAAGCGATGGCGCAAGATCATGAAAACTGTCACTGAATTCCAAGAATCGTTCAGGAAATTAACAGTACACAGTGTCATAAGGACAAGGAAAGCAGGACCGAACGTACGCAAGTAAAAAGGACAGGAAAATATATTTACACAATTGGAATTTTACAACCGTTTCTAACCTGCGACACTCGGTGATTTCAAAATCCGCCTTCCGCCAATTCGTAGACGCTTAGGATAGACTTACGCGCACTGTCATGTTGCTTTTCAAAATCAAGCATTGCTGATCGACAAACGAATAATTGCGAGTGACATTAGTCGAACGAAATATCCATTCGTGACTACTAGCTAATTTCCTTCCTTCCTTTCTTTATGGCTGCATCCCCCAATGGGGGACATGTGCCAGTTGCTAGCTAATTTCAACTGCCGTCCACAGACAGCGTTTGTTGTCTTCTGCTAGAGTGGAACGCGAATCGAACTGTCTTCTACCAGAACGGAACACGAATCAAAATGTCTTCCCCTCGTGGCATTTCCAGTTAAGCGTCCCCTCTGGAATTTCATTGTCATTGAAATCACGACCACCATCATTGTTTTATTATGATTAATCGCCTCCATAAAGATTTATTGATTTTTCATAGTTGACGGTAGCAAATTTCCGTTGCACCAATGAATAATAGACGCCATGATCTATGAGCGGGAAATTTGAATAATCAATTTCATAATATTACATCATTTTACTGGTAATGACTCTAGCTAAACTGCGATCGAAGTATTGTCGAGTGGATTAATATATTGTAGGAGGTCGTAGTTGCACGCATATGTATATATAGAATAAAATTGTACGCTCAAGACCAAGTGGGATACATTTAATATTTACAGCTGAGAACCGACACTAGACATATAACGTTACGCTATAGGGAATACAGTGTTGTTTAAATATTGACGAAAACATCAAAGCGACTCAAAGTGATTCAATCGTCATTATAATCATCCATCGCCTGTCGTTTGAGTCATAATCGCTCCAGTAATTTTACCATAGCAATGAGCCAACGGAAAAAAAAAAATTCTTGGCATCTTCTAAAGTCAATGGCTGCAAAAATTAATTTGTTAAGTTTTCACGTAAGCATTGGTATTGCATATATAGTTATCGACGCTAGTCAATGCGCAGCATGTAAAATGCTAATTACAGTTCGTGCAATTACCTTACGCTTGTAACAGTAACGGTCGTGATTACGAAAGACAATGGCGATAATTCCTTTAGAATTTGCTTGCACGAAGTAAAATAAATTTCGTCTGCATTTCTATTGTCCTTTCTATTTTCCATTCGTTCCATTTATCTGTACGTTTATTTCCTTCGCGTTAATCAACGTTCAAGGATCACGGCGTCGTTCATGAATTTTACGAAAGGTCACGGAAACGAACGAATGACTTCTAACGACTGTCTATTGTCGGCTAGAAGAAACGCGAACGTGTTCGACATTAATTTCGCGTCTAACAAAAACGGTGCCACGCGTCTCGCAAAGTAGTAATAAAAGAATCGATAGCGCAATTCGATCGGCCCATTATATACTATCAAGAGGATTCGATCTGCTTATTATGAGAGCATTCGAACGAGGCTAACTGTTAATTCACGAGAATAAATCAGATAATTATTCAAAAATCGAAGTATACGTATAGACGTTAAATAAAAAACAAGTCAAAAATAAATAAATATAAAAAATCCCCGATCTCAAAAATCTTTCTCAATTTTTCGATAAATTCAAAACGGAAGTATCTTATCACGTATCGTACGTGAAATCTTATTTAATAACTCGCAGATTAAAGAGTCCTATAAAATGAGCAATATATATAGAAACTAATCATGTGCATGCGATAAAACTTTGATCCATTCTTTATCGGACATAACGATAAAATGTCTCATACAACTACATTGTCGTACAAATCTTAATCTTACAACAATATCATTTAACGCTCGCAAAACACAGTAATAAATAAATATTGATCGCTTCAAAAGATAACATTAAAAATTTCCCCATCTCTTACCTATAAATTCGTATCGATCCCTCTCGACGTCTTTGACGATGAAGCCACGGTTTTTTGTAAAAAATGTTTTTTCTCCAAAATTCGTAACTCAATATCAAACTCGTCCTAACGTTAAATACCGAGGTAAATTTATTAGTTTTAAATTCGACCTATTTAACCATCTATTATCAGTATAATTATTGTTATTATCACTACAAATATTATTACGTAGATATCATCTGCACTTCACGATCATGTTTAATGAAAATAAATTCGAAAAAAAAAAATGATAAAACTCAAAAATTTATTTCAAAACAAATTTGTCCCACGAGCATCTCGCGAAATTCCAATCCGAGTATCTATGACGTCAATACGTCTGTCGAGCGTCGCGACGGTTCCACAAGCTATAGAAATTCCAATGATCTCTTCCTAGATCGATGAGTCTCACCTCGCACTCTCGCTGCAGAATGGAAACAGAACGGACCGTCCGGGCTTGTATCCTCGCGTCGCGATTCTCCACCGCTAAGAAAACTGAGTTCACGCAGGTGCGCGCTTCGCCATATAAACGACAGAGCAGTTCCCCACGTGTTTCCTTGTATCTTGAGGCAACCCCCCGTTTCTGACGTCACTGGTGAACAAACCAATCAGGACGGTGACTTACGGCATATTTACATAGCAAGCTACTGGCTTCTTAATGGGCCGTAACGATCATGATTTGACGAACCGTTGACAAAATCGCACGATTGAGTTACGAAATTTTTCAAAAAAATACTAAACAAATATTTTACACCACTTGATCCGACATCCGATCAACACGCAGATCCAAATTTTCATGACAAGAAATATTTTACACTAAAAGTCAGCAGGCTGCTTTCGTCCCCCCACCCTCAAACACCCAAAACAATCACAAGCTGCAGGTAGCCCAACGTCTGTAAGACGTGATTTCCGGTTATGTTATTAAATACGTCATATCCTCTTACCACTGAACCCTGAATCCGCAGAGTAGATACATCTTTGAACGCCTCTTTGATGTATACACGAAAAAACCTTGTTTCCCGGGAAAATTATAGAAATATATTTTCACTTAATCCTTATGACGGCAATACAAGTTTCTCCAACCAGGAAAAGGTGATTGGCTTCGTATGAAACATGTGGCAGTTCTTTGAACACGCGTGACGTATCTTCTTTTACACATATTGACACTCCCTACGATTTTTAGTTTTACATAAGTCGATATATGTATATATTGCAGTACGTATAGTGGGCCGAGATATAAAAATATATATACATCCTCGATTATATGTTGGTAGTTTCGGTTTGACTATATACAGTCCTGGTTATCAGTAACTCCTTACTTGACTATGCATAAGAGAAAGGTGCACGATACACTGTAAGAAAAAAATAATAGATCCTTCACAACTAACAGCAATAAATTAAATTATCAGTTAGAGATCTTCTGGATCGTTCGTATTATAATGATCGTACCGAGGGATCGAACGCAATTACAAATACAAAAAATTCGTCGACTTCATGCAAGCGCGCTCGATAGGACTTGCTTATGCGATTACAGTAGCGAACTTGACCACGAACGTGGCCGTGAAGTTACGCCATTCAACAAAGTCATACACAGGTACTTAACGTGTACAACAATAAATTGTCATTGTACGAAGTTTATCTTGAGCAGTACAATTAAAATCTAAATAAGGCATCTAATCGTAGATTAGTCGAATTAAGAAATAGATCTATCATAATTAAATAAAATATGCCGTTGATAAAGAATTAATTCGTGACGCGACAAAAGTAGTGTTGCGTAATCGAATTTGTTATAATCAACGAATACGTGGCACTGGAAGTTACGTGGGTTACCTTGGTATAAAATTTTTAAAGGAGTCGTGCGTGAGAAAGATCCTTCGATAATGAATTGTGGCAGTTGAAATAAAAAAAGATTAAAAATTTTTCTACGAGTCACGTGACAACGGGCGTCTCAAATTTTCTGACCTTGATAACAATTCTTCGTGTAGTGCGCGATTTACGCTCTTAGATTGTATCGATTTGATTAGAATTTTTGCATAACAATTATTCATCCGAAACAATCGTCGTATCATCGTTAACGCACGTGACAGTAACTCCTTCTGGGACGCTTTCGAATCATTGGCGTAACGAATCGTGTAAATATTTTCCAACACGATTCAAATGGCATTACCGTTTACAGAGCGAAGGAAAAAAAATCTCTCTAATGTGTTATCGTCGACAGTTATCTTTACAGCAGTGCTTTTCCGTAGACTTTAATTTATTTGGCGCTGCCTCGTCCAGGGTGCCTGCAGATAAATAAATAATAATCGCGTGTGTCAAAGTGATAAATCAGTTTATCAGCAAGAACGAGTAACGTGGGCTTTGTGTGGTTTATCTCAAAATTGTAGGTACTTACTGATTTTCTATTTTCAATTTTAAAATTAGTCATTCCCTCGGGTGTCGATGGGAACGATCTAAATTTTTTTAACGTCTGTCTTATCTCGGTGACCTTGACATATTTGAGAGAAAGGTTCGTTATCGTGTTAATTTATTATGGTTGTCTTATTTGTAGTTTGCGTCATGATTTTTCCTACTGTCCAAACAATCTAACCTACAATTCACGTCTAACGATACACAGCCGTGACAATGAAAAATACTTACAAGTGTATACATTCTTATGAAAATGAATATTTATGAAAAATTTTGTAATTGCACTATTCATTATGACCTTCATCCTCCTTAATGTCTACCGGCAGGTGCAGCGGCAGATGCAGTTGCATCAATTTCTAGGAACCTTCGTTCCAATTGACTATTGTTTTTCAGCAATGCTCCTGCAAGAATGTCTCACTCGACCAGTTAGTAAATTTTTTAATTTGACTTTGATAACAAGTGGTATAGTAGACGTAAACAAAAATTAGCAAATTTACTTTTTCCTCGAGCTAAACAAATACTGAACACCGTTTTACCGATATCTATGATTTATCTTAAGTGCAGATCGTTAGTGGATCCCAGAGAGATTTCACTCGGATGCTGTGTCAGCATGCGTTATTGGTAGACGAAGCGCGTGACATGAAAACAACTTGGCACGTGCTTGCTTTATCATGAATGTAGCAACACAGTAAAACGTTATTAGAGAACTTAATTGAAAGCAATTAATGGTTAGTTTAATCCGGAGTGTATACGGTTTAGCTTTGGAGGCAATGATACGTCCTTCGAATAATGTTACTTTCAGTGGTTGGTACGGCGGAGGGATATCGATATATTTTATGAGATTTTAAAAGCCCGCCATTTTTTTTTTATTGCATATGTTTATATACCGAATGCTATTTTGTAATTAACAATATGCTTTCACACGTGACACATTAACGCCAGAGTTCACGAAGGATAACTGATGCCGTGATCTAAAAGTTTTAACCAAAAAATAATACGTTATCAGCTCACGTGAGAAGAAGTCGGATTAAAAAATTTTGGAAATAATAATGCCTCAGGTGTTTTCAAGCTGGCCAATAAATGACGTAGTTGAAAGGTGAGTGGCATTTTGAATAACTTGTTTGAGATCCACTGTTAAGCAGTCTAACGTCCTTTTTGTATTTTTTGATGTAGTACAGTCATGTGACTCCTTTGGCGCTGCGAGCGTTTGCAGGGATTCTGAATGTCCTGTGTCGTCTTATGACTATTGGCTCTGCCTTTTCTAAAGGACGATGCTGATTGGTTCGCAAATAGAATGCTATATCAAGGTGCGTTCAAAAGAGAAGATTTCATGGAAATACGTTCGTCTATATTAACACTGTATAGTATTTATGTGTTGCATGTGCTTGAGAATTAAGTACGATTCAGGACGAATATAAACAGAAGCAAATATGAGCAGAAATAGTTGGTGATAGTTTATTACGCAACATTGACAAGTAGTATTATTATGTGACCTTTCATTCTTTTTTAATACGTCAAAATCGTACCTAATACTTTTCAAATGATTTTCTAGATGACAATAAAATTTTTCGGATTTTCTGGAAATTCGAATAAGTAGGCCGTTTCGTTAGGCAGGGTTTTTTGTATCTGGAATAAATAGTGCATTGAATAAGTTTACGTTACTTTTAATCAAGATGTTTACTATTAACTTTTAGAAAAATTGTACGTAACTATGCGTATTTATGATTGACGGAACTGACGTCATGTTCGACGATGATCTTGCGTGACTAAAGTCACGAAATAGAACTCATGACTTCGTTCACTGTTGTTGTTATTGTTGCTGATTTTTATTAGACGAGAAGCTTAGGTCAAGTCATTCCACGCGCCTGTAATAACGGAACGTTTACAGAGTGCGACAAACGCGTGTAAAAGCATGATAAATCAATCAGACGATCTATTTAATCGTAGGTCCCATGATGCATTAGTGAAAATTTCGTTGATGCTTTGAATTCCTAATGGGGTTTTGTTATTTTTCGTCGCCAATAAAAATTTATCTTCGTTAATCGGACTCAACGCCGAATTCTTTAGGATTATATCATATATAATTTTATCAAATAAATTCGACTTACGCGATCACATATTTCTACAGTTTTTTCAGCTATTATGACGATTAACCTATGGTACGTCAACTGACGAATTTCAATATCATTTACATATTACGCCAGATGCATTTGTCATTTAGAAATAGCTTAATAATTTAATTAATTCAACTAATCGGAGGAAGAAAAAACTAAACTGTAGAATACGACTCCTTTTTGATGTTAGCTGTGAATTTTTTAGCTTGTTTAACATAAAGCTCTTCAAGAAGGAATCGTATTCTACAGTCTTATCGAAGAAAGTTACAAATGGAATTAAGGTTATAACAATTTTTACACAAGATTTTGACAAGTACGTATTGCACCATATTAACGGCTTGTGATAAAAATAGAGAGAAATTTACTAAACTGACTATAAACTTACTTGAAAGTATTGTATCTTTATGACGACTAATCCAGTGTGTATTCTTCTCCTCGACAATTATATAAATTCGGTAATTCGGAGTTATGTCAAATGAGCCATGCAGATTGGCAAGGAATTCTCACAGAAGGAAAATGATTTTCACATTATTTTACGAGATAGCGAATTAACGATTTAACTATTAATACACTTGTGAAAGCGACAACAGTACTGTAGAAGGAATCATTCTGTACTATACTCGCGTCAACGTCTCTCATGTCAAGACGAAGATAAACCAAGTACGACGCGACATTTTCACGATTGGAAGCCATTATTGTTTTCGTAGCGAGTCAGTTAATGAAAACGGTCGAGTCAAGGGCTTCGTTCAAATACGCAAATAACGCAAGAATCCATTCGAATACGAGTTAAAATTTTCAGAGAAAGTACATACTCAACTGTATTACACAAAATATTTTTGCATTGTTAGTAATTCAAAGAATTTGCTATCCTACACAAATTCCCTTTTGTTCGGTTAATTGAAACGAGGTTAAACTTAGTTTGACAGAAAATATAAATTTTAAACAGTATTTTTGACAGGAGTAAATATTTTAAATTGATTTAATACATGAAATGTCTAATACACGAAGCGTTACGTATTTTGAAAATATAATATTTCTATCTAGGATACGCTAAAAATACTTTTCTTTAGTCGATTGGCATTTCAAGTACACAGAGTTTATTGAACGCAAATAAAAATCTGATTTTACGATAGTTATGATACGCGAAAAAAGTCATCGCATTGTTTGATACCAATACCGATAACGAAATGGTACGCAATTCGTCGTTCTATCATAATAATACAATAATTTAATATAAAAATAATTAACACATAAGAATGTCTCGTCATTAACAAGACGATCATTCAATCTTAATCCGAAATATGTAATGTCAAATGAAACACACTGACAACATCAATATAAAGACTTGAAAATGTTATTTGTTTAAGAAACATCAATTCGTTCCTCGTTCTAAGGTCAATTGATCTAAATTGAATTGTTATATATGGCCCAGATAGAAATGGCGGTCATGAAGAAAGCAATTTTGAATTAAGAAAACATTCTAAAATAGACGCTAACTTGATAACGTGACTCGTACTCGTCATCGATGGCGGCTGGCAGCTAAAATTAGTGGGGTGAATAAAATGAAAAACTGCTCCAGAAAATTTTTAGCCATTATCGATAATATCAAATGGAAATAGGGAGTGCTACAGTTCCACAGTGCCTATACGCGAGCCGCCACTGCTCTTCATAATTGAGCCAATACAGTTAACTGATTCAATTGGTGCGTATTTTATTTTCCGATTTATTTTATCAATCGGTAAACGTTTCAATGATGTCGAATCAATTCCGGCATTTTCGTGTTTGAACCGGTAGAATCAATTCTTTGATGAACAAGATATTCCTGTCACTCACCGTGCCGTTTGATCACTGTAGAACAAAAGCAATCAAGCACTCGTGATCCACGTTGGCTTCTCGTACGTGTATCCACATAAATAATTATATTTAATTGCTCAACCCGTTACTTTTATAAACGGCAAACAAGTAGAGACGCCACGAGAAGAGAATCTAATTTCCATCATGTATATCTGTAGTAATTATATAAATATACAGCTAAGGTAGATCCCAAAAGAACTGTAAGATTATTTCGACAAAGAAAATAATGATAAATATTCCTTCTTTATTGAACAAAATGCACATATAAATGTCACAATAGTAAAAGACTCTGAATAATCACGAGGTTCACATTTCCTTAGCTTTCATCGTGGTCTCGTCATCAGTCGATGAGTTATCATCCGATTCTAAACCATCAGTGCTAACAGCCATGTAGCACAGCAAACCCTTATCAGGAATTTTTCTAAAAGCAATGTACGCACAGCCGTCGGGAGTTCGTCTGGATACAATAGGTTCAATGGGACCAGCCCTAGGGAGTTCGGGACACTGATCGCACAGGAAATTGGCCATAGCCTCAGCCAATGGCGGTATGTCGTTTTCTGGCGGGGATTTTAAAAATACCCCATGAAGACGTCCACCTCGTGTCATTATCTTCAGCAACTGTATATAGTCATTACGATTCTTGGCTTCGTCGATTGTATCATCGGGAATACCCGCCAATCTCCGTGACCATTCCACGATTCTTACACGATCTTCGTAGTCCCAGGAAAATTCCCGGATCGAGGAAAAGAGAAAGAGGAGCCTTCGATAATAAAACCATTCTACGTACTGTTAGCGGGGAATCCCGGAACTAACACTAATCTGGTCCAATCGTAAGGCACCTTGCGTAAATCCAGACAACGCGAGTCATACGAGTTCTAACTTTATTTTACAAATAAATTATCGAACTGGACAATGAAATTATTCGCAGGATGTTGATGGATTGGACTAAAATTTCTTACCGTATGGTGAATTAAAGTGGGCGACCCTCTGAGCAATTTCACGCAGAGCTTCCTTGAACTCCGTATTGTATACCTTGGCCATTTTTCTTTACCACTGATTTCGATCCAATAATTCATACTATATGATTTTGGATTATCAACGTCAACGACATATTTCTCAAACAAATGACTGTCAGTGTCAATCATTTTTATCAACTAAGGATACGTTCACAGACCTCATCTGAGCGTACCCTAGTATCATCCGTATCTTCCTTGTGAGAATATTGATAAAAAAAAAAGACCCGACATATCAGAATTATTTCAAATCAAGTTTCAAACTGCAATCCCAGCCTACTGTGGATGCTTAATTGTCACGCGTATATACCGCAAAATTTCCAAAAAAGTATCAAATATTGCTTCAATCTAAGGGCCAAAGCACATAAGATTCCATAAGCCATAAGCATAATGCAGAATCCATAGCGCATACGCTCTTCAAAATGTCGAGTGAGCAGTGCGCGTGCGCTATGTATTCTACATTCTGCTTATAGCTTACGAAACCTCATGTGCTTCGGCCTTAAATTCTATAGATCCAGCAAACATATTATTTCAATTATTTTTATTGTTTACCCCAAAAAGCATATATCGTACCCATCTAAACACTTGTGATTCCCCAGTGATTCCAAATTCAACAGTCATGTGATTCGGCTCTTTCTTATTGACGCAATTAATATAGCAAACAGTACCTGACACGGCAGGTCGTTGCAAAACAGTCTTAACAGGCAGTCTCGACAGAAGTTTCAAGCTCAAGTCTGTCGCAGATTTTCCGGATCGTGCGATTCGCGCTGTGACAATAAAAAAAAAAAGATATTCAAAAAAGAAACAACAAAGGGTAAAGGCGATGATCTTTGGTTGATCCAGTGAAAATCGCATTATTATTATTTTCAAATACTTTTGATATACAATAATATAATAATAATAATAATAATAATAATAATAATAATAATAATCATTATTAATTAATTAGGTACAGGAACACTTTATCATTCGTGATATTAATCAATAATAATTACGTACAATTAAAAAATTATTGGCCGTGGTGCGCCGCCCTTCTGATTTGCAAGTAATATTCATTTATACCCTCGCTTAGGCTTAATCGAATCTTAAACTACTAAAAAGGCACAATTTTCCGCACCTGATAAAACATCGTTACGATCTATGATGCTAATGATCTTTTCTTGGGGGGAGGGGGGGGGGTCAGGGAAGGAAGGAGAGGGGAAGTGTCTTGCTACGTCTGGCTGCGTATAAATGCACGTATCTACGTGTTCATGCATTTCCATATCTTTCTCTCTCTTTTTCATGTACACCTTATCTCTATCACCTCTCTTGATTCTGATCAATCACACGTCGGTAATTGAACTCTGTTCCTTAATTCTCATTATTATTTCACTCCAGATTCTTCTCCGTTCCTCGTGAATTATTATTATTTTTTTTTCAGTACGTGTGTAGATTCATTGTATATAACGCTTGTATATCTGTATGTGTTTGCTCAACGTGTCACTTATAGAGTAATGTGAGGATAATATATGTTACAATGTTTCTTTCTTTCTTTTTTCGTTTTCTTTTTCAATGAATGGCTGTATCAAGTGACACGATGAAACGTGAAATTGGTGTATCCGATAATAAACTTCCTTGCGTTTTCATTTTATAATACATATGGATATATACATATACATATATATATATGATATATACGCGGATTTCGTATATATATAGATATGTATATATTTTATATACTTAAAAACTAATTTGTGATAATAATATTATTTCTATTTAAGTCTAGGGTCTACGCAGACCTTGATAAGGCGGTGAACTACGCAGGCTTTTGTACAGTCGGCTGGAAAACTATGGGAAGTCTTCGAGAAGGAAGAAATTTTCTTTTAAGATTTTCTCTCGAGGCGACGTCTGGGAGGAGGGCGGGAGGGTCCTTTAATGGATCCACGAGGTTAACCCGGGGTCGCGGGCGTCGCTTGGAAAACTTTAGTGTTCGTCGAGGACGCGGCATTCTTTTTTTTTTTCTTTTCTTTCAGAAAATTTTACTATACTCGATGGTCGCACTCGGGTTTGCGCGAACCGGAATTCCTTCTGCTTAATTATTTTCGTTCTTTATATGATTCGTGACGTATTTTATCGCGTCGACGCCTATTGTTAAATTTTAAATAAAATTTTGTTTCCTTGCTTTTCTCTCTTCTCTTCTGTCATTCATTCGCTTATTATTTTTCCGCCTAACGAACCTCAATTGCTATGCACGCTGGCGTACCTGGCTTTCGTGTAATCAGACGAGTTAGCGTCTATAATTTATCGTGTAATCAGACAAGGAGACGAGAAACTCATACACTGAGTGTATATGATTAAAAGAAAAACTATTTAAAAACTAATAAAAATATGACGATGCAGGAAAATGATTTTTTCATGCTTCAGAGACATTCGTGATTGATTTTCTATTTCGAGTTTCTCTCTTGTCTCTCACTCGAATGAATGGTGGCAGAAATATAAGATAATATGTATTCTCTTGATCGAACAAACAATGGATGTTGATACTCTCTGTATCACGATAGGCCAGATTCATTGTCATTGCCATAACTTGGGGGGTTATGCATTGTAAAAGCTGTCCAAATGGAACAAAGGATATGCTCCTAACGATCGTACATGGATCGTTTAAAAATTTCTTTTACGATCGAACGGATGTGATTTTTGTCAAAAAGTTTTGTAAAAATAATCGTCGGCAACTCTTCGCGAAGACGAATACCGGGTCGCGTTAAAACAAACGGTGCTCGCGACGAAATAAACTAATTCTTCCTCATTTTCAATTAATCTTCTACTCGAAGGCCTTGACCTGCGCCATGACCTTGCCTTCCCATAAGGGCAGAATATCTGCGTCGTCCGTGATTTCCTCTTGTATGACTTTCATATCCAAATCCTCGCACTCCGTCTTAAAGAAATACCTGAAAGTAGGATATTTGATAATGAAATTGAAATAACACACTCAATGATTATTTACAGATATAATTAAAGCTGATAAAAAAAAAAAATTAAGAGCACACTAACCGATAGCTGCCTTTCTTAGGGAGGTACTCCTTGAATTGCTTCAAGGTGACGTTGTGTCCAGGTATTTTGGTCCTGTAGGGAAACTGCTCGTCGCAGAAGCTGAACACAACGGTGGTAAAGTCGCTGGCATCCTGCCTGCTTTTTCTGAGGGTCGACTGATTCGACTGATTCGATTGGACGCAAGATTGGCCCTGGGTAGCCGGTTCGTAGGTCTGCTTGCAACTACTAGGGTATCGTTGTCTGCTGCCACCACGTGCCCTGTCCTCTTCCATTAACCTTCTCCTCGCTTCTTCAAGCTGCGTAGCCTGTAAATATAAATATTAAACGTTATAAACAGTTCGGAGATCAAAAGCGTCTCCCTGTCCATATCTAAGTTCTAATCTCTTTGCCATTAGGAAGCCACAAAAGAGCTCTTACCGTGTGAGGTTGCGGTAGAGGCGGCATTCCAGGATCAGCAACAAACGGTTGAGCAGGAACACCCCAGGTCTCCCTATTGGCTCTCTCAAGAGAACCACTACGGGAACCGTACTTCTTCCCATGGCGACTATGTTTCAAATCCGTCTTCTTATCAGATTCCTTGAGCCACGACAAGAGTCTACTATCCTTACTAATATTAACGGGCGGTGCGTCGCTGACTACGCTCACGCCACTGTCCGTTAACTCCGTCATAGACTTCTTCGTGGCGGACCTCCTTGTCATATCCAATCGTCTAAATCTCTGATCGTGCCCTGGATAAAGAGAAACTGCATTAGAGGTACGTTCAAGATAAGATAGGACCATCCGTTAAGATAAATAAGTTAACTGAACTCACCCTGGAGATAAAGGTCCTGCTTGTGAAGCGAATCCGCATAATCGGACGGCACAGACTTGGACTTCGGTAAATGAGATCCCAAGGAACTCATAGAACCGGCGCCAACGAGATCGCTGCCTTCAGGGAAGTCATGAATGTTACCACTGTCCGCCGAGAAGGTAGAGAAGACGTCCTTTTCCTTCCTCTGTTTATAGGACCGTGGATAATTGTGCGAGAGTACTCTCCGTCTGTCCGGCGAGTGAGGCCTCGGCGAAGTGAGACCTGGTGATCTCGAAGGTGTCAGGTCCGACCACACCCTGGATACATGCTGATCAAGAATAGCCTGATCACTATCATCCTCTACTAATAACTTCTCCCTGAGGGCATCAGCAAGCGCCTTGGGTCCTCCTCCCATAGTCTGATCAACCGGACCATCCGCACCAACGACTTCGTTCTCCTGCAGGTGTCTGTCAAGCTTTTCCTGAGTGTCCCTCTCGCGCTTAACACTCTCCAGCTTCTCAATGAGTACTTGTGCGAACACATCCGGCTTCAAGGGTTGGGTGAGATCTCGCGATACACGCTGTGTCCTGGGTATCACTGTATGATGAATCATAGGGTCGCGATTCAGGTTGGCAGACTCCTTCATCGCCCTACATTGTCTCATGTATTGCTTCTTGCTGCTGCGGTGTCTGCCTATCGACATCCCGTCACTGTACGAACAGAAGATCAAGAGAATTCAAGATACGGTAGATTAGATCCTTAAACGATCCTGGATCATTTCATAGTGTCCGTTAGCAGGAACCATAAGGTAACATTCACTCTTCCTGGACCCATTGAAAAATATTCTCTCTCGTTAAGTATGACGTAGGAAACAAGAAGGAGCTTCCACACCAAGTATGTGCTTTCTTTACGTAACTGCACGTTTCACATAGTACACTAGATCTCGTGATAATAAGAAGAAGCCTATTTATTTGCTCATACCGTGTAATCCTCTCCATAAATCTCACCTTTACAATCGTGAGATCGAGCCCACTGAGACTCTTCTACTTTATGTCATATCTCTGACTACTTAACGGCCTTCTAGCTGATACTGGTATCACGGTGCGATGTGATATCGTCACCGAGATAACCAGTGTAATTTGTCTATGCGAATGTCCAGATATATTACATTGTCATGCAGTAAGTCGGCTTTGCTGTTTGTCGCTTGCATACTTACGTTCGATACTCAGGGTAACCTTCTTCCGATTCAAATTGTATAATTATGAGGAACAGTCTTGCATTATTACATGAATGAAATAGTAGAACTGTTTTCATTGAATCTTAATAGCTTTTTTTTTCTATTGGTTATTATTAAGCGTTCCTCATAGTGTATACTGATAAGGTTTCTCTTCTTCGTTTCTTTTTGTCTTACTGAATTTATTGATGGACTTACACTGAGGAGTCGGTGAGGGACATATTATCCGATTCGGTGCGCGCGTCGCTGCTTAAGCTCTGGAGTTCTGAATCCTGTCTCGAGACCGGGTTGTAGGAGGAATATTGCGCGTGCAATCTGTTCGCTGGCGTGTGGTATGGACTAGCTCCAGGTTGCAAGTAAAGGCTACGCAAACGCCACGCAAAACGCCAAACGAAAAAAAAAAACAAAAAAACAAACGGGAAATTAAAAACCAAAAAAAAATGCTGTAGGACAGTTCTTTAAGGGTAGTGCATGTATAAAAGGGGTACGTAAGAGTTTATGATATGCTGGTAACTAGGTGGGAAAAATGAAAAGTTGCAAAATAATTGGATATTAAGTGGAACTAAGGCATTACGAGTCGAATGAAACATTGCTTAAGTTTACATGAAAATGTGGAAAAATGTTTCCATTGTTTGTTGTTGAGTATTTTGGATCATTCGATTCGTTATTTAGGGGCCTAAAAAGAGGGGGTAAGCTCTAAACGGCTCAAATGTCAAAGCTGTTTCAATGCATTCTAAGTAGCAAGCACTCTAAGGACCAAGTGTATATTGATGACGAGGTGCATTGCGACTTCGCTTAGATGATCTTACCCGGCGTACGCTTCTGGTTTAGGCCGAAGATCCATCGCCCTGGTTTGCTGCGTTGCCATGAGAACGTCCCTAGTCAGTCTTAGCTCGCCTCTTAATTCACTAGGTGTCCCGCTAGCCGAATGGGAGCTGTGCACGGAACTAACGAATTCGCTGTCCTCGTGAACAGTTGGCAGCATATTGTGTCCGCAGGATACAGACATCTCCCGACTGGATCCTGAGCTGGGACAACCACCGGAGTCAGGATTCTGGCAGGATTGGACGTACTGAAGGTACATGTCAGATCGTAGGAAGTTCGAATAGGTCGTCTCGTTAATAAGGCGTTCGACCTCGAGCTGGACAGCATCGAAGACCTTCTCGTCGACTCGACCTTCCTTAACCCTGCGATTCGCCTCCTTGCGCACATCTTCGGGTATTGCTAGCTGTGACTTGAGGAAGAATCTGATGGAGAACGAGAAGAGGATTTAGAAATTGAACGGATATATTTAGTTTTGACTTTAATGGTCCTTTCTTCACCTTCTGTAGATGAGCTTGACGAGCTGGTGTATCCTGTCTGGGTCTTGTTGCTTCTTGAGACCCTCGCAGGCGAACCAGAAATTAAGTGGGTTCGCGTGAGGTCCCCCTTCCTGGTCCAGGTACTTTCTGAAGAGCTCGAGGCCATCGGGATCCTGCAGGAGAAAATGGAGATTCCTGGCCCAGCGCAGGCAAGCTGGTGGCGAGTAACTCTCCATGGTGGTAGTACCGCAGCTACCCTCTGGCTCGAAACCCAAGGGTGCAGAAGCATCGCAGGAGCCTGTCGGGTTGGCGAGCGACGAACGTCTAGGTGTCAGAGCCGGACTCTGCGGACGGAACCTGCTGATGTAACCACCCGTTTCCTCTCCTAGTGAATGCAAAGAAAATGTTCTCAATAAAAAATTCTTTTTGGTGGTACATAGACTTTTGAGCAGCTTCTTACCGGGCACAGGTGGCCTCGGAGAATTCTCATTGAAGCAACGGGCTTCGCTCTGACGAGATCCACTCATCCTATCTATCGCGAGTCTCGCGTACTACTTTCCCGTCTATACTCAATTTCAATGATCGGCGCCTCCTAGTGGACATGGCTAGTCCAAGCCTGAAACATACAAGACAGAAATTTGTTTCAATAAAAATCTTGGAGGTAGGTTCATTGTTACATGGCATTATGAACAATTTGCTGCTCAGAAGTCCTAAAATGAAATTATAGAAAAATCTCAGTCGAATGTAATGTTAGAAGAGCATTTATGTATAATATTAGGGTATCTGGATGATTAAATAGTATTGATTTTGATATATGGGCAGGTATAGATGGAACAAAATATGAATATGACTGGTGGGACAAAAGGTTCTCGAGAAACCCTGAATGCTGGATCGATAGAGCTTGCTGGTGAGTCATGTGCCAATTAAGCTTGAAGGGGGATTTGTTGAATCCAGAAGAATCCTAAGGGTGGAGCTGCTCCTAGGAAGTATAGTCCAGGAACAGTTTGCGCATCGAGAAACGCCTCTCCGATGAATCCCTATTGGTCTGCGCACTGGGTCTTTGTATAGTATTGATCGTCAAAAATTATGACGTAATGCATTGAAACCAATTCCCAGACCCAAAAAATTATTCAAGCTGTTCTTCTGACTAAAACTGAATTCAACAGGGTAGAAAAATATTAATAGAGTTATGAGGGTAGCTAGATTACCCTGAAGACTGAAAAAACATTATACCTGAGAAAGGCACATCATTGTTAGGATGGGCTATAGAAATATGATTTCATAGAGAATATTAAATTCTATGTTAGCTACTGAACTATGCCATCTTAAAATATGGGTAGATTGATTTATGTGTTATTTAATATTTATTAATGCAATTCTATTTGCAAAATATGAGCTCAAATGGATTTACAGATCATTCAAAGTGCACCTCAATATAGCAGAAAGTTAGTTCAAAACATTTAATGAAGAAAGACTTGTTTAAAGAATTTAAGAGTACATTTAAAACTGTAACATTCATTAATACATTAAAACTTGAAGTATGTTTAATAAAATATATTATGAGCAACTTTCCATGCAGTTTCAGAAACATACAAACTACAAATTCCAAAGGAACAATGAACTGAATATGGGATCTCAGGTAGCAGAAGAAAATTATGAAATGAAAAGCTGTCATAACCAATCATTATACTCTGCTGAATTCCTACCTGAGATTTGAGAAAAAAAGAAGTGTACGTACCATTTTAATAGAGAACTATTGCTGACAGGTCTAAAAGTTCTCAAGATCAATAAAGATCTATTATGATTTTACAGTACAACTAAAGTCTAACACAACCAAATCGATAGGTTCCTTTGTTCGGACAAGGATCAAATATAGCTGTATGATACTGTCGACAGAACGTCTGGAATCAAACTGAGCGAAGGCTGCGTCCTGGCCAGGACTGACGCTGGATTGACAAGGGAGCAAGGGAGAAATAGGGGAGGAACATAGGATCCTGGGGAGCTCCAGGGTGCGCAGGGCTAAAACATTATGATGAAAATATAAAGCTACCGACAACAGTTTGCCAAGATATAAAAAGGTCTAAACACTTTTATAAACATGTCTACATTGTAAACAAGCCATATTCATTTTTCCATACTAACTCAAATATCCCTTTATCACAGTATTAACAGATAACTATGCAGATTGCCTTATGCTTTATTTCATCATCTATATTCACCAGCACCTACACACCTTTCTACATTTTTCAATTAACTTCAAACCACTCCAAAAGAAAAACTATAAACTTCTGTCACACTAAACCATAAATTTTCACAGTTGAATAAAAAGCCATATATAATTCTTCAAACTACTTTGTCAGCATCTGACAGAAAAAATGCAGAGTTTGCACAAAAAGATAATAAAGCAATAATTAAATTACAAAAAAAAAAAAGAATGTCCAACAGATACGGTAATCTCTATGGACTAACGTACTTTGCTGAATCGTTGAAATATAAGTTTTCCATTGTCAGTCGATTTTCAGTCTACTAAGAAGCTTTAGGAGAATCAATGCTTCAACAGGATATTTTATGTTTGGAAAACACTCGCGAATTCTTCCAGTATTCTCGGACAAACGATTCTCCCTTTGCCTGAAAGGATCCATTCATCCTTCGGTACGAAGTTATCTGTTCATTGTCGAAAACTATAAACGATCTAAACGTCTCTTTGAAATAGGAACGACATAAGTACCGATGTCCCTTCTCCATTTTTTACTATCTTTTTATACCTAAGCGCCGAAAATCCAATTCGCGCTTCACAAAGCGACGAATGCGGTCGTATAACTTCGGTCCTTTACCGAACGTTATCGAATACAACCGAACATTTCCGAACACCCACGAACTTAAGGGAATCACAATGAACCCATCAGCGCGCATCCCTTTTCCAAGCGTACCAACAATTCCACAAAAAATATACCCGAATTGTATTTACAAAACTATCAAAAGAGAATGAAAACCTCAAAACAGAATAAAATAACATTTCAGATTACACGTCACACAAATAAAAGCATACATAACTCAGTCATAAAGCTCGTTCCATACGATAAAAAAACCTCAATTCAAAAGCGTACGCAAGATTGGCTATACCGTCAGAACCCCAAACGAATTTTGCTAGTAGTAACTTTTACGACTGCATCATAGTCATTCGAATCGAATTTTAATTTCAATTACCGTTTTATTATTGTCTGTGATAACAAAACGCGAACATTAAACAGAAATACGCGTTACTCAGTGATCCATTTCCGCGCTACAGGCACAAGAGTTAAATAAAATAAAACGTGATTGGATACATTTCTTCGCGGGAAACACAAACCGCAGTGATACCAGCCTTACATACCGAATGGAAAGAATCATTTACCGATGGCAGCATTGCTCGGAGGTTAGTGGTTCCTCGACAGCGCGCATTCTCACCGAAGATAAACTCCCTGCGCGACACTCGACTTGACTGCGGAGTACAGACGTGATTCCGTAGCCGCCTTGGTATTGCAGAATCCTCATTTATCCCAAGGGCAAAGCCTCTATCCACTCCATTACCGATGAAATAGATCTTTTCGACAGATCGTTCGTCATCTCTTTGATAACTAACCGTGCCGCTAAACAGCAGACCGACAGAGAGAGAAAGACAGACAAACAGATGAAGAGTGAGAGAAAAAGACAGACTCGTACCGTTATGATTTGATAAAAGGGCCCCAAGCCAAGCATTTCAAAGAGACTTCAGACGCCGGTCTTAACTAGGTTGATTTACGGATTCAACAATATTTTGGGGTTTTGTTAAAGTTAAAAGACCCCTCGCGGACGTGAGCACGCACGCATATGTATCCGTAGGAGGGCGGTAACGCAGCGTGTGCCATGTTCGTGGTAAAAATAGATAAAAGGAAAACTGGTTAGTCCGCAGGGATTACGTCTTGAGACTCCGTCAAGTCTCTTCGGTGTTTTGCTCCCGTGTCTCCGCGACATCCTCGTGAAAATGTCTTCTCTTGGTGACATTACTTCTTTCTTTTTTTCTTCTCTTCTTTCTTTCTAGACAAACGTTTTTTTCTCTCACACTTATGAAAATTAAGCCACACGCGTCCTCCGCCACCCGGGACGAGATGGGTAGTATAAAACCGAGGAACAAGACGGGACGATACTTGATAGGGAAAAGAAAAATATTAATAAGAATCTTAGAGACCAAAGGATACGATTTCTTTTACGGGAACCCGATGTCTCCAATCAAATGGGAGGGGATATATTATTATAATTGGGCAAAACGACAAATCGCATTGTAAACACGCCTTGTGGAGTGGCAGAGATTAACCGACGTGACTCGCTCGCCTAACTATATACATATTCTGTCGTCTGCTTCTTTTTTTTTCTTTCACTCTTTTCACTGCTCGTTCGTTCTCTCTCTCTCTCTCTCTCTCTCTCACACACATACTCACAGATTCAATGTCCTGGCAGCGCGGCGCTCAAAGTGAAAAAAATACATTTTAATTTGTACCTTATACCTTCTACACACTTCTCCCTCATTTTATACTTGCTTAATGATGTCCGCCGCTTTAATTATTCGAACGCGGTGTAATTTTAAGACATAATTAAGTAACGAAACAAGTGTCGCCATCAGTGCATGCTTTCTGTACTGATTTAATCTGTAACTTCAAGGGTAGTGTTTACGATTTGACTTTAGCGGCAAGACGACGAGAGAGAAAAACGTTGACAACTTTGAAAAAATAGAGATTCATTAAAATTTGGCCCTAAATTCCAGATAGAAATTACAGTTTTCATACGTTTTACGCATTTCTTTGTAGAAGATTGAACTTTTACGAATAAGAGATTCACGGATTTGTCGTTTCTTCATTGACCTTCATTTACATATCAGGGTCAATGGCGAAAACACAAAAACCGTTATTATATATTTTAAAAATTTTAAATCAGCATAACGGAATAGAAAAACAATGATTAAGTTTCAAAACTGTCAGTCGCATTAGTTGCAAGCGAATAACGATAGATGGCAGTCGATAAAAAATTTCTCGTTAGTGAATTTTCGTTCAATGATTCGCACCGGTTATACAGCTCTCGTCCACATGAGTATAATTTGACTCTGTCGGCTTCCACGTATATTACAGGTTGTGTCTGCGCCAACCTAAGAATGGAATTATCCTCGGCATGTGAGAGCAACAAAGTCAGAGCGTTAATGACGGTCGTAAGTGTAAGAAAGAGGAAACGATTTGGAAGCCGTGCATGCTAGTCGCTCATTACACTATTACAGATTCGTGTCGGCCTACTTCAGACACTGGTTCTCGGCTCTTCATTCTTCTAGGTTCTTGGTTCTAGGTGCCGAGAACATAGCCGCAAGGAATAAAAACGTTGAGAATGCATCCGCATGCGATAAAGAATTCGAGTGTCGATTGGAGTGATGAAAATTCCGAGACATCTAAAAAAAATCATTCGAGACAAGCACTGTCTGGATTGTAAAATGAAAACGTACAAAAAATCGTTACAGTATATTTTACAAAATTTGAAATTAGCAAAACGGTTAAAAATCTTTGCAACATCAGCCATGAAAGACAGGCCCGCTTGGCTATGATATACAGTGAATTTATACGAAAAAGACGGCGAGTGGCGATTAGGGAAAAATATTGGATGAAAAATAAATAATGGCACGTAATACGTATACGAGAGTGATGGAGATGCGTCCTGGTGCGAATAAAGTACGAGAAACTTTACGGTACGAGGTTGGACGCTCGTTCGTAGCCATTGCTGGTGAACCGCAAAGCCTCCGGAGTGAAACCACCGCGTATACAGTAGGATTTAAAGATTTCGTATTCATATGTGAATTCCGAGGCGATCAAGCATGAGTTTCGGTAACAGTAGATATGAGAAGCGACATATTCCATAGCTTCGATTTTGTCAAGCGTCACATAGAACCCATCGAAATTCAACCACGTGGAAACGCATTGAATTGTAGTTGGCGGCGAGCGGTGAGAAGTTGGACGATAATATTAAATCTGAGCTCGTCGTACCGAAAAGGGAGATTAGAAATATTTTAAAATACACGCTCGACGGGACGCGTCAGGATATAAGCCGCAGAGGGCGTTTTCATTCAGCGACAGTCGTCGCATACCTTGTTAGAGGTACGTACGTAGTGTATGTGTTACATAGTTTAATGTACGTGATATAATATTTAAAAGGAATGCAGAATATAGAGCAAAATACTGTAGGTTGGTTGTGTAAAGTCGAACGAACTAACGCTTCCACGGTTTAGTACCTCTGACCGCCGCATAGATGGTACTGGCGGCGCTTATTCGCGGCGCATAAAAACCAAGGAGGGATCGGCTATCTTGAAAACTGGTTATCGATGTCGTTGACCAGTGGGCGACACTGGCAGCTACTACAAGGCACATGCGACGTCCATACGCATATATAGAAGGAAATAAGAAAGGATTTTGATATCGATAAGATAGTCTAACCGAATGGATCTTATGGTAAGAAAAATGGCTTCGATTGATCAAGTCCGTTCATTCAAATCTGATCCAGCTAAAGTTTCGGTCCGCCAGGTGGCAGCACCCTCGCTTTAAAAATGGCGAAAGCGATCTATGCTCTATGACTCCAGAGTGCTGCAAGGCTTCTGAGTCTGAACGCGGTGAGCTGCTGGTCGGCATTCTTACGCTCGTAGCTACTAGTTTTTCAGGGCAGCGGCCTTCTCTTCCTTCCAGGCTCTTCATTGCTCTCGCTTGCTCCTTCTCTCTCTTACAACGAGACTGGCCCTTTTCCTTCGTTCTCCATTTCAGTCCCACTCGCGCCTACGTCGGCGCATCCATTTCGGAACCCTCCTACACGACTCAGCCCTTTTTCAACGGCCCGTGGTGTAAGTATAGAGAGTAGAGGAAGCTACGTGGAGGATCGTCGTCCGGAGTGAGAGCTCGTATCTCCTCGTAGCGCTGATTCTCGCACTCCCGACATCCCTTATCGTCCTGCGATTAAAATTCTTTCGAAAAAAAAATCAACCACTGTGCCTCTCGCACTGCTAAACCTGCCCCCGCTCCCTCTGAGATCTCCCACAAGAGTTTTCTTAATTCCCGCTGTCGCAGGACCTCACGGAATCTTAAAGGACCCCTACACACCGACGAAGTATCGTCTTGGGACTTTATTTCTTGCCACTGAAACGTTCTTCCCGAGGTATTTAGAAATTGGCCCTAACCTCGTAGTTTTTCCTGAACGACGCGAATCCTCACCCTTGCCGCTTTTGATCCCTTCCCTCTATTACGGCTTTACACGTGAATTTATCTCGCTTGGTTATATATCCGCCAGGATCGTTATACCTAAATAGCAACTGCGAAACTGCCCAGGGTGGAATCGCCATCCTTTTTTTTTTATCTTAGACCGTCTGCCCTGCAGGTTGGTCCAGTCGAAAATCCTTAAACCTTTGTGTGCCGTCATTGAACTTTTTTTTTCATTCCTTTATTCGCTCAAATGAAAACCTCCGATACCTTTTTGTATATCTATGTATATCCAGGATACATTCGATACGTATCGAGATACTCGTCAAACTCGAAGAAATAGAAAACCACGATGTACGTATAAAGGACTAGGTAGAGTTTCTTTCGACGAATCAGCTACGCTCAAGTACCACCTAGTATATCTATTTCACGAGGTGACCGTACCGATTACGAAGTAACCGTAAGGATCGTTCGCAAGTTGACTGAACGCAAAGATAAATACACGGGTATACTGGTATCCGTAGCATGACAAAGAGGGCATGACTGGGCAAATCGTCAAGGAGCGATTGGGCCTTGTTGCATAAGTTGATCCATTCGTAAGCTTCCTCGAATTATAAAAAAAGGATGTATAACCAATTTTGAAAAAAAAACCTCGTGTACGTTAAAAATGAATAATTTTTTTTTCTTACAGTATATAAGGACACCGGATACTCGATTCTCGGCTGATACCATAGGTGCACGCAAAAAGGTTCACCGTAGATCCCCTTTGGGTCTCTGTGAATCCATAACCAGCACCAGTGGGACCTTTGAGTGGGCCCGACGGGGCCTCACGATTTATCCCGAATCTCCATAGTTTTGAAGATAGAAAATCTGTGCTCCTCCGCCGCGGTAAATCATGCCGGAATGAAATCCTCTCCTGCGTTCGAGAAGGTAAGCGGTACAGGTAAGCTAGCGAGAAAGAGAGAGAGAGAGAGAAACATGGAGCGAAGAGTAAGATAGAGTAAGATAGAGTGAGAGAGAGAGAGAGAGAGAGAGAGAGAGAGAGAAAGAGAGAGATTAGTACAGTGAGCATAGGAAGGCAGAGAGAGAACGACGGTTATGGAGTAGAAGGTTTGAAGAGAGACGTGGTGGGAGGGAAGAGACGTCGAGAGGAGAAAAGGTTGGTACGACGAGTGGCGAGAGAGGAAAGGAAGAGAGGAGTGACGGGAGAGGAAGAAGACTGAGAAAGAGAGTGAAAGAGAGGAGAGACGTAGGCCTCGCCGGCTGGCGGCACCGCTTGATGTACGCCGGGTCCGTAATTACAGGTTTTCGGAACGCCTCGCTCGGCCGAGCCACGCTGTTCGAGAGCCAGGGCCCTTCCCTTGCCACCCGGTATACCGGGTGTCCAGCGAGTAGTGTACTTGGAGAAAATACCGTTACGAATAAGGTAAAATCCATTGTATGGACGTGATATAAATTTTGTGTATAAATGTGATTTTTGAGTTTAACTTAACATATAAATTTGGAAATTTTGAAAAAAAAATTTTAACGGTACAGAGAATTTTAGTTTTTTTTTTTTACTTTTGTCGAATGACGTAGAAGACAGTTTTATTTGAAAAGATTTTTGTTCTTTAAATGGTATTGTACAACTACTATTTTTGGTTATTAAACTAAAAGTGCATTATATATCCGGTTGCTATTTTGTTACGAGTTTGAAAATGGTTGGAACCCATAATGATTTCCGGTCTTGTGGAAAGTGAGTTATTCCGGTATTCCCAGCACGGCACCGTGCAGTGCCCAGGGCTAAGGCAATACAAGACGTCCTTAGAACGCCGACGAGAAATTCTTCATAATTCTCCAAGTAAAGAGAGCAGGCAGAGCTGCGCGTGTATACGCGTTGATGGGACGTAAAACGAAAAGATTTACTCGCGAGACACCCTGTATAGGGTACACGAAGCTCGTGAATGCATCGAGAAGAAAAGGCCTGGACATACGTTCGCGGGACACTGGAGGAACGGAGCCATGAAAATACGATTAAGGAGTAGCCGCGTTCTCGTGGTATGGTAAAAGCCGGCAAAGTCCCGGCCATCGGCGACCTGGACACAAATCCCATGTATGGCTACAGGACGTTTCAGATTTACGTGTCGCGCCGACAATGAATGACCAAGGAATAATCGTCGTATAGATTGTTGCCGTAGTGGCTGAGTAAGGAAAATTCGACGAGATCACAAAGACGGTGGACCAAGAAAAATAAACTAGATAAAATATGAAAACCTGGACAAGGTGTTCGGTATAAAAGGGTGACTCCGCAGGTAGGACCCATGGGACTCTTTTGGAGCAGTATCGACACCTCCAAAAGGTTAAAGTTGGACTGAATATATATATATAAGCATACATAGAGTGAACGTATGTAGAAAAGGATGCTCGAAGATGAAGACCGAAGGTAGGCAGGACGGTATGTAATTACGCGTCTTCTTCTGGTCTCCACTTCGCCTCACTTAACCTCCTCCTTCAGTGCTGCACTACCTTCTTTCTTTCATCCACCAGCCTCTTACGCGGCCCCCTTCGTCCCCTTCCTCACGGTTATATCTTCATAGAGGCCTTTGCCGCCGTAGCAGCGCAAAACACTGACAACGCGAAATCAGACTGAAGTCTTCCGTTCATGAAAAGTCTCAATACTTGTGTCATATGCGAATTGAAATTCCAAACTGTTATACGTAAATAAATAATGGATTATTGTATCACCAAAAACATAAATAACAAGGTCTATGCAATGACCTGATAAGCAATGACGATTATTAAAAATAAAAATAGTGAAACCATAGCAGTTAAAAAAATTAAATCAAATATTTGTATATGTCAATTAAAAGTTAAGTAAACAAGTAGAGATTGAAATTAAAAAATTAAAGGACCAAATTGCGCGAGCATCCCGGACGGGGTGGTCGCCCTCAGGATTGGTGAGAAAGACTCTCATAGAAGTTCAATAGACAATACGAGAATCACGTAAAATGTTCAGGGGTAAATAAAGAGACAGAGTGAATAAGGAGGGTTGATAAATAGAGAGGAGTGAGCAGGGGCCCCGTAAGAGGTAGCTACGACACTGGGAAATCCGGAGCTCCTCAAACGAGGAAAGCATACACACGGCTTCCATTCAGCTAACCCTTTCAACCTCTTTCTCTTGGTCTCTCTCTCTCTCTCTCTCTATCTCTTCTTCGTTCACTCTCCACGTTCCTTTCCCCATCAATCGTGCTCGTTCCGTCCTCCTCCTCGTCTCCTTCCACGAGTCGCTCACCACCTCCACAGTACGAGCGTCCCTCGCGGTGTCGGCGAAATCTCCTTTACTCGCCCAACAGAGTAGAAAGATATCCAAGAGAGTCTTCCACGTTCGGAAGAGAGCCAAGAAAGAAGACTTCACGGTCCTCTAGGGCTATCCGAGTGCTCCCTATATAGGGCGTTCAAATTGAAGCGGTTTATACGAAGCGAAGTAAGACGCTCGAAAAAAAGAAATACCCCGTTGAACCATAATCCGCGCTCTATCTTTACGTCTGACCTAACCCAACCTAAAATATTCGAGTCAAAATTTAAGCACCGAATTAATGACTCGGCCGACGATGTACCCGTAGGTATCACTTTGAACAGATTAGAGGTTAGGTTTGTTGCAGGAAGACGTCAAAGGGTTCCCGCTTACGAAACGCTAACCTAAAAGTGCTCTAGTGGCTGAGAAAACTGAAACGCTGTCGAAACACATCGTATATCCAGACCATTAAGAGAAACGTTCGTCACCGGGTTACTCGACCAGTCGATAAAAATTTTCAAAGAGGCGACGACGTGCACGACGCAATGACGAACGGACGAGCCGACAGACGAACCTGCACGTATACGAGTAAATAAAATTACCGGGAGACCGTGTGCGTGTAAGGGAGTCAAAAAAGAGAGAAAAGGTAAGATAGCAGACGATAACGTAGGATAATCATAAGCGACTGTAACCTTGTGTCAGTCTACTAATAAAGGGGAAAAAAATATCCAGAATAACCGAACGCGGTGGAAACTGGAAATTGGTATGCCGGGGCACGAGTTCAGTATTACAAGCTACGATATCGAGCACGATAGCGCGAGCAGTCAAAGGCGTGTCACCGTTATCGCAAGATGACTTACGTACTAGAATGCGCTGCGAACCTTTTAAAGAAACTTCTAAAGGACCGCCCCGACGTCCCGACTGTCCACCGGGTGATCTCAATGCCGTAACGAGCATTAGGAGCGCCCTGGGCCATCGGGACGGTAAATACACAGTGAAAATAAACCAAAGGGAATGGATGATATACCTCCAGCAAAAGTCATTAAGCTACTGTACCTTATATAGGTTATCCACTACGAGATCCATAACGTCTTCCTGGTGTCTGCTGGGTATTCTTTTCTTTTGTGTTTATATGCCTCCGCGGCAGTGATTGGTTTACGCTTCGAAGTCAAGTGCACCAAGAGATATCGCAGCGTCTCGTGTAAATAAAAGTCGGCTCTATTATGAGCGCCAGTCTGGTGGCCATTGGCTTTTCACAGATTTTCAACATTTTCACGGTTAAGGTCGCGCTACTTCCGTTCACCATGTGACGTCACTGGCATCGACTCCAATTATTCTATATAGACGGTTCCCGAATGTATTCGAATTTTATTCACTGAAATCCCCAGCGGTTGAGACGTGACTAGTTGTGTCTGTTCCCTGGAGGATTCTGTATCCTGTTGCCGATTTAGCAACGGTACATAAGTTTCCAGGATGGAATGTCTTGTGAGTTCGTGTTCTGCCAATGCCTTTCCAGCAGCATTGAAATCTCCACGAGGAATATCAAACGCACACCTACTCCTTGGTCTATGCCAATAGTATAAAATAAAGGTAGGCGTAGGTAGAACGTTCTATTTACTAAGGATAAATAGACACCGGCCTAGGAACAGCATCGCCACGCACAAGGAACAAGCACCGGGAATAGTTTAGAATATAATTTTAAGGTTAGGAATATGTCGTTTGCATGGTAAGGTATTGTTGGGCCAGCCCAACAAAAAAGGATCTTCAATTATTATCCTTTATTTTTTCGTTCGATTCTATGTATCCTCCACGAGACTCCAGCCTACAGCTTTCGAAAAGTCTGCTGCGTCTTACACAACGCGCACGGTTAGACTGAATCCACAGCACGCCGAGTCGAGCACAGTGACCATAAACCGAGACGGCGGCGGCGGCAGCGGCGGCAACGGCGACGACGACGTTATAGAGCCAGCTGTCGCTCTTACTCTATTCGTTTCTCTTACGCTCGAGCAGTGGTTCTCTAGCGTTGTCTTTCTTTATCTCTTATTCCTCCTAGCGGCCCTTCTTTCAACTCCCCCTACGGATCTTTCCGTCGTCTGAGTCCTACCCCCACTACCGGCACAGGGCCCAAACCGACCAATCAGAAGCGATGCTGCCCTGTTCGCATGGGCACAGTCTTCTTCACGTGCCGGAGGGAAGCGCGCCGGACAAAAAGTAAAGTAAGACCAAAGGATCAGGTATAAGGGCGAATTCTTAAGACCTTTAAACCAAAATCCTTAAACTTTTCTTCATCTGTATTTCGTATTGAAGGCTACTCCATTTTTTCTTAGGATTAATTAGGTGGCTCTGACTGGTGACAAAAAGTATGTCACTTTTTTGCTCTGTTTTTTCTACAAAGACGCCTGACATCAGACAACAACGTTCACAGGAAGTGCAGCGTCTCGGTTTAATTAGAGGTAAATTTTGTGACACTCATTTTTTTTTTTATTATTCGACATTTTTAGTTACTACACAGTTCTTTGGATGATATCAGATGATATCTTTTCACGAGTCGCGAAAAGAAGGGAGGTATACGTTACTCGCTGGTGTCGTTTCAATTGCTTGAATTTCTTTTTTCTCTCTTATTTATCATTTACCTAGATTGCGCTTCAGTTGACGCGTCGACGATCCTCTCATGGCATTGAATCGAGTTTCGAGCGAATGCAGAATTAAAGAGGTTACAGCCTGCTCGGGACAGCCAATCTGCCAAGGGGCTCTGCTATACCGCATGCAAGCTATTACCGTTCTCTGCTACCTACGCCTACGCTATTGCGCTAGTGGTGGTGCCTCGCGCGCATGAAAAGCGCCCGTAAAACAAAAGACTTGGACTCCAGGTGGATTAATTACGCCGATTTTTTTTTTCGGGACGCATCCCAGGGCGAAAGAAATGATGATATGAAAAATAATATAAATAAATTAAAAAAACAAGAGGTTGCTTGAATATTATTAAATACAAATTTTGGCCAAACGGGAACGAACGACACGATTTTGACTAACTCAAAATCGCTGTGGAGTAAAAATAATAATAAAATAAATATAAATAAACACAAGTAAAGTTTAGGTAAATTTCTAAAAAAGTTATAAAAAATCGGTATACACAGTCAACCATTAGAAAAAAAAATATTTATGTTAAGTAATGACCAACCTGATAGCAAATTCAGAAGAAATTTGGTAGCGAAATGTGTATCCTTAAATTAAGATAAAAAAAATAGCCTAAACCTAGTAAATTATTGAAAAACAAAAAATGCTAAACAGGCCGGTAGCACAAATTCGGTCGAAAAACAATAGAGTCGCCAGAGGCGAATAAATGCTTCCTATGAAATTCGCTTAGTCGCCACCGCCGTTATTCCCGTCAACCGTATCCTTCTCAGGCGAGAGCGTCTTCGTGGTAGTAAAAAAAAAGTAAGCTGCTCGACGGGGCGTTCAAAAATGCTAGACTAGTTTTTTCAAGTAAATTGTATTTCATCCCTAGACGCATCAGCCCAACCCTTCGTATCCACCATGGGGTGTCCATTATTTCCCTAGAACGTGAAACCGAGGAAACTAATCTTGAACCTCACCTGACTTCCTGTACTACAAGGAAGTCTTGCAACGAGAATGAAAGAGGAATTCTCATGAGAGCGACACGCGACCAATATTTAACCCCCATGAGAAATCTAGTGAAATTTGTATTATCAAAACTTAAAATTTTTCCCCTAGAAACCAAAACAACGAGGAAGACAGTCATTGAGAAAAAGAGTGCGATAATCATGGTCAGACGAATAGAGAGAGAGAGAGAGGGCGAGAGACAAAGAAAAATTTGAGAAAGAGAGAGAGATGAAAAAAATAGTGGAATGAGGAGAGAATAAGAGAGGAACCCCGTCAGGTTGTGGCGGGCTATTGAGTTGTTAGAGAGCCATCGAGGAGAGACGGCGGGAGAGCGTGAGTAAAAGCGAGATAACTGTCGACGTACGAGGGAACGAGCGAGAAAGGGGATTCCCCTTTGATCTCGCCGCCGCACGCAATCCCACACACGCACGCGACGTCCTCGACCAGTGTGTTAACGTGAACACGTACATATACCGGATCGACTTCACTAAGACGACGCAACGTTTAATGCCCCTGCCCATATAATAAACACCGCGCGCAACTCCGCTAAGTTGCCTATAATTTCTCGCGGAAAATTATATGTTAATGCGCTTTAATGGCGCCGTTCGTTAACCGGAGACGACGACGACGACGCTTGGGACAGGAGTTTGGGAATTGGGGTCGGCGGAGCCAGTGACTTCATCGTCATCGCATGTCACAGGACGAGGATCAAAAGGATTCGAAAAAAAGACAAGGAATGTATATGTTTAATTTTATTAATTAAAAAAAATATCACACCGTGTCCCAAGTAATTCTTGTTATTTTTTTTTAGATTATGATCGTTTCGATCGCCGCTATTTTATTGGCTAAAAATCCCATTGCAAAATCAAACGAGGATTCGCGTAGGAAGCTCCTTGCGAACCATCGGCGATCGGTGAGTTATTCACGCCGCCAGGTTGGCAAGTCTTTCGAAGAGAGTCCTTCAGGTCTTGTAATCGCATGCACCCTGTGTACGGATAAGCGAATGAGAGTGGGCGACTTGCAGGAGAAGAGAGAGAGAGAGAGAGAGAGAAAGGAAGGGATAGAAAGAGAAATAGAAAGAGAGAACGTGTCTATGAAGGAGAGACTATGCCAGCGAACACTGACGGAGTATATAGAGAGAGTTAAAGAGAGAGGACTCATACCGAGGACACCAACTGAACTTCAAAGGACGCTTTGATGGTTCCCGCTGGTGCTGCCATTGCGAGATCTTGATAAGCCCACATTATACGTCGGTAGTAGCCTATGCGGCTCGGCGCGTGGTATCATATTGTGAGTCCAAACCAGTTTTCGTTCCGAGACCGTGCCGTAATTAAATACGTACGGTCCGGCAGGCCGTGAACCGGATGGAGCATTAAAGGAGGCTGGGAGCATCGTGATGGGGAGTAGAAAAATTAAGAAAACGATCAAACGAGAGGAAATCGATAAATAAAATACATACATCCGATAGACAGTAGGGCAATAGATCAATAGCCAGTGTAACGCGTGACGCGATGGTCCAATACATCAATAAAAATGGAAGATTCCAGAATGAACTTTTCCCTGAAGAATTTTGAATGTCTAACCAGGCGGACAGAAGCTTCGTTCCCAAGTGGCGCAACGTGGATGAGGATGAGGAAGACTAGGTGGCAATGGAGAACGATGAGTGGAGAAAGGGGAAGTGGGGGAGAGGGAAAGAGAGAGAGAGAGAGAGAAAAAAGGAGTCCCAGAACAATGGGCCACTGCGAGCTGCGACAGCTGAGGTGGTCAGCGCGTGGTTCTTTCATCTTTGCCGCCTTTCTGATCCACTTCACACGTATTTACCCGCGGGTGGGTGGTTGTCGACCCTGAAGCCAGAGGGGAGGGGTCGGGCAAGCCTAGAGGACAACCGTCGGGGTCAGGAGTACAGTTGCCAGACGGCTATCAAACCGACCGGGACGACCGTAGGACGTCTGCGAGTCTACTGGTAGCAGCTTGTCAATTACGTTTTGCGAGACACCCGTTACAATATGATATTATCCGGCGCCCATTAGATTTCTTTGAATGATTATCAGTGGGAAGTGACTGATCATCTTCTTCTTGTAGACGAGATTGACGATTGTGGGACATACCTGCGTGGAGATACTACTGGAAGAGTTGTCGTACCGGTTTCCTGCTGTCGTTTCCTGTTTTTTTATTTATTTATTTTTTTTTTATTTAACGACTTCCGGTTCGGCAAATTACCTGACTGAACCTCTGGCGCCTGCCGACAGTTTCTTCTAGCGTATAGATTTATTCAGTCCTGTCAATGATGTCTGAGCGTTGGACGTCACTGCTGACGAATCACCTGACAGATTGCCAACTGTCATCGGATCGAAGCTCGATGAGAATTCGCACTTACGAGTCACCCGTTGACCTACGACGATGACAAGGATGACGACGACGGAGACGGCGGTTTCATGGCGACACTCATGATTGTTTGATCGGTCTCTGGAGAAGGGGACCTGGGAGCTTCCTTGTACCTCGGTGGTGGGACACGCGGAGAGACAGAGGATGACGAGGGTGAGGAAGGAAGGCGGAGAGCGTCGCCAAAGAATAAAGATTGGCTGGGTAAAAACGCGACACGAGAAGCGGCGCCTTTGACAGTACTCCTCTGCTCTTCTTTGTCTGTAGCACGCGCAACCTCAACTTTTCTTTCTTTCTCGCTCCGTTCCTTTCTGGATAGGGTTTCTTCTCTCGCACTCTTTATGTCACTGTCTACTCTCTATCTATCTTTCTCTCTATCCGTGTGGCTCCCTTCCTCACGTATA
The DNA here is from genome assembly GCA_030142375.1 of Calameuta pallipes. Taxonomy (NCBI): domain Eukaryota; kingdom Metazoa; phylum Arthropoda; class Insecta; order Hymenoptera; family Cephidae; genus Calameuta; species Calameuta pallipes. The sequence goes on along the minus strand of JARQSW010000561.1, from coordinate 978,995 downwards.
TCTACGTAGCTGACACAGTCCTTTTCAAACACACTTAGCATGGCCTACAGGTCGTTGACGACTGCGCTGTGAGCTTGCAAAAAAAGGTCTAATGTGAAATACTATGTAAAATGGCAAGATTAAAACGAGCTGTGAGTAACAATTTTTTTGGCAGGATCCATACTTACGTATTTATCTAATTGGATGAAAAATAGCCAAGAAGTATCCTTGGGTGTCTAGCTGAAGATATTAATTTTTAAACGACTCAAGTGGTGCGCGAAATTGTCCCTACTGTGATCAGAGACCGGTGTCAAAATATTGGAAAGTAAAAACAAGCAGAAGCCATCTATTGGGTTTACAGACGAAAATAGGTCTCGTACCATTCAGTGGAAATCACGGTACACGAGCAATTGCGTAAAGCGATGTGAATCGCTGAAAATGCATAGGAAATATACACGTGAGGTAGTTCGAGCATTAAATTGCGTTTAAAAAGCAAAGAAGAAAGGTATAAGAGGGATGAAAAAAAGAAAATGCCCGTCACCCCCTAGTGACACGAGAGAGGGATTCTTGGGAAGGGTGTACTTCGGAAATATCCATCGTGTCGACGTCGTCAAGTGGCTCCTCAATTTTTCAGGGGTTTTCGAGTAGAGAACGTAGCTCGCCGAATCCCTAACGATCCAGACCGATGAAACTTTTAACGGTGGTAAAAGCAGAATCTCATCCTGAGGAGGAGACGATCCTTACTGCGTAATCCGTCAAGGTCGTAGTGTAACGTCTTCGTCGGGAGTGACGACTCTTATTTTAAAAAAACGAAAGACTTCGAACGCATGTACGCCTGCTTGGAAATACGGCCTACACAGGATACGTAACGTTAACGAATCTCGTGGTTAGATTTTTTAATTATTATTTTTTCGAATTTTAATCCGCCAATATTACTCGACAAAGCCAAAACTCGTGAAACCAATGCTGGTCGGAAATTCCAATGGGGATGAACGCAGATGGGGCATTAGGTATATTTCACAGGGCAGGAAATCATTTGGTGAGATGGTGAAAGCGCGGCATTCAGAATTTTCAACGGGCCGCAACGAATTTCAGAGCGTGTCATATCGGGCTGTATCAAATTTCCAAATGCATGGCAATTTTTAAAATGGAACCTCGGACCACGAGCAGCTGTCAAGGTGTCAAACCCGACACAACCTCGTTCCGTAATCCAGCAATGAGAACCATCAGAATGAAATTCTCCATTTTGCCATATACATACATATATATAAAATTAAAAAATTCACAATTTCACAACAAAGAATACATCAGAATCGTATTATTTCTTCGTAAAAAAATCAATGGTTACGTTTTCACCGGAATCGAACTGAGATATGAAATACACGTGATGTATATCCATATATTAGTAAACCATAGGTATACAGTGAACGTATCTCAACTGTCGTTTGACTCCGTTGAAAACGTAGCCAATGACTCTACCCAACATGCATCACCCCGATTACGCATTTTAAAGCCGAGTTCACGAGGCTCGAACCTACGAAACAATCGTAAAGCGGATTAGGAATGGTTTCCCCGAGGATCAGTAGAGGCTCCTGAGTTTTAAAAGCGAACGGAAAAGCGCGAGAGAGAAAGAGAGACAGAGAGTGAGTCAAAGAGAAGAGTTCGAGGTTTGCCGAGTGCACTTAGCCTTTCCAGCCACTCAGGCTAAGCAGTTCGAATTCGGCGTGTTTGTCGGAGTACCGGTAGAGGGACAGTTGTTAGTTGAGGAGTAAAGGGACGAGAGGGCGACACTAGTCGAATCAAAGGGCGACCGACCGACCACCTTCTTTGAAGTAGGGACCAATGACTAAATCGTAGTCAGAGAGTGGTTGAACAATGAGGATAATTATTGTACGCAGCAGAATGAGAAGGTAATGGATCAAACGAGCATAGGCATTTAGATGTATCCACCATACTTGCCCTTCGATCTGGCAATAGCGCACTGACATTTGTGTTTGAGAGTGCCATACGCATTGTCTCAATGGCAATCCATTACACGGTACGATACTCTGGACTAATACTTGATTGATCTATCCAACCAATCATGTCTGACACAGCAACAGACGAGAAACCGTAATTAGGAATATAAGTTGCTCAATTAAAAGGGCTACAGGACGTTTCAGCTTATCGTGGAGTAAATGAAGGTAGGGTCGTTAAAAAATTTTGAACATTACAGTAATATACCGCGTACGGTATATAGATATATTCTAGAAATATAATATCCAACGCCCCAGCACTTTAAACGATGAAATATTATTTATAGCAAACTCAAAAGGCAGGAAACGAAAAGCGTCCCATCCGACGGAGCACGGTCTTCCGTCATCACATTCTATTTTCCATTCTTCATCCATCTTTCCCACGAGCTAAGAGAAATTAGATCTCTAACGACTCAATCGACGATCAAGGAGGAAGACACCATAGATCGTAAGGGTGCGCAGAGGAAGATACTAATTATACGTCCGGCCTGTTACGTAACGATGATTTGGAAAAAAATATCGCAACGTGGGATATCGACATACGCCATGTCTGCGTATAACGTACGTGCGCCACAGATGCGGAAGATTAAAGATTATCCAAGCGATAACAATTGTATAAATTAAGATCGATTTGGTTCGATCATAAAAGCCGTTATTTCGAGGAAGATTGCGTATACAATACTTATCGCACAATAGTCACGTCGTTATCCGACGACCTTTTAATTTGCGACACTCGGTAGATATACAAGGAGTATCAGTCCGTACGATCGCTTATCGATAGATAATCAATCGGAATCGAAGTAACACAATTCTTCAATTAGTCCCACGCCGACCGTACGTTAAAGCAGTAATCAGTCTCGCGTACGGCTAATTAAGAGAATTGAAAAAAAATAATGAAAAATTTCAAATCCATAATTTTACCGAGCCACGTTCAAGTCTTATAACTGAAATTCAGTCCTGGTTAACCTTGACCCGGACAACGTCGTCGTAGGGTCAAGGCACTCTAATTGGTTGACACAGTATTTTGAATAATTGGGTTGAGGATCCGTGTAGACGGGTGACTGATTGCAATCCGGTCGATCGTGATAGGGGGTGGGTTGGGGATAATGAATCGGGAGGGGTGACCATCCCCCAGTGGCAAAACCTCGAGAAACGGAACAGAATGGATCAAGCAGAGTAGGGATAAGCACGTGGTCTGAGCCGTCATGAAGTCGCACGCACAAGCCCGAGGTCGGGAATCCCAGTGGCAAAGTGGAATCAGCGGGCGAGGTCGTTCCTGTCGCGTTTGATACCACGTGCTCTCTCGGGCACTCCCAAAGCATAGGGTATCCCTGCGTCCTTTCATTTCGATATCAAAGACCCCAGCTGCCGCCGGTGGTACTCCTGGAGCTAATGCCACTGTTGCCACTGGTACAGCTGATGCTGGTGGTGGTGGGATTGTTAAAGCGTCTCCTACCACAACTTTACATGGTGACCCTGTCTCACCCCTCGCTCTGCCAACCCTGGAAGCACTTTTACTTTGTATCCGTAGCGAATTAAATTTCACCATCCTAGGCCATCCCCAAGAGGGGAAAAGTCCCTTTGTCGGGATGCCACAGAGATTCCCTGGGGAACGATACTGGCACAGGCAAGTGGTTTCAATTGGGATGGATGCGTGATCGTTTGACCTCGTGCTCCTGATCGTCCTGAACCCATCCTGACATAGGTGAGCTACCCATGAGAATCTTTCTTCAAAAATAAAACTTAACTCTGTATTCTTATAGATTTATCAAAGGTTGATTTCAGGAATGGCTGAAATGTGCGACCAGCTGCCTGATGGAAACATGAAAAATTTGCTGGTACTTTAATTAGTATTGTTACGGTTCACTGATAAATGTCTGACAAGAACATCTGGACACGGTAAACTCACTCGTTAAGCCTGACACTCAAAGCCATGAGAGGGGTACGATGAAAAATTGTCGTACTGACATTTCACTCTTTGATGCGACGCAGTTCTCAAATTAATTCTAGTACAGGGACGAATACACCTATGTACCAGTAAGAACACTTAACGGCTTATAGTATAGTTACTACGTGAAAAATGGCCATAAGCCAATTTACAATTAGTACAATCAATCTATTGTAATTAATATGATTATTCATTGCACAAATATGATTTCACATGGTACCCAAGAGGAACTAGGGAGAAGCCAAAACCTCCTTTTACAGTACACAATGAGTAATATCGCCCAGTAAAGAAAATTTCCTTTCAATAGCACTGCGCTTCTTGATCCTGAGCGAATGCTCACCGGTCCTGACGTTTTTGCACGAGGTCGTCTACTGGAGGTAACAAAGCACAACGACAGCCGGGGGCACAAGGCAAGGATAATGGCATTAAGCTTTAAAGAGACTTTAACCTAACCGTTAGTTTATTGGCGTGAAGGAGTCGCGAAGCGCGTCTACATCAAAGCGACCGCCTCTGAGCTACTCTCTCTCTCTCTCTCTCCTCCTCTCTTCACGGAATCATACATGAAAATGTTCCCTCCACCAGAGCCACAGTCGCCGCCACAACCTTTTTACCTCGTGCCGTTTGTCACCTACCGAAGACTCATTCTTCTGCCTCGACCAAGTGTTCTTTAGCAATGCGACAAATATGAACATATGTGACTGTCGCTGTCTAACAGATACAGATATAGGTTACATACGCCTATAAATATTTCCATGAATGCGACAGACGCTACATCGGCTGCCCACCAACTAGTAGGATCCCTACATAAGGAACTACTTTGATAAAGGACCAAGTAACAATTCTTGCTGATCTTCTCGACGATATTGATACTGTCTGACGTGTATAAGGTATATGATAATAAATAAATGAAAAATAATACAGTAAGAATCCACAGATCAAATTCGCAGAACTACTTGGAGCAGAGGATCAGATCCTGTGGCAACATTGCATCTGGGTCTAGGGACAACATGTCACGCAACAAGTGTACAGAACCCGGAGATTAAGGATAACGTAATCTGACAGGTGTACACGTAACGTGGTGAGCAGGATTCGCAGATCCATCACGGACATCCGTACGATTGTCAGATTAATATTGACGGTCGACAAGGTCATGGATACCGAAGAGAGATTGAAAATTCATTGCCAAAAATGATTTCTTCGTGCGTTACGTGACACGGTATGATATATAATTTTTCAAGCCTCCTTATCGGGCACTAGCTCTCTCAATTCTCTACGAATGCTCAGCCTGAGAAATCTCGAGATGCACTCGAGACGTAGTCCCCGACGACGTCCAACGTTATTTCCATGAGGTTTCGCGGTACTGTCAACGACGCTCCGATGTCGGACTAACCGAGGAATGATACACTGGGGTTGGGAAGTTCTTGGATAATCCCATGCGATCCTTTCATGTAGCATTTGTAGAAAGTTCTACGAGGCCATTATGGAGGTTAGGTTAGGATATCACTGGAGCCAGAAAAATTCGCCACTAGATATTACGGTTCTTGATTTCAGGTGAAATTGACGGTTAGAAGAAACTGTGGAGAGAGAAGAAAAAAATATAGAGGTTATAAACAATGAAATGTGAGACGCATTGGGAGTGAAGATAGAACGGCGTGAGAGAGAGAGAGAGAGAGAGAGAAAATGAAAATAAGAGAAATATTCTGAATGAAAAGAACTAACTATAGAATTTCGAATTCAGTGAGGGAACAAAAAAAGAAAGAAAAAAAAAACCTCCAATGAGACGACAACTGCGTTTGCGACTCACGCCTCTTCCATCCTGGTGCATCTAGTCTCTAACGTGGGACATCAGGTTGACAGAAGGCGGTGACGTTGACGTTCCAATGAATCCAAAAGGGAGTAATGCGTAGAAGAGGTAACAGAAGAAAGTCCGTAGACAGTGTCAGGGTAGTACTCACTGGAAGCATTCTGCGAGCTATAAGCACCGTTCACAATAGTGCTTTGGGAAGAGGCACTCAGACGGAGGAACTAAACGAGGGCCAGAGGAAACAGGAAGGTGGAAAAGTCACATAAAGACTAGAGACCAGACAGACGGACTTGTATAAGACGTCTGTCGCGTTGCGATGGTAAATAATTGTAAGTATCTCACGGATGTTCATCAAGGTAACCACGATGTTAGAGCCAAAGGAGATCCCAGTGTCTGAGGTATCCGGTAAAACCAGGAGCGAGAGAGAAAAAGAGGGCCGACAGTGACGAGGCAAGAGACGAAGCCAAGGAAGTAGAAGAGGAAGACGAAGAAGAAGAAGAAAACGTGCGTGCGGTCGTACAGTATTTTTGGAGCGCGTTTATCAAGGGAGCCACGGTGAAATCACCGCGGTTGTTTGCAGCGTGCGGCACCAACATACAGGGTGTCGCAAAAGGAGTGCATCTCCGGGATTGGCTATAAAAATTTTCAGGAGCGTATATCAGACAGTATAATAACATCGGTTATTAGACATGCTGGCATCATAGCAGTAACCACTAGGACTCACCTGCGCTCGACGATGTCTCTCAGGCACTCGCGTGGTTCCTTCTCCCCACTTCCGGCTCCCGTCTGCCTTCTGTCGTCTTCGTGTTCCTGTAGCTGCTGCTGCTGCTACCGTTAGGCTATGTTTTTATTAGGGGCGCGACGATGCTCCGCCTTGCTCGTGATGCTCGACGAGGCCCATGCCCGAATGTGTCAACTCTCAGTGGGAAAGCAGCCTCGGGTCGGACACATTTCACGCTCACCTGGATCCTCCAGGTCTTCTTTAACACCTTCCAAAGCACACGACACACACTGGGATTAAGGATGACGCGCGAGGATACCGGTCCTTTGATCTTGTTAAAGGAAGAAAACACTCCTGCCGGACCGTGCGTGCGTTTACGCGGCTCCTCGGAAGCACACCGTCGCCATGAACTTCTCGCACGAGTACGAGTCGCGGCGCCCTCTCGTCGCGACGGGGCCAACTGCTGTTCAAAGCGCGGCCAATCAACAGGCCGCATGCCCTCTGGCCCCTGACTCTTCAGTTACGTCCGTACTCACTCCCGGACCCGCTTCCTTGATGTTCCTAACGAGCATTAGGGTATAGCTTATGAAATCATGTAAATAAGATTTTTCATAGGGATATTATTCTTAAATGGAAATTCTGATTCCGAAGGAATACTTTGTAAAGGCGTGGTTAAGAATGACAAATAAATTTTAAAGGCTCGGTAATATCGTAGGTATAAAATGATATCGTGATTCAATGCTTAATTGGATCTGGATTTAAAAGGACTTTAGATATTTTCTCGAGGTTTTATGTTTAAATTCGATGGGTAGACTATGGGGAGATACGTACAGTCTTGTCGATCGGTGATTATCACAGAGAAAACCTCGGGACAGAGCACCACCTTGTTCCTACTTGTAGCAAATACCCATTTCTTTGATCCTCGCATCCCTTTGATCTCTCGACACCCCCCGGACGCTCTTCGTGCCATCGTCGTTGCACACAAGTAACTCATCCTCCCCAAGTGGTGCCTCCTAACAAAACAATTTCAAAGTCTCTTCAAAGTGTACCACACGGCATTGTGTATTTGACTCAAATAAAATATAGAGTCTATTGCCTTTGCTATCCTTTGCTTTCGCCAAACGCCGTCGTTCCTCTTGTTTTCAGCCGGAAAAGAATCCGAGAACTTCCCTTTGTAACAGCCGCGAACGATCATCCGTATAAACCGGAAACCGAGCTTCGTCATTTGAATTATACCGAGGCCCGCTTAAAAGAGTCTTGAAGGAGCTCGGTCGGTAAGGAAGTTTGAGATTTATATCGCGATCGATAAGTTCGTTTAAAAAATTGAGTTCACATTTTTGAGAAGAGAAAGACACGTCAAATGTCAATCAGAATGAAATTATAACGTATAAAATTGTATTTTGCCTTGAAACAATTTTGAAAAATATATTTTCTGATATTTAATTTACTGTACCAAATTTTTCAAATTCGTCATGACGTTCGATTCAATCAATAATTATCGTGGAAGAATCTCAGGTATGCATTATCATTTAATTAGCATTATGGTTATATAGTAAATATTTTTAATTATTTTAATATAGAACCATTCAACGGTAATTTGTCCACAGGATCCAAAGGATTCCTCTCTTTACCACGCGGGAGTAAATTGCAATTATTTTTAACATAAAATTCAAATTTATCGCGTTTTGCAATGTTACTTGTAAATATTATATACAACATGGATACTGGTTCATAAACAGGTTTTAGTGTTTATATCGAGTTAAATAACGGTCGTGTAACGATACCATGACCGGAAGTCATTCGTTTCTTAGTCTAATCGCTGATCGGAGTCAATTAAATGTAATTAAATAATTTGAAACGTAACCTTTTACTTTGCTTTCAGACTCAAGCCCAGTAGACTGTTTTCAGGAAATATGCGATGAGGATAAGGAATCGTGTTGGGGTAAATTTTATGTTATTGAAATTCAAATATATAAGAACTGATAAGATGACGTAATTGATCATTAAATTTCAGATACCGAAGATGTGATTGATCTCAGTTGCACAGCATCTGGAAAATATGAAGATCTCAATCCGTTGGATATGATCAATGATGAATCGAAACATCTGTCATTAGCTAATTATCGTAATAATTTTATTAATAATTTCTTATATAATGTTATCATACAATTTATTTCAGCCAAATCAAATGTTATAGTAGTGACTCTACTTGAATTGCAGTATATCAAATGAATCCAAAAGAATCTCCAAAATCTAATAGGACCGTAAATCGTTGTCAACAAGAAATTAGACCTGAACGACATGCGGATTTTCGAAAAAACCGATCTATGGATCCTCCTAGAGAACGATCTGAGAAAACGAAAACTTCTGAAAAAAGATCTGCTAAGATGCAAATTAAAAAAGTCGATGATTATTTCAATAAAATTTCTGGTAAATAATCTTGCAGAGTACCATTAAAATGTGTACAGATACCAGTAAAGATTCTAATTTCCATTTTTCGCCATCAAAAATAGAAGGTAGTCCCGTCGGTACAGTCAGTGTGAGGTGCACTCCATCCAGTAAAGACAAAGTTCAATATTTCAAATTCAATGAGAAAGGCCTTCGACTATAATTTAAAAAAAAATCTATTGTTCAGGTCCGGAAATAGTGGGAACACCATCTGAAGTCGTGGTAAAACTAAATGGAGTTATGAAGAGATACATTCCTCGACGTAACGGACTCCTGCAGGCTGAGATCAAGCAAGAAGTAGACGCGGTAGAAAATGACACTGAAAACAGCGCTGCTCAAGGTTAACAATCAGCGTATATTAATTAAAATGAAATTAAAAAATCCAAAAAACCAACACCAAGCTCTATGACACTGCTTGTAATAATTCTGATTCGATTTCCTTTAAACTAGAACCAGAAAATCTTGAAGAGGAGGAAGAAGAGGAAGATCATTACTGGTGTCCTGGTGATCTGAACTTGGACCTAAACGCATCAAAGCGTCCGGAAGAGAATCGCTGTCCAGGAACCCGTGATTTATTGAGCGGCAAAAAAGTGCCTTGCAGTAAGGCTCGTGTACTGCGTGAAATTGCATTGGGACGTAGAATTCCCAGGGCATACCTGCCACCCAGAGCACCCGTCGAGGAGTACCAGGATGACGAGGTACAGTCGAAAATGGTAGAAGGAACAAAAAAAACTATAATAGACATTAGCATAGTCGAAATAGATCAAGGAGTAGATAAGGTTATACCACTAATGATCGTGATAATGAAAAAGCTAGGTTAATAAGAGCGGCAACACATGTGCCTACAGTGATGATCAGAATGATAATCAACGAAATAAATTCTCAGTGTGATATCCTGTACAAACAGCAATCACGCCAGTGTAGATCCGATCGTAATGGCGTTGAATGATCGCAGCCTAGATCGATATCGATCTCTGTACCTTGTAAAGGTGAAATAATCAACAGGATTTATCATGGCCGTTTGGCTCTGGTCAATATCAGTTTAATTTATGAAAACTTAACACATATAAACCTGTCTCTACGGTGTAGATACAAGCTGACAGTGATTTTGCAAAGCTGAAAATTGACGAGACATTTCTTGTTGCTCAGGCTGACCTGATTGACAATGAGATCGAGGAAGAGGAAGAGGAATACGAAGATGATGATTGCTGCTGTGCCAAAGGTGGAGACGGAAGGCGAGACGGTAAGGGAAAAATGAAGAATCCGGACTTCAGGGCTGCCAAGAAGAAACCGTGCTGTGCTCCTAGGACAGGAAATAAAAGTAGCAAATGCGTCTCCTTTGCCAAATAGGGTATTGAGAGTTGTAAGCCACGATTGTGGAATTGATGGAAGAAACAAAATAAATAGTACAAAAAATATTAACTATTTGGACTTGGATTTCCATTCTGTTATGTTAGTAGATACAAATGACCTGTCACTTTTCTTTTGTTTCACAGGGAAACGGATCGCGAATGGTTTGGAACGTCGAATCTGAGTAAATTTATGTGATAATGGAAAATTCAGTTTTCTTAAGCAACTACTGCCCTCTTGGGCAGTGGAATAATTTTCGGAACGAAGGGAGATCCATGTGTTTACATTGTGGAAATAAACCCAACCTAAAATGTTCTTTGAAAGGAGATACTGATAATGGTCGCTTGTACGACGCGCCGTATGTTATTAGTCGTTAATGTTTTATATATCTGTTAAAAAGATGCTTATTTATTTAGATTACGTGGACAAGTTTTCGGTTTACCTCCGGCATATCCTGATTCGCCATTAGGCCGTAAAAAATTAACGAATCTGGAATTGCGAGAGCATATCGACAAGTATGATCTCTGGGACTATATACCGCCTTGGCAGGTGCCTAAATTGAAATCTGTTTCTTGTTCGATGTGTTGTCGCGAATATATTTGCAAGAATATGCCAATGAAAAAGATTATTCGTATGGCAAAGAAGAACATGACCCTGGATGGACCGATCGGTAAGAGGCGATACGTATCGATAACGCAGAAAGTATAGATTGATAAGAAACGGTTCGTTTGATTTGCGGGTAAAATCATTGGCAAATTCGGCGATAATAAAGTTATTTAGTACTCGAGCAACAGAATGTATATTTAAAAAGCAAAAAAGATTGGAACGTATGAAGCAATTTTAATTATGAATACAAAAAATGTTTCAGGAGAACCAAAAATAGATTTCCCACGATTTGGAAAACTAACAACTGAAGAAAACCTGAAGAAAAAATGCAACGGGCAGAAGTCAAATGGAAAAAACACAATCGCTTAAAATACAATTCTAAGTAACCAAACAGATACAGAAGATCCAAAATATTTCCTGGCTCTTATGAGAAAAAAACATTGAAAATATATATTCGTGCTTAAGAATCTTTAGCCAGTTTGATAAAGTAGTATTGTAAAATTTCATAAATCAAAGGCCCAACAAAGATCTCACTTTTTTTCATAAATGAAACTAATCCATAGATACATATAAAATAACAAAAGAAAGTTTAATTGCATAATATCTAGGTCAGATGCATTCTATGTAAGTTAATATGCAGTGCAAAAGGAAAAGCAAACTGTATGTGCAATTAAATTATATTCTGTATGGCTATTTTACAATGAAAATATGCATTAAATCTTATGCAAATTGTACATACGAGTACAATTTGCATTGTATTTGAGTATTTTTCTCACAGTTTCTACCAGTGGGATATATGATTAAGTACGCAACAAATATTGGATGAACAAAATGTCTCTTGTACTTTATGAGAGTTTCGACATATCCCAAATATGTAAATTAATTTCAAAAACTGCTTCAAAATGCCAGTGAAAATATTTCCCGCATTTGGCCTACATTAATCTATGCGCTTTTCATTACAATTTCATGGTACGTAAATATTCACATACGTGGCAGTAAGAAAAAAAAAAAACCCCTTAAGTAACAAAAACCATAGTGCGCTGAGAAAATTTCTTAATTTTTCTTATACATAAATGTCACAAGAACAACAACTAAATATATGAATGTCGAAACCAAAAGAAAATATTAAATTTTATTCTTTGACGTTTAACCGATACTGAATTGTTTCTTCTATTTTAAAGTTACGTAAACAAAGAAAAGTAAAACAAATCACGAGTCACACGCGCCACAAGTAGTGTCCGAAATATTAAGGCCCATATTTAAAAATTATATTTACCGTCAAATATAACCTTTTTTTAGTACTAAGTCTTTTAATCAGAAATAACATTTCATTATCAGTCAATAGAAATAGTAGAGCAATTTTGACGTTTAAAGTAAATTTTTAATACGGACCTAATGAAGTAAAAATAATTTTTTTCGTTCGCGCCATTTGTACATCGCAAAATCTCATGTTTACGTAGAAAAGATCTATCGCTCTTATTTTTTGTCTCGTTCTTAAATATTATAAGAAAAATTATGTTGATAATACATCATATTGTTTGTCGATTAACGTATAGATTAAAGTTTTTGCACCCTGAAAGTGTATCCTCTTCGTGTCCGAACGTAATATTAATTCACTTCTTTTTGAGGCATTATAATAGTAATTTAATTTTAAAAAATTATTGTGCAACCATATGTTGACCATTATTGGCTCCTATCATTCATTGGCTCTTCAGTTTCATACAATTTTCATATAAATAATACATATAAACACACTTCAGTCATCAGAGCCTGCTGCTCGTTTCGTTTTCCTTTGTCTTGGACTCTGTTTTGGAGTTCTCGGCGACTTGTCTGAAAGTGTTACGTATTGATAAATAATGAGCATATCGTCAAGACAGTGAATATCATTAAAATAAGTGATAAGATTATGTAAAATAAAAACATCATTAATACACTTACTGAGTCTGTTTAGAGTATCCTTTGGTAACCAATCGTAATCAACATTGTTAGGATTGGAGGTGCCCATTTCCACGGTAGTTTTACGCGAAGAGGAAGAGCGCGATTTACGTCCCAGGGAAGTAAGTAATTGCTGACCACCAACAAGAGTCAGAACGACACATGCAGCCAGGAAAATGTAGAGGAATACAGTCTCACCATCGAGACCCTCATCCAGCTCTATGACTTGCACAGTTTCGTTGTAGACTGCTTCACTGAATTGAACACCATTCTACACAGGAAAAAAGGAATTTATATTAATTGGTTATATATATGTTTATTTTGTGCAATTCTAATCCTAAATATTTCTAGTTAAAATTAATTAATTCATATGAATAATAAACAAACTGATAGAATACATACGGCATCTCTGTAATTGAGATTAATGTTTAGACCAAAAGGTCGCCCAGCAACAGTTTCAGAAGGGATGAAAGAGTAAGATAAAGTTGCTTCGTGATCTGGTTTGACAACTTTGTTGTATGCGATTGTTGAGAAGTTTTGGATATACAAGTTGAAGTCCATTGGATAGCGGAAAGAAGCATCAAGAGTTTCAAGAATAAAATCTGTTTCTCCTTTGTTAGTAAAACCAACAAGAAATTCTACAAGATTTCCAGCTGGGAATTCTGAAAATATTGAAATATGTAATTAAACAGCAACAAGAGAAGCTTTTATAACTATAAAATAGGTAAATATGAAGTATCCTCCACAGTAGATACGTTAGAATATGTATATATGATTAATAAAGCTCTTACCATGACTATTGGCTGTAGTGAAGCTAGGCTTAGTAAATAGTATGACTGTATCAGCATCTAGTGATGCTGTACTTGCTTCTTCCTCTATATCATCTTCAGTAATAACGGTACCCTCTTCACTTTCAACATCAACGGTGTCATCAATAATCTCATCTTCTTGTGCGTACGCCACATTCTTTCCTAATAATAACCAATAATAATAATCATACATAATAAAAAAACAATTTCAAATACCAGAATACATACATATGACGTCATACAAATCTATGATAATTAAAATATTTCAACCGACTACTGCTATTCAAATAGTTTCATCATTTATTAATCATAAATAATTTCATAAGATATATCAAATAACGATTCTAGAAGATACCATATTTTTCTATAAAGCTCCATTCATCCAGTCACAAGTACAACCAACAAGAATTCTCTCCAAAATAAAACAAAACTGTCTACTCCTATCAATAGCTTCTCAAAAGCAGACATATAATTCTAAAAGCATATATCATGCATTTTATAATTTTAATAACAATCTAATAACATTAACCATATTGTATAAGAGATTGTAGTATCTGTACAAATGCTATTAGGTAAGCCGCATCCGGCTAGTAGAGGAGAGTAACGAAAGTACACATTTCTTTATAAAATTAACTAAACCCATAATAGCAAACAAATGATTATTACCGAAATCAGAAGTGAGAATAATCGCCGGAACGACGAGTAGTAGAAAAATTCCTAAGTTCTTCATTGTTAATTCAATTTCTTTGCGTTTTCTTTACTCCAGCGAGTCACTACGGGCTCAAACACACATCTGTTCACTTGGTGTCCGTCACGAACTGTGCCAGAAGCTTTCGCATACCGTGGCAACTCGTTGATACCTGCTTGCTACGTGGAAGAACGACACTACAATCGTCAATTCGACAACGTGGAACATGAGGAGGCAGAAAATATGAGATTAACATGAGCATCCACTCTAACTAAATATTGCAAAATGTTACAGCCATCTGTTGATAATTTTTTTAAACATTCCAAGGTGTTTTTCAAAAATATTATTTTTAATGAAAATGAATTACTGTTGGCAGAAAGATATAAGTATACGGAGCCAATATAAGTTTTATTAACGCTTATACTTTGCTCAGAATATTTTAATTCAAAGGGAAAGAATATTTGAAGGTGGGATATTTTGTTTTTATCTATTGAGTCAGATCAGATTGTTCAACGAGGTTTAACGCTGTACGTTGAGGACTCTAGTGCTGATAGTCTTGTTTAATTTTCTACTTGATTTTACTTTATAGTTCAAATTCTGTTTGTGATTTATCGGCTTTTTGAGTGTGTTGTCAAAGTGGTAGGTTAAGAGTAGTTGGTTCTGTGGGAATTTTTATATTTCTTGATGATTGGAGTTTATATGTAGGATACAGTTTTGGAGCAATTGTTACGTATACGGTTAAGGAGCACTGAGTAACATAAGGTAACTTTTTAAATATGTTGATTAAGCAGTGTGTTATTTGTTATTATGTATGTTGTTTAGTCTAGTTTAATTGTATACTAAAACATTACAGATATCAGGAAAACTTTTGGGCTCCAAAATGGAATTCGAGGATGACTTCTTCTTTGAGGAGGACAAAATGTTGGTTTTGTCGAGACCATAAGCTTTTATTTTAATATTCAACGTGCTTCCTTGCAGTTTCAATGTTCTTCCTTTCTCTTGTAATATGCATGCCTCGCTGCCATGGTGCGGTGGAACAGTTTAACGGATAATTCGTTGCTGCCTGCAGAAGATCCATTGGAGACTGATGCAAATAAACAGTTGCAGAATGATGATCGTAATATTCTGACCACCGTGCCACTAGCTAGTGTCGAGTTGCATCAGCTGGCCATGATGGAAGATCGCATGTATGCACTACTATGTTGAGTTTTAATATTGTTTTAAATTGTAAATATTTTCATCACATATTTGGCCCGTTTTTACTATTACACTTTGCTCTCTCGCACCCATTTTTTCTACTCTTTACTGCTGCGGAGATCAGACCAGATGTAGAACTGATTGCTCAAGATCAGTTTGCCGCTATCTCACAACCACCTAATTGTCAACTGTAAGTTTTACACATGACCAAGATGTACAGAAGACTAAAGTTAAAATACTCTTTATACTTTAAGTGTAAAGTGTAATATGATAAATTATTATAATGCACATTTCATTTCCAGGTTTTGTGACTTTACATTGTATTAATTATACCTAATTTTGTTTCTCCTTTCAATACTTTTACTGCACTGTTATTAAATTATTTTTATGGTTATTGGCTACAATTTCTGTTTTACAATGTTTATCGTCGTCAAAATGTTTCATTGTCTAAGAATTCTGCCGCTTTACTGTTTTATTGCTGTAAATTAATTTTGCATTCTGCATCGATGGATGAATGTAAAGTGCTGTATACAATGACATTTAAATAACATAAAAAATTCCACCTCTATTAATTTTTTTGCTCCTATAAATAGGGGGATGACCATAACTTCTGGGACTGTCACTATCCAAAAAGATAACAGTAATCTCATTGGTATCAGTATCGGAGGAGGTGCACCTCTATGTCCATGCCTCTACATTGTTCAAGTATTTGATAATACCCCAGCAGCCTTAGAAGGTACTCTACAATCAGGGGATGAACTAGTGGCTGTGAATGGAGCTTCCGTCAAAGGGAAAACAAAAGTCGAGGTTGCAAAAATGATACAAGCTTGCGATACGCAAGTAAATATCAATTATAATAAATTACATGCTGATCCGCGACAAGGACGTACATTGGACATAGCACTGAAAAAGGTTCGTAATTCGTAGAGAAATATTAATATTCTATTAATTGAATTATATAATTCATAACATAAATATTGTTTATATCTATGTACAACCAAAAGGTTATAATGCATCATACAAAATAGGGTCATACTTGGCTTTAACCCAATGCATTTCTAGGTCAAGCATAGACTAGTCGAAGGAATGGGCAGTGCAACAGCAGATGCGCTTGGACTTTCACGTGCAATTTTGTGCAATGATGCACTAGTTCAAAGACTAGCTGCACTACAACGTACTGAGAATCTGTACAGAGGACTTGTTGCGCATGCCAAGGCGACATTGCGCGCCTTCTTTGATCTAACGCAAATCTATAAAGGTACTGCTATAAGATGATATTCAGAATAAGCACAATCATTGCATTATAACTTTTATGAATTATAACTTCATGCATTAATTTTATAGCATTCGGCGACACGTTTGCTGCCATTGGAGTAAGAGAACCGCAACCTCGCGCCAGCGAGGCTTTCAGACAGTTCGGCGAACAGCACAGGCAAATGGAGAAATTCGGTGTAACCATGTTAAAATCAGTAAAACCAATTCTAAGCGATCTTGGTACATATCTTCATAAGGCTATACCAGATACAAGATTGACCATCAGTAAATACGCGGATGCGAAATTTGAGTATCTTTCGTATTGCCTGAAGGTCAAGGAACTTGATGACGAGGAACAGAGTTACGCTGCTCTTCAGGAACCATTGTACCGTGTAGAAACAGGAAATTATGAGTATCGTCTGGTACTTAGGTGCAGGCAGGAAGCACGTGCACGCTTTGCCAAGCTTAGGTCAGATGTCCTGGTGAAACTTGAACTCCTGGACAACAAGCATGTTCAAGATGTTGTGTGGCAGTTGCAAAAATTTGCATCTGGATTGGCAAAGTATCATGCCAATACTAAAGACCTTTTATCGACAGTTACATTGTTCCCGGTGGAAGTGGATCTGTCGCAAACTGCCTTTCAATATAAAAGTGCTGGACAACAGTCATCCGTTGAGAGTGAGGATGGCGACGATGAGGCCGATGAGAAGGTCAATGAAAATGATGATTCGCTGATGCCATCAACAGGAAATTTAATATCTACGGATATTGATGAAATGTAGCGACGTTAATTGTTGCCTCTTGAGTTACTTATATTCTGATTGTCATCATTCAATGTTAGAATTGATTCAATGGCGAAACAGCTTAAGTTTACTTGAATTTTACGTAATAATCGTTGATCAATGACATTCCTAATTTTTGATCTTCTGTACCTATAGTTTCGATATTTATTGCAAATACGATGGGGAAGGTTGTGTGATTGACTTGCCATTACTCGAAATAATTTATATCGTTGATGAGTCGGATCTGTTAGTTAATAATGATCTCTAAAATATGTCGCTTATTCCTACCAAAGATAAATATACGTTCAAAGCAACGCAACCAAAGATTAGATAAATGAAAAGCTATGTCTATTCATTAATGCTAATGGTACAAATGTAAGCTTACGGCAATATACAATAATTTTATTATCAATATATTGCATCTGTTCACTTATCTTTACCTTCAAGTAATTATAAACAGATGCATCATGTTACTTATAAATGCAGATAATTAATTCATTAACTAAAACTGATAATTCTAAGAGCTTCCTTTGAGTTTCGTATCAAAATTTATCATATAACGTACAAAAAAAAGTTTCAGGGGAATGAGTCAAATTCTTAATAAAACATCACGGATTGGATTTCCCCAAGTGCTTCATAAGGTCAATGGTTTCCACATATGCACCATCTGAAGTTAACGCGCCCATTTAATTCTTATGATAAAACTACACGTTCAGGTGATACATTTGGCTTGAATAAACCAGTAATTTCCTCAGTTTCCACGAATGAATCACTGCACACTCGTAGAGTCCACAAAAGTTCTTGAGTCTACATTTTCAACGATACCAAAGGATGATATAAACACGTTTAAAATGGTAATCAGGAAGATACCACTAACTGTTAAATTATTAGCCTTATTAGCCATGCACATTTGATTATGTATCTTAACGTTATACCAGCTGTTCCAAATAAGGCCAATACCAACAACGATCTGTAGGAACAGACTCAAACCAATCATAATCAAAGAAGGATAATAAAATGGATGTCGTCCACTAGTTTGAAGTACATAACGAAACTGATTAGCATTTGCGGATATCAGTGCAAGATCCATCATCCCTTGAGCAATAGTTTTTTTCTGCTGATATACATTAACATCAGGTGTGTTACGAGGTGCTGGAACTTCGCTGCCAGGTCCTGGTGGAGCAACCGGAAATGATGGAAAAGGATCGGCTGGCTGATCAGAATCATCTCTAGGATAGACTGAACCGTTGTCAGGTAAAAAACCATCATCTATTCCCTCATCGTTATCTGAACTAGGTACAACCTTATCTTCCGGTTCAAGGTCATCTATTTCAGGTCCACTAGTGGGTTTTGGATTATTCGTATTGTCAGTTTCCATTAAAGGTTCCTTTTCTGCGTTATTGGCGTCGAAATTTCCGTTGCTATTACGTAGCATTTTAATTGGCGGTTCAGCTCGATTTGAATAGTTATCGCTAACCACGTCCATTGGCAGGATGACGTCACCGCTCTTTCTTCCGTTTATATTTACCGCCATTTTCACTTGAATATTTGAATTACGTAGCTCTCAATAAAGTATCTTTTTTTGGGCTGACGTGTGTTAATAATCTCCAACTGGTTCTTTTTGTGTGTCAACACTCGCAACGAGTGCACATTGTCGTTGTTATCAAGCTTGATTAACTACTCCACTGTGTGCACAGTCTTTTTAATTCCACTTTTTTTCTGCTTTATTAATTCACCAATTGCGAAACACGTCTGCCGTACTTTATCGTTTTTACTAAGTGAAGTTCATGTTTGCATCTGAATGCTTTATTTGCAATTTCTAGAACCCAGCAAGTAGCCTGACTCAGTTTACTGGGAATGAAATTGCATTGCGAGCACGTCATCGGCTTCGACCAGGATTACATAGTTGATCTATGAACGTATAGTGAAATACGTATAAATTTAATTTAATATTCGAGTTTTCTAGTATTTACTTGGACAAAGGAGAGCATGAGCACTCTTATACTTTAACTGTGTCTTAGTCTTTTTTTTTACTGTTTCATTAACTTAAATATGCGTAAAGTCATCGATCCTATAACTGTAACACTTTACCTGTGTGTTTCAATGTTTTTCAACGTTGAAAGTCATTAATTTTCAAGATTCCACTACATATTTATCATTACACTGTTCACGCAACTTACGTATAAATTTAGTTTTCCAATGAAAGTCGTGAGTTTATTTTATTTTCAATTTTTCACTGTTTTTACGTGAAATTTATAATTTAATTAAATTTTGTATAAGTTCTGACTGGTTTTTGTAAGCACGGTGATATGGAGAACGTTTTTATTTTTGCTTTTTTATTAAGGAGCGTTGACTCGGCTGACTTTCTCACTATTGAATAGATATACTCCCAGTTGGTTCCTTTAAGGGGGAATCAGCTTCAAGGACATGTGGACCAAACGGTGGGGATAAACGAGTAGGAGGCACGTGAAAAATTTAACAGTTAGACTCATTGGGATTTTCGGTTTGCTCTTTCTTTATTTGTACAAGGAATCGGAGGCTGTAATTTTAAATTCTGATTTTTGAAGAAATTTACCAATTTTTGATTTTTTTGGGCAACTGACCTAAGAGGCAGAGATACAAGAAAAAAATTGTATTGCGTGTACAGTCTCGTGGATTGAGTAAGTTGAAGTTACTCGTGGTTTGAAATTAATGGCGGCTTGTTTATTTATTAACATTCACACAATTTATGCATTTTCCACCTCGTCGGTCACAGCAATGGCTTCAATTTCAACTTGAGCTCCCTGTTAGACAATTAAAATAATTTATTTGTAAATTTACACTGCAGCTGCCCAAAGTTTAGATTATTTAAGCTTCGTTCCTAGAAAATTTGCAAATAGTACTTGTAATAAATCTTACCACTGGCAACTTTCCAACTTGGAATGTTGATCTGGCTGGATAGTTCTTAGTGAAAACTGGTAAGCACATAAAACAAATAAAATTGAATAAGGGTTCCAGTACTGCGAATTATATACTCGCGTTAAATTATTGTAAAACAATACATAATAATAGTTCTTTTAGATCAAATGATCTATCTTACATTCACATAATAATATTTGTTTGCTTTTTTAATACTTACATTCTTTGTATACTTCATTCACTGCACCAAAGTCTTCGATATTGTTTAAAAGTATTGTAGTCTTGACAACTAAAAATAAGCATATACCATATATATATATATATATTTATCTTCTATAATACTCACAAAATTGAAGCAAAAAAAATAT
The DNA here is from genome assembly GCA_030142375.1 of Calameuta pallipes. NCBI lineage: Eukaryota > Metazoa > Arthropoda > Insecta > Hymenoptera > Cephidae > Calameuta > Calameuta pallipes. The sequence goes on along the minus strand of JARQSW010000561.1, from coordinate 958,193 downwards.
TCTATATAAATCCTGCGAACCTTTCTCAAAATTGGACCCAGCCTCTTCTAAGATATATTGCATATTTATCAAAACCTGTCGAGCCTCTGCAGCAACACCGCCACTCACAAGTTTTCCTTCAGATCTTTTGATACCCAGTACCCCAGAGACATAAAGAGTCCGATCAACCAAAATGGCCTGACTGTTAATAAAATGTTGTATAATCAGACAGACAGAATTTAAAAAGTATGAAGAGATCAAAAATTCTTTATCCGCAAAAGAGGATGATTATGCAATAATCAATGTCGCACAGTGATACAGTAAATTAAGAAAAGCCAATTCAAATCATTCAATTCTGTTAAGCTCTTAATTACCAACTGAAATTTTCCGATTACACTTTTCACTTACTTATATGGCCCAACGGGTTTTGGTGCCAATGGAGATTCAATTATCTTGCGAATAATTTTCCTACTTGCCATGATTACTGATTCTACGTTCTACTCGCACTGAACTATGGTACGTACTCCAGAATAAAGTACTCGTATGAGCATCAGAAGGACGATAAGCTAACGGCATACATTATATAAACTAATACGTAGAGCTTCATACAAATAAGACACAGATAACGTTTGACCACTGATTTACTCTAACCACAATAAAATTAAAAAGTCTGTTCGAAAATGAACCGAGAGGGCTAAAGAGCACCGTTGCTTCTCTGTTTATGTCACACTGCTTCTCACATGTTCTCAAGCTATAGTGACTTGGAGCATGTAAAAACGCTTGCACGAACGACGGACCTAAAGGATCGCTGCCCCCTCACAGCTATCTGTTACTGAATACGGTATATTGTTCAAGTAGCATTCCAATGCCATAAAACCGTGTACTCTATATCTTGAGTCGATTAAAAATAAATTCATCATCGAAATTTGCTTCGAGCTTTGTTAATTAAAAATAAAATAAAAATAATCGTACCGCTTATTTCTACGAATGATATATGATTTATTTCAAAAAACTTGTCACGTTACTTCGTTTGCAGACAATAGTTGACAATTGCATCAATTGTACACAGCGCTTAAAATATATGATACACGATGTTAGTCGTGCAAAGCGATATAATCAATAAGAATTGCAAGCAAGGCTAATAATCGCTTACAAGGAATACAAGTTCGGTAAATCGAAAAAGGCGTCCGGGCAAAATGTTTGCGTTGCACGAATCTTTCCAGAAAAGTTCGAGTCGATTCAACAGCGATCGCGCGATGAAAACTCAAAGTTTGCAGCACAGACATTTTTTTTATTACGATATATATAGCGTATACATAGCTCTTTTTGTCCCTTTTTTTTGTTCTTTTTCTTTACTTTTTCTCGCTCGATGTCTGTGTATCCTGTATGTAACGTGTTTCCATGCTTTTCTTCTTTATCGTAAATTTCTTCTCCTTGCAATATAATCGCGTTTAAGCACGGTCAAAGTAGTACAGTATGCTTTATTAACAACAATAGTAATGGAGTCGACTCGACTGTACAACGCACTTTGTACGGAGCTTTAATGGGCCGTGTTATTACGTCGACCGCGTCTCTTACGTCCACTTCCGGCTGGACGACTTTGGGCCCACTGTTCGTAGAAGCGTTCGGCTTCCAGCCATTCCTGGTACTTGTACCACCATTCTTCCCATTTGACGTAATCGTCGAGGCTCAGGTCACGAAGGTATCCACGAGCTTTGTAATAATCGTAACGAACACGAACGTCGTCCCAGCATTCGAGCCCTCTGGGACCCTGAGCGAGCAAAGACTCCGGATAATGTCCTGGAGGTGGTGAATCGTATCCTAATCGGGCGATCCTCTCTTCGCCTTCGATCACGACCTTCATGGCATTTTCGCCGTCCTTTGTAATGCGCATGTTCTCCATGTCTCGACGATCCACGCTCCACTGCGCCATCTTGCCAAATCTGCAAAGTGAATCCCAATGCATAAGTGAACATTGGACATGTTCATTTAGTTGCTTTTTAATATATCGTGACATGGTATTCCAGTTGAGATCTCTTGTTACTAAACTGTACCTTTCAGACAATGTCATCCTGGGTGGGCCCACGTGTGACGTGTTCGAGGAGCTATCGCTGTCCTCACTTGGTGATGATTCTGGTGGAGGATGCATCATCGCTGGAGCACCATGACCACTTGGATGTGTCTTCTCTATCTTGACTGGCTTACGCATCTGTACAAAATGTTATTGGGATTTTGTTGCTTTTGTTTATCCTTAGAGACCCGGATGATGATATAACGTTTTGAAGTCCATATCTGACTTTGATGCGAATAACCCACTCACATAAAGACCTTTTTAATACTTTCAAAGGATTTAGGAAAATTACACATCGGCTCTCTAAAGATTAAGGTGATACTTGTAGCTTTAGTGCGAACTTAAATTATCATAGGGTGTTTTTTATGTATACTTATTTTTTAATACTCTACCATTTGTTGAGAACCAGAAGCTTGACACAAGTGTAATACCTCGTGCTGAGAATTGCATACTAGGTATTGAACCAATACATATGCGGTATCAAGATGTTGCAAAAGAAGGATTATTCTCCTTAAATATGCGTAAAGGACAATTAAAATTTTCCTTGTATCATATAAAGAAGTAGCTCTAAATTCTACAAATTTTGCCAATACTCTATTCTTTAATCAATTTCATATAACTGTGCAAGAGACCTTATCATGCATTCTCCGTTGATTTTTATTATAATTTTGAATAAGGCTGATATTTGTAGAGATGCATGGATCCAATATATTCCACTACTAGTAAGATGTAACTTTGGTCAGTTCTGTGCTACCATACATTTATTAATTTTTCTTGCGAAATTACTATCAACAAAAGATTTCAAGACAAGCTATAAAATATTAAGTATCAATGAATATATATTTACCAATGGGATGGGATCAGGCACTCGTGGATCCTCTGGCATCCTGCTATGATGCTTCTCCTTGCGTCGTACCTTAACTTCTTTATCCTTGACAGCCTTGTAATCCTTGTGGTGCCTCGCTGGTGGCTGAGGAGCTGGTGGCGGTGTTCGCGGACGCGGCAAAGGTGGTGATCGTGGTCTAGTACGTTGTGGAACAACCCGCGAACTAGACGGTACCACCTCCTTGGGATGAGTTCGAGAACGGGCTGGTGAGACTGATCTCGATCGCGATCGCGAAAGCGGCGCGACGCGACGTCGTTCCTTGGGGGAGCAGACGGAACACGATCTGTCGGAACAGGTGCTACCTGAGCTTGGACTTCGCGCGGGTCTGCCTCTGGTATGTGATCGTTCACGAGGTGATCTGGGACTCCTTGGTCGTGGACTACGTGGACGTGGACTGTGCGGACTGCGTGGCCTGGGACTTCTAGGACTACGAGGATGACCTCTACTTGGTTCCCCACTTGATGTTCCTCCAACATAAAGCTCCTTGTATCCGCTATGCCTCCATCTATTTGGATCCCTTTCCTCAAGCTCGAGGACCTTCTTGTTCCAGTAACTCGACTGAGATTCGCGAGCTTTACGCATTGCACTATCTAGCTCTCTTCGTTTACCAGAACTTTCACCATGAAGTCTGGGCTGCGATACACTTGTATCCATTCTCATCTTGCTTGATCCACTTCCGCCGCCACTACCACCTCGTCTTCTACCTTCGTAGTCCCGCGACATCCCTAAAAAGATAATATAAAACAATTAATATCGTTGCCAAATTACTTATCAGAGTTTCCACAACTAATGGCACCGATACATTAATGATAATAACATAATATTTACCTAATAGTTGTAGTAATCAAAGCTGATGAGGCAGGACGATAAAACAGCCAATCCGAACTCCTGCGAGAGCAGTGTAACACGTTAATTCTCATAATTACGACAGAACGTTCGAAACGATAATACGTCACTTGAATCGTCATAGATCCACAATAAGAACCAGTACCACTCGTCCTCGAGGTTTGCTGGTTTAATAGCAAACGAACAATACCGCGAACCGGAATCGCCCGCGATCGCCAACCGACGCGGAAGCGAAGGGGCGAGGTAAACGAAAAAGTTTGGACTCATGTATACGCGCGACCCGGACATCGCCCGCCGTGCAATGTCTTACCGTCAGGAAGCTGAACGTTCAGATCCAATGCGCCTCCATAAGCATCCCGCGTGCATGGAATAATTGTACGAGATTCGAAAGTCATATAGGAGTCAACGGGAGGTGTCGCGACGCGATCCGAAGATCCAGCGGAGGTCTCTCTTGGTCCAACGAAGCGACCAGGATAAATAGTAGAAGAGGGCTAGGAATGCTGTATGAACCATCAAAACATCCACATCAGTTTTGATTCATCATTAACCTCCAAGTCATCCACCCACGAAGCTCGTACAACCATAATCTTTAGAAGATGTTCATCTACTACCCGACAGCATTGGCGAGATCATAACTAGAGGAAGCCTCCCTCATCGCGCACGTCTGTTCGCATCTAAGGAAGGCAAATCCACGCGGAAACAGGACGAACCAAGGGCTCGAGTACCTGACAAACATCCGAGAAATTGGCACGCACCAACCCCATGCCGACGGAATGGCCGTCGGCGTCGTCGTCGCGGAATCGTTCCTGGCATTACCCGGGTAATACCTTCCCAGTACCGTACTGTACCGTACCGTAACGTAACATATTGTAGCGTATAAGGCAAGGCGTAGTTTCGTACCATTACCGTACGTGTATATACGCGTAACAATATACCCGGAGACGACGTGCTCGAGGAACGCGTATAACGGATTAACGTAGAAACCCACCAGGAATCACCTCGACGTTTATAATCGCGATGAACCGTACCGATCCGAGATCCTTTCGCTCGAAGATTGTCAGCCCTTATGGTTCGTACACCTTCGCACTACGTTCTTTTTTTTCTCCTTTTCAGGACGCACAGCACTTCCTTCGTGCTAGCCACAATGTCGTGCGACTTTGCGCAATGCTAGGTCGCTGGCATGCATCGAGACCCGCAACCATTTATGTTCAATGAACCTTTACAAACGAACGATAACCGATTAATTATTCATTGTCGTAGTGTTCATGATAAACTACCATCAACAATACACGACTTGACTCATACGAGTCTCACCGCTTTCTTTCTTTCCTGTTTCTTTTCTCTCTCTCTCTCTCTCTCTCTCTCTCTAGCTTGGTTTTACTCGACTTCCTTTGTATGTTAACTCTCAACACCAATCAATTACCCACCCGATGTCGCGACACGCGGCACGCGTCGCCTTGCCCGATTATTTCAACGCGGCCAACAGCCTCTCGAAACTCCGATTTCTCGGCGACACTCACTTTTCTCACGACGACTCGTAAACTTGCATTTTTCAACGACGATTCTTTTTCAGATATTCGGGTGCGCGTGACGTTGTAACAATGGAGATCGTTGAGGATTGCTGAGGATTGGAAAAGATGGAACGGACAGGGACTGACTGAACTTGACCAATCGCAGTGGGAGATTTTACTGGTAGTTTATTTCATAGCCAATCACGTGGCGTTGTTCTGTGTCGTCCAATCTTATAAGGTCGCTTCGAGCGACACTGATGAAGCTGGTTTCATATGGGATGTAGAATTAATTTTGAAATAATTATTAGTTAGTAGTGAGATAAAAAAACAAAGATATGGTTATTGCTATTGGATTTGAAGGTAGTGCTAATAAATTGGGTATTGGCATTATTAATGATGATAAAGTTTTGTCTAATGTCAGACATACATATATTACTCCACCCGGCGAAGGTATTTTATTATTTATATTTATGTTAACGTTTCGATAACTCATGGGTTGAGGTTAAAAATAAACTAATGTTAATCTTTTACTGATAGTCATATGTAATCAATTGTAATCTTTATTTGATAATACTTTTGACGATATATGTTTTTATGTACGCAGGGTTTCTACCTAGAGAAACAGCACAACATCATCGGGAACATGTACTCAGTGTGCTGCAAAAAGCTTTGAAGGATGCAGAGGTCACAATGAAAGATGTTGATGTGATATGTTATACTAAAGGACCTGGCATGGGTGCTCCATTAACTGCTGTTGCATTAGTAGCTAGAACGGTTGCCCAATTATACAATAAACCCATTGTTGCTGTAAATCATTGTATTGGACATATAGAAATGGGTAGATTGATTACAGGCAGTAAAAATCCTACCGTTCTTTATGTATCTGGAGGGAATACACAAGTTATTGCATACGCTAAACAACGGTACAGGATCTTTGGTGAAACTATAGACATTGCTGTTGGAAACTGTTTAGATCGGTTTGCGAGATTATTAAAACTCTCTAATGATCCCAGTCCTGGTTACAACATAGAACAGCTTGCAAAAAAGTAAGTTAGTCATATATCAATGAACAGTGATATTCCGTCTTGTTATAAATACCTCGTTGTTTAGCATTTCTGTATTAGACTATATTTCATGATTGCTCAAAAAGAGGACAAAAATTGGCACCACTGCCATATGTAGTAAAAGGCATGGACGTATCATTCTCTGGTATATTGAGTCACATAGAGGAACGTCTTCAGGGTTGGCTCGACTCAAAGGAATTTTCCCCAGAAGATCTCTGCTTCTCTCTCCAAGAAGTGGTCTTCGCCATGCTCATAGAAATAACAGGTAATCGTTTGATACCATACGAACCAGCAATCTATATTAATTTTCTCAGAATACAGTTATGGTAAATTTTAAAAACATCCTGCCGCGAATGTCAAACTATTTCATCGAGTTATTTATAACCATTCAAATCTTCTCTTGGATTTTCTACATTAATACAATTTTCGTGGAATTACAGAGAGAGCGATGGCTCATACGTGCTCCAATGAGGTGCTGATTGTGGGTGGCGTGGGATGTAACGAGAGATTGCAACAGATGATGGACATTATGTGCAAGGAAAGGAATGCCATTCTTTACGCAACCGATGAACGATTTTGTATTGATAATGGACTGATGATAGCAGTAGCTGGTTTACTTCAATATAAAAGTAATGGCCCCACACCGTGGTTACAAACCACATGTGTACAAAGATATCGAACGGACGATGTACATATTTCATGGAGAAAATAAATCCAATTATTCATAATTGGGATACAAATGAACGTATCTAATTATAAGACGCTATCCATCCTTTCCAGCTAACGAACGTACTAATTTGTTCTATACGCTCACAAATCTGAAAATCGATATGCGAACACAACCCATGGCGTGTTTAAAAACTATAAAAAAGAGTAATATTCTCCGTCTAAAGTATCAAAGTAAATTTAATAGCGACGTAACGTATTAACTGATCTATCATTGCGATAAGATATCTCTAAATGTTTAATTAAGTAATTCTGATTAGTAAAACAATATTTCATCGCTATCATAACAATGATTTTTGCCATCACAACCCTAATCATTCAGATGACTGAACATTTAATCATGCAACCAATGCGTAAGCGGGGTATCCCATAAGAACCCTTTATCGCATCATCTAGGCGTTTAAACGCACAGCTCAAGTAAATAAGTCGCGCGACAAGTATTCTGTAAATAGTGTATGACTAGCCAGCGAGGGATAACAAGAAAGTGAAAGAGAAAAGAGCATCATTCATTATTTTTAGGATCGAACAAACAATACCAACGTCGTGTTACCTCCCAGTGATCCGATGGGACTGACAGAAAGAAAAAGGCCTTGACAACTGTTCCACGAGTACGGCAAAACCATTGTCTTTTTCCCCAGAAGACTTTTTTTTATTTATAGACCACGTGTTCCCTCGAACTTGAGCTAATTTCGAGCAGTGTATTACAAACCATAGAGATGGAGTCCCCAAAGGCAAGCACGAGCACACATCACCCTATCCAATGTCTACGGAAAGCTGAAAGAGACCCTGAGAAAAAGAATATTCATCAAGAGTACCTGGAGGAGAACCTTGTACCACGAGATAGATTATCATATACCTGTAGACAATAAAAGTACGAAAAAAAATTTGTTTAAACTTCTTCCTCGACAGGCAATAGCGACGATATAGCGTGGTCAGGTTCATCGGGCTAGGCAGGCGCACAGCTGGCTCGAATCCAAGTACCGCCTCGTCAGCAAGGCAAAGCCAGCAGCAGCAGCAAGAAGCAGAAGCAGCTGAACAGCGCGGCCGGGTAGCTTTCGCGAATCTCAGGTCGTCCTCTGGGTTGAGTGGTATTATACTACAGCTCTGAGGAAGGTGACCGATTAGGGTATCGGGATTGAACGGTGTAAAGGATAAAGGGTGCGCAAGAGTTTCCAAATACGGGTGTATAAAGATCAGAGGGGCACCACAACGGCGGACTTCAGAGAGAGAAGTTCCGTACCCCGTGGAAGACGTCGCACAACGGTAGCACAGCGCGGTAATCGATAGCCGAATGAATCGTCGAACACAGCGCCAGTGAAACAAGTGGTGGATCGTAGTTAGCAGTTCCTACCGAGGAAAAGTGTTCAGCATTACGGCTTGTGTAGCCGGTGGTGGTCGGGCTGTGTTGTCGCGGGTAGTCGCACCCGTTCGGCTAACCCGTGATAGAAAGTGGTGCGTGAGATGTCCCGGTACCCGGATAAATAGACGATCTTTAAAAGGTGAGTCGCGTGCGACTGTGACTTCTCGGTTTTATCTGTATCTGTATCTCTCTCTCTCTCTCGGCTATCTCACGGGAACACACTCTCTCTCTTTGTCTCCTTGGCTATTTCTGTATTTACAACGGGGAACCCGCGGCGAGGTGTCGCGAGGAAGAGGAACAAGTGCGCGACATCGTTCACCATTGCGATTTTAAACTTGCAAAGCTCGGAGATCCCAGTCCGACTCATCTGACAAATATTCAGTCATCCTCCTCCAGGTAGTTTGCCGTTCTTCGGCTTATGGGGAAGGCTGTTCCTCTATTAGCTACCTCATGGAAATTGATCGTCAGTGAGCATGTAAACATCGGATCTGGTGATCAGGCTATTCCCGAAGAGTACATAATTGTTTTGAGGCTACCGGATAACGGAGGACGCTTCGGGCCTAGGTGACCGAGGAAGAATCGATTCCCGCTTATGTGGAACGTGCTGGAGTCTGGGAGGGGATAGTTCTGATGTAGTCTCCTTGAAGGGTGGGGGGTTAAAACGACATGGAGGGGGTAATTTGTTTGAGTGGTGGGGGTAGAAGATACACAACGAATCTAACCCGCCTATCTAGGCCAGTAGCTCTCCACCCTTATCGGACTGCCAAGCTAATGTCGCTACTAGGATGGCTGGCACGCTCTAGTTTCGTGCGCCATTCGACCACCGGTCGATAACGCGAGTTTCAATGTTTTTTTCATCGTCCTTTGCCCTTCTGCCGATCTTCTTCTTTTAATACTCCTTTATATCCCGCTGTTATTATGGCTCCAGTCGTTCATAAATTATGTCGAATCACGGACTACGTGTCGTGCCTCTATCTTGATACTCCTTCTTCTTGTTCTGCTACTACTCCCGAATACGCCTTCTTGGCTTTCTTGACTTCTCACGGCTGTAGATTAAAATCGGCGACGTTCTGCTTTTTATCTTGGAACATCTCGAACGTTTCCCCGAGGACGCTCGAGTCGAGCCAAGACATATTTGTGTCTCTTTGACCTTTCGCGTGCTCCACTCTAATGCGAATTCCTTCTCTTTCTTTTTATTCAAGATTCATCGTGGCTACGCTCTGTCCAATGCGGATCTCACATATTTCTGTAACTCGGTTCAATTTAACGTATAGTTTGAGATTAGCTTTTATATTACAAAATTATACCGTTGGTATTTATATATTTGAAACGCCACCAATTTTGGAGGTTATATACATTTTACACGTTGCGTGGTACGGCATATGCAAATCCAAGTTGTACAGTATATTAGAAAAATTGTAATAATTTTTTTTAAGGACCTATATGTATACATTATAAGCTCATCGTAATTTTTCTTACCGTACTCACCCATAAAATATATGCTGTTAAGCAACGACGCCTGTTCCACTCGAAACGTCGTCGAGAGAATAACAAGAGTGTCTTAATCAGGATCGACGAAAGCGGACTGCTTTCGAAATTAAGTTATCGACGTTTGCTTTTCGAAACGATTATCTATTTTTTCCTGAGTGCCGCGATCCTCGAAATTTCGTCTTACAATTAGGCGTCTTCTACGCGGAACCAGAGGGCGGTGGTTTCTGCAATAAATGAAGAACGCCGATACCGGAAAATGCGGAAGAGCATGATTTATTTTTACCCTTCACTCCCGCGATACTTCCGGTTCCGCAGAGTAACAACGTTTGGGATGAATTTCAAAAACTTTACCGAAACCTCATCGAGTAGTTGACGCGTTTTGCAAATATTTATCAATTCTTTTTCTACGGGACGAGTGAATGATAATTTAACGATAAAAATCAATACATTCCTGTAATATGGATATATTCTGTATAATATACCAGTCGCTATATCGTGATTAGTAATTAATATAAAAATGTTATGTGTTTATTGATAGTACAAAATGCTGAAATGTTCAATATTAAAAACGTCCATTTCCAAGTTTGTTAATTCAACATTTTTTAAATATAGAGCAAAGCCATGTATATATATCGATTATTCATAACCACAAGTTATCGGCCCTTTAACACGTGTAGCTTCTTCATCAATCTTGTGGCATTAAAGCTAACATGGAAATCGTGACTAGTATAATTCTATACTTAGCCATGGATCAATTCCAAATTTTATTAATTTTTATCTTCAATTTTTTAGCACTATTCTCATACCCATATATACTACGAAAAATACGGCAACTGTTGCGAGCATGACGTGCAAACAGTGAGTCATGAATATTTCCACCTCAGCCGTGAACGATGGTAAAAAACGGTAACCAGGATTACCAATAAATCGATTTCCGAAGTCCTATCGAGTGAAATTGACCTTTATTCTGGGAACAGTTCCATTAGCTACCATTACATTCTAATACAAAAATTTCACTGTGTTAGGATATACGCTTAACTTATTTGTACTGTATTACTCGGAATTTGAGGTTAGACAGCAGTTTACTACATGAGCCAGGTATCAGAATAAGAAATATTAATAAATGAGGTTGAAAGAGTGAAAAAGTGGAAAAAAAATGCTAGAGACTGGTATAAAGTTACTCCCAGTAATCCTCACGTGCTAATATCTTGTCTGCTACTAGTGAATATGATTATGCGAAATTCCATAATTGAGACACAAATCTTTATACGACTTTAGTTTCGCGAGAGCGCGTTCCCAGGCAATTTGTAAAGTGAAACGAGGGAGTTTGACAGGCAGGTAATAAATAAAAAAAAGAAGGATAAATAGGTACACGAGTTAGTCATATGAAAACAACTGGAACGACAAGTTACCACGAAGGACGAATACCTATACCGTTGAGAAAGCAGAGACAAGATATTTATTTAGATAATGAGAGAAAGGGAGATGAATGAAACGAAATGAAAAGGATGAATGAGAGATAATGAGATTAAAATGCATAAATATGATGAAGATGCCGCGACCAAAGTCTATTTATACATTATATAAATATCTACGTACATATAGATACAGAAGAGAATAAATCTGATTTACAGATTATGACGTGGCTAAGGATCACACTGATGACGGCGAAGGAGAGAAGCTGCGCCGCCGGATGAAACAGGAGAGCGGCTGCTCACAGTGAGATAAACCCTGCAGCCTCTGAAAAATCCCATCTCATGCTGAGCGACAGAAGATTCGATGACGACGGGGGTGTCGAGCCTGATCGCAATGGAAACGGGTTCGGAGCTGCGATGGGTTCAGGCTCGTATCTATTGGCGACGAGCGACGGATTCAACTTCGATGCGACGCTTCCGGCGAGCGTCGTCGCAACGACGGGAACCGGTATGCCGGTTACGTCAGGTTGTACCGGTAACAAGGAAGTCAGATACGCGCCATTTTCTTCGATCAGTGCGTCAGTTCCGCCTCCTGTACCACCGCCCCCGCCGCCGCCGCCACCGCCGCCCTTACCTCTGCAGATGCAACAGAGGACTTACTCCAGATCCATGACTTCCTTACCACCGGAGCCCTTTATGATAATGCGATCTAAGGCACTGAACAGGCGGGTTTCCATTAATGTCGGCGGCGTTAAGCACGAGGTACTATGGCGCACTCTGGAACGACTTCCTCACACGAGGCTCGGTCGTCTACGTGACTGCAATACCCACGAGGCCATCACTGAACTATGCGACGACTACTCACTTATCGACAACGAGTACTTCTTTGACCGACATCCGAAGTCCTTTAGCTCAATTTTGAATTTCTATAGAACCGGTAAGCTTCATCTCGTTGACGAAATGTGCGTGTTGGCGTTTAGCGACGATCTCGAGTATTGGGGAGTCGACGAGCTCTATCTCGAGAGCTGTTGTCAGCACAAGTATCATCAGCGTAAGGAGCACGTGCACGAGGAAATGCGTAAGGAGGCCGAGTCGCTTAGACAGCGCGAGGAGGAGGAATTCGGCGAAGGAAAGTGTGCCCAGTATCAAAAATGGCTGTGGGATCTTCTGGAGAAGCCTACGACTTCCATCGCCGCCAGGGTGAGTCCTTAATACGATTTATCACCTACAAGACGTCATCTTTACACTGAACTATATTTGTTTGTCAAATAATTTACCTTTTTCGATGTCCTCCTTTCACACACTTGACGTTACATACTTTCTTATCCAACACTCGGACTGTATGTCACGAATTCAGATTGATGAACATTATCATTCTTAACGATTGCCATCGCTCCACTCTGGTTTATTCGATCGTTACGCGTCCTTGGCTCGTAATCTCCAAGACGGGAATAGTACGCCCACCATACGTATAGGTTATGTTACGACCTCAGGATCGATTCACGGATTGAATTAAAAGAGCGTCACGAGCACGCTTTATACTTTTATGTCTTACCTTCGCGTTATTCTCTTTTCTCTTTAGGTTAACCTTTCACGTAGTCTAACACGATAAACCTCACGCTTGCCCTTTCACACTCCCCTGTGAATTTCATTGTCGTAACACACTTTAAACGTTATCGACGTTTGCAGCTTGTGCTGGAGTCATACGAACCGAGGTACTGAAAATTATAAACGGTGCTAACGGCACCGTTACATATTATTTATATATTTTTTTTTTAAATTTTATTATCACTCTGTGTAATAATCGTAGACTTCAGAATAGACGGATTTAGCGTAGAGGGCGCGACGAGAGTCTGTTTCTTGGTTCATCAGAGAAATGCTCGTTACTTAGTTGAAAGTTTAATGATTGCAGTTATATATATAATCATACATATAAATATACAAACGATCATCAACATTTTTTAGCGTGTATACACTCTATCGTTTCTTTTTGGCGTTGTTCAAGAGGTTAATTCTTTGCAGAAGCATATATATTATATACTGGCACTGTTACTTACTCCTGTACTTCCCATATTGTCATTTCCTCAGCTGTTTTCTTTCTTTAGAGAGTCATACGTAAGTATCCATTAGTCACTGTAGTGTCAGAACTATAGACGTAATTATATTTACTTGTCGACGTACGTAATATACTTTATCGTTTCTAGGTGGTGTACGACAGCGCTATTATTCCTCTCTGTACATAACCTAGCTTTCTTATAGCTTGTAGTTGATACACGCCGCTGCAGTGTATTAACGTGTGTGTATTTAAGAAAAAAAAAAATGATTAAGTAAAATACGGTTTTTATCGCTCGATGATGATGATGATGATGGGAGGGTTTATACGTGATTACCAGGCATCATGTACGTCCCTTCTCGACACCGCTTCCTAAATGAATGACGATAAAAAAAAAAATTAATTGTAGTATTTCGTACCAATCGATTCGTTTTTCTATTCTCGTAAAAAAGAGACGAACGGCGAATTGATTTTTTTTTTGCATATGGCGATACGCAGCGGCATTTTACTGCCTTACTCTTTAAAATCAATGTAAATCGACTTAACGCGCATCCGGTATAGGATGCCACTTTTCTTTATCTTCTCATTTGCATACCCATTGCCTTCGAGTCTAGTATTTTCTCTAGAAGTCAATGAAATGATTGGTCAATGATTATTTAAAATTTTTGAAAATAATTACTGTGTGCCTGTATATAGATAATTAAAGCAAAGTAGATGTTCATATATATATATAGTATATCAATAATAATAATAATACAGTACATTAGCATATATACTTTATGCTTGAGGATTCTGAAAGAAGGCGTTTTGCGTTTTTTACACAAATTACACAAAATCATTGGATTAATTTATCCATCAAATTTCATCTTTCAATGAATATCGAATGTTTTCTGATATCTAGCTAATTGACCTGTACACAAACTTAATTGTTGGTATACCTATATAGGTGTACCAAATGTATAGTCTGTTTGCGTTTACTTCGCCCAACTTGGATTTATTATTACTGTCTCGAAGGCATCTACTGCAATTGCCTTGTTGTACACCACGAAATGCATAATTAGCCACAGTGCACTTATGGGCAATGGCATTTGAATCCTTTGGACTGTTCACATCTGTGCCAGTGACGTACGTGACATTAGACAATTTTCCTATCTTGATCGCCATTATTATGAACACGTTATGCATTATAGCCAACATAATTCCGGCGTGTCAAATATGCCTGGTCGTTTCTGATTCCCTTTGAATTATATCGACGCGTAAAGTTCGAATCGACCTTTATATATCGCAACGATCGTCTCGCGACTGGTAATCGATCGTCGGCTAACGTCACGCGTATAACGAATCGCGAATCGTGGGATATTTATTTCTTTGTCATTATCATTATCAATGATAATAATGAAAAAATTATTATTATATACTGCCAGTATAAAAATTCATATTGCAAAATATCTCACGCAAGACAAACCCAATACATGTGTAACCGCCAAATTGACTGGTGCAACGGCGCTTTCTTTACCGATTATTCTCTCTTCTGCTACACAATGCTTGGGCCAGCAAGTATCGTATTGTAATAATTCTGTTGTACATATACAATATATTATATGTAAAAATTGAAAAATATGAAAAAAGATGTGACAGGTACGGATTAAATTAATTGCACGGATTAAAGGGGAAATCGCATGGTATATTTTTTATTTACGAATCATTGAATATTGTTTATTTATTTATTGTCATAATTTATGCATTACACGCTAAAAATTCCACATGTAAAAATGTGCGAAGCAAACGCCTCTCGTTCACTCCTCTTTGCATTCGATGTATATGTGTATATATATAAAAGTATAATGTGACGTATGCGCATACATCACGTGTGTAATACTTGTGTCTCGTTCGCTATAGTACATAGCAATGGTTAAGGGCTGGTTAAAATTTTTCTTTGCCACAGGCATAAAGTAATGCGCTGCGTAGGCGCTCACGATGTACATTATAGCGACGTAATGTTGATATAGTACAAGTTAAAATGTGGGAGCGGGGTTTTGATGGGATATTCAACGGTGTGTGTATGTGCTTGGCGAATGTGAACTATTTAATATATTGCAGGGCATAGTAAAAATATTGCCATGCGATCAGTTGTGAATGAAAAATTAACAAACGATTCTTATAGAACGATTTTCATACGATGTCGTCGAGAAGTGACGAGATCGAGTGAGAATCGACTCGAATCGTAATCGAATCAATATTTCGAGTCAGTAACGATAATCGATCATATAGTATGAAGTTTCGAGTCAATGAAGAATTTCGATTGCAGTTAACTTCAGAGTAGAGTCTTTGCAGTGAATATAAAGTCGAGTTGTAAATTCAATTGAAATCAAGTCAAAGTCAAGTCGAAGTCATCGCCGAGTTCGGCAGTTTGCGTTCGTCTCGAACGATTACAAAGGTAGGGAAAAAATTTCCTAACCTCCAAAGAGGTGCCTTTCGTGTGTCGTTTCGAGGGATGCAAACTACCAAAGGTGATTCGCACTTGAAGCACGAAGACCTTTTATCTGTTTCTTACACCTACAAAGTCTTCGAGCTTTAACGTCGATGATCCTTAAAACCCCTTTACACGCAAATATGGCAATGATTTGTACTTACTTACGGCCCATCTTGACGATTCATAATTGGCCGTGCGCAACAGTCGTTCCTTCCTTTAAGCAGAGAGCAAAGTGAAAGTAAAAGAAAAAAAAAATTTTTTCTTTCAAAACCGTTTCCTCGTCTGCTCTTTTTTTTTCGTCCTTGCAGTACATATGTATAACGCCTCACGAAAGAGCCTCTGGCCTGTTACGTTCAGTATCGCACCGACAACCACCCCCAATGAGCGAGTCTTAATTACCAGTCTTGATTCTGGCGAAAAGCGAGAATTGACAAAGTTTAGTAAATTTAGGGAAAAAAAAAAAAAAAAAATTTTGTCACATACAAAAAATAATAAGTATCCGATCCGTACTGTCGCCATCCAGCTAGCACTTCCGTTATCCAATTTTTCCTTGGTACCTTTCCTAATCACTTCCGGTCCACGTGTTGTCCCACTTGTTTAGCGCTAAAGCGTTTATGCTTTGCGGCCTTAGAAAAACTCTTCGAATTTAGCACGACGAACATAAGGCATTTATTGGCATTTGGATATATATATATATCTCTCTCAAGCTTGGTGAAAAAGAGCATAGCTAATACGTCATATTGCTTATACGTTGTCATCATTTTTTTTTCCTTTTTTTTTCTTTCTTTACCAAATCTTTTTTTATCAAACACGCATGCGCAATCCAAAAACAAGTACAAGGACTCTCCGGGATATCCTTGAAGGAACGCCGCATGAAACGGGCGCGTAAAGGATTTTGGCACTAAAAGCTAATGGCATTGTTTATGCCTTTTGTCTATCCTTTCAATGTTAATATGCCTATAGATATACATATAGATATTATATATATATCACGATTTTAAATATATATAAATATAGTGTCTACGTCGCTTTCTTATTTCGTCTCGTTTATAACCTATAAACACGTGCACGTGTCCCACTCTGTCACTCGCAGAGTGCGCATGCGCGCGCGCTTATATTGTTCTTCTTTCGCGTTCTCTATTTACCTCCGCATCCGTTACGAAGGTTGTTTCCTACTTTTTTTTGTTCTTTTCTTTTTTCTTGTTGCCAACTTTTTTTCCGCGTGTTCATTACTCGCGACGGGGTACAGTCTACTAAGGTTGCGATCCGCGCACGTGCTGATCTCGCAGTTATCTATATTAGCTGTTGTCGTTATTATTGTTATTATCGCTGTAGTTGTTGTATTATCGCTTTTGTCTCGACGCTTTTAACGAGTCGCGTTACCTATTCTTATTATCGTCAAGGCTTTTATAGGCTTCGCTTTTGTCTCGACGCTTTCTTCATTCTACGTTGAGTAAGCAATTGATCGTGCGATTCGCGAGGAATGACGGGCGTTAACGTGTTACGATATTTTATTTGTTGTTTATGTCGATTAATCGGTTTTGCGTTATCGGATTTATCGAATTTTCAATATTTGTACGTCATATTCATCATCCAGCGGTACTCGAAGGTTTCGAGTGTTTGATTAGGGTTGTTTGAATTTTCGCGGGTGATTCTTACTGGAATTTATATGAGAATGGTGTATACACACGTGCGATAGGATAGTTTGGTCAGATTAGTTTAAATGACAGGATTGATGGACTTGAATGTTAGGTTAGAAAGATAAAATGTTTGTAGTATTACCAAATATATATATTTTTTTTAGAGAATGTGAAAATTAAAGAAAAATTGAGGTTATGTTAGGTCAAATGTCATAGAAAATAATAAAAATTATTAACGGGATGATTATCTTAGGTATTGATATAAATGTTCATGATCGTTATGATAATTGTGGATTAATTGTCTACATGAAGATGAGTCTTAAGCGTTAAAAATTATGAATACGACTGACAATGAGTTATACGTCACGTTACAGGTGATAGCTGTGATATCAATACTCTTTATTGTGCTCTCGACGATAGCACTAACTCTCAACACCATTCCTAGTATGCAAGTGAATGACGAGAAGGGGAACTTTCAAGATAATCCACAACTCGCGATGGTCGAGGCCATTTGCATCACTTGGTTTACCCTCGAGTATGTGCTTAGGTTCAGTGCTTCTCCCGACAAATGGAAGTTCTTCAAAGGAGGTCTGAACGTAATAGACTTGCTCGCAATACTACCTTATTTCGTGTCCCTGTTCCTCGTCGAGACGAACAAAAATGCAACGGATCAATTTCAAGATGTGCGCCGTGTAGTTCAAATTTTCCGTATAATGCGCATTCTGAGAATACTGAAGCTCGCGCGTCACTCGACTGGACTGCAAAGCTTGGGGTTTACGTTGCGTAATTCGTACAAAGAGCTTGGGCTGCTGATGCTCTTCCTGGCGATGGGAGTACTCATATTTTCGAGTCTCGCATATTTTGCCGAAAAAGAAGAGCCTGGGACCAAATTTATAAGCATTCCGGAGACGTTCTGGTGGGCAGGCATCACCATGACGACCGTAGGGTACGGTGATATCTACCCTACGACTCCTCTTGGCAAAGTGATTGGCAGTGTGTGTTGTATATGTGGTGTCCTGGTAATCGCGTTACCTATTCCTATTATCGTCAATAACTTTGCCGAGTTCTACAAAAATCAGATGAGACGCGAGAAGGCTCTTAAGCGTCGCGAAGCTTTAGAGAGAGCCAAGCGAGAGGGCAGCATTGTTTCCTTTCATCACATCAATCTGAGGGACGCATTCGCCAAGAGCATGGATCTCATTGATGTCATCGTCGACACCGGTAAGACATATTTACTAACCTCAATCTTTTAACGAGTCGATCAGACCGGATTGTTGCCATGTATAATTTTGTTATGTAACCTCTTGCACTCTTTGCTGATCAGCTGTCACGGTAGAGTCACTTGTAACTATCGATACGTGTGTATATGTATAAGTAAATATTAAAACTTTTCACAACGATTGTACGCCGCGTACCACGAGTGCATGACGGGTACTGTTTTTCAATATGGCCGACACTACGGCTGTCAATATATTATGCACGTATATAATTGTCGTAGCGTAACTCGACGAAAGACGTTAAAAAATTTGAATCTTCTGTCGATGATCTGTCACGCCAAAAGACGTTATTTTTACGTATAGATACTACATGGGTCAGTGCCGTACCGTAAGTGTAGGGAGCCCCGTCGGCGAAGAAACGTATTTCCAGGAATGAGAGAGAGACTCCTCCTCGCTCTTTGTCGACGGTGAATAGTCGAAGAACCTTCTAGCTGAAACACACTGTAGAGATAGCACTCGGAAGCGTCTCCTTACGAGATCCTTAAAGCTCGCACAAAACTCTGAATTTCTTTTGACGAAATCTCGCGCTCACGTGCTTCGCAGACGAGAGCGGAAAACTTTTTCTAGACTACTCGAGACAGTGGTATTCAACACAATTCCTCGAGGTACCACTTTTCGTTTTACAAATTATACGTCTTACATACATGTGGCCTATTTTTAATACGTTCTTATACACTATATTTATTTTTATCTTTTTCGAAATACAGTAGAATCCGCTTATAATGACATCCAAGGGAAATTACAAATACGTCATACTAAGCGAAGGTCGTACGAAGCATAATATTAGAAAATCAAAAACTTCGTATTTTTTTTAGATATTTAGTTTGATAAGGAGGAAAAATTACTACAAAATTTATGTATCTACAGAACTTTTAACCCTTTTTTTAAGTTAATAAAAAAAAACCTCTTACGAACTGGCTAAACATAGAAACGCACCGGACGTCGCAGGCGCAGGGGAAGGGCGGGAGGGGTCGCGGGATCGAACGAAAGTGTTAGGAATCATGTTGGCCACTATAACCGGATATAATTTCTTAAAAATAGGTCATAATAAGCGAAGTCATTATATCCGACCTTTGTTTCATAGAAGCTTATATGAAAACCAAACTTCGCACTGCAATTATGTCGTATTAAGCGGTTGGTCAATATAGGCGGAGTCATAGTAAACGGATTATGCTGTACTATTTACGCCGATATTATTTTTACGTTAAATCACATTTTTCTTCATATTACATATCCTTAGCCTATACTGCTATTCTGCTGAAATTTTCTGCATGTACGTCACGCCCTTGCGTGTCGAATGGACGTTCCACTCTTTTGCTCTCTCTCTCTCTATTTTCTTTTTTTAATTCTTTGTCCATACGTCAAATTACTTAAAACGCGGACAAGCTTGCGGACGATAGTCTTTTGTAATTAATGACTATACTGCTTTCTCTCATCGCTTGTATAAATACGATTAATACAGTGAATTAAGAAAAAAAAGGTGTGTGTCACGTTATCGAAATATTGATAAGGTATTTTTTAAAATAAATCATTAAAAAAAATGATACGACCGATTATATAAAATTTTTAATTACTTTTTCACGTCTGTATAAATGGAAAATTTTCATTTAATTTTTTCCCTTGTCTATTACTTTTTATAAAAATTCCTGAAATCGCAAACTATTAACATATTTCAAATGACTCTGACGTCATAGCTATTTTCAAATATCCACCCGTTATACATATATCGTACAGCTTGTCAAATAGATGCGGCTGTCTGTCGGGCGTGGTCAGGCGCCGACTTTTTTTCCTTGATCCAGACGTAGTTTTTTTTTCCCCTTAGAATTCAATTCCAAGCAATTTCTCATTTAGCACATACAATATTAGCATACTAAAAACAAACGCTTCGATCTCGACCATCTAAAAATCCATTAACCTCACAGAGTACAGGACATTTACATACGTGTCCAAAGGATATTCGTGAATCGTGGCACACCCTGTATTTTCATCAAGTATCCAGAATCAAAATGGGATGCTGGATACTCTATCATTTTTTTTCTTCATTCAACCTATAGCTTTCCGCTTCGCTGGTCGATGCGTTGCAAAGGAGAAATGGCTCTCGCGGGCATCGCGCAAACTATACAGCAGGACAAAACGTAATTTGAAATTGGATTGTCAGAAAGGAAAAACAAGAAAAAAAAAATTAAAGAAAAAAAGATATATGAAAGAGCGAGAGGGTGAGCTCGAATGAATAAAAATATAGACAAAGACACAAATTTCGAAAGATTCAATTTCCCTCCTCAAGTACCAGTCCCAGAATGTGACTGATGAAAATTTTAGATATATTTTTTATGCGTTTGTTTTTCCCCAAGAAAAATGTCAGTAAATAGAAAAATTCATGGGGAATTCATATGAATTTAGTCGCAGTGTCGATACACATTTTTGGATACTTCTCTTTGTTGCTATATCCATTTAGCATTATTATTTGGATATTATAAATATAGGTATGCAATGAATTTATTTTTCTGTCTGCTTTCCTTCTCCCCTCTCACTCTATATAGTATATATATTTTTTCTTCTCAGTAATAGGAAAATGCTGTACCCTTGGTTGAATACCACTAACGCTGTAACACGTAACGAACTCTTCATGGATATTGCTTATTTTTGTCGTACACGAATCGGTACTTTCTTTCTTTCTAGTAACCCGCCAGTCAGTTCGCCTGAGAGCTCATTTACGATAAATCACTTTGTAACGCGTTTACCTTTCTTGTTTACGGCCTACGGTACAATTATGGTAAATTTGAATTATTATTTTGATACCTGCTTTCGTATAGGTAGTTGTTTTTTTTCGTTTTTAGATCCTTATTAGTCGAGATGATCATCTTTTACTTTTATTAACTGTTATATATATTTTTGTAATTTTATATACTGCATACAGTTGGATTGTTTATGCTTAATCCACACGCAAGTTATTTTTAATGATTCGATCGCTATGTCTATTATTAAATGCTATGTCGAAATCGTATCACGCACTTATGCGCGCGGAAAGCTTTAAAAATGTAGAAATAAAACAAGACATTTACGTTCTGGGTTTATTAATTTTTAGTTAGGACTTTTAGTGCAATTGCGTAATGTTAATAGCGCTTCGCACGCGAACTGTATCTGGCGGGATGTGATTTAAAGATTGTTTTAAAATAATCGTCGGGATTCATCGTTACCGGAAATCCAGAGATTTATCGAATGGTTTATTTGGAATCTATTCAGTAGCATTCATTGATATAATTACTTAGTAATGTATAGAGATAGTAATGAAATAGCGTAATAGATCTGTATATTTTTTAAATGAAAATGAAAAAACCGCACTTTTCTTCCACATTCGAATGTCTAGCAGACGAAACTAGTCAGTTTAGTTCTTATTAGTTGATACGAAATTGTTATTACGTACCTGAGCGTAATTTCGTCTATGCTGATTTCACTGTTATCCATATTGAAATTGTTTAGCTCCTTCAAATATATTTAGAATAAATTCTCCTTGAAATTTTAATCCAATATGTTACTCGTGCCGGCAGTACATACAATGCGTTGCTGTGTTACTATAGCAACAGCGCCCGTGCGGTAAATGCTAGTCAAAACAACGACGATACATAACTAGTCAAGCGTAGGTATTTGTACCATAGAAGGGAAGCCTGTATAGTTGCTATCGGTGAAAATAAAAAATTAATTAAGAAAATTATTTAACTGCATTATATTCTTCTAGGTCACAATATGTCCGGTGTCGATGGCAATAGTACAGAGGGTGAGTCTGCATGTGAACGCGGACCTGCACAGACTGGACCTGGATGTTATAGAAATTACGAGCATTACAGTCTCTCGCGACATCGTCGTAGTGCCTCGTCGTGTTTACCGATTTTACCGAATGATATACCAACCACACCAGACAGCCCGAACCGGCGGTTACTCGATTTTGCGCAACACATGCCTACCAGCACACAAAACGAGGATTACTTCCACGACGAGCTGCCTGCGCAACATTCGATTCAAGGCAATACAACACCCAGCGTAAGTTCATCATCAATTGACAATTGATCCGTTAGCTACGTCATTAACCTGAAAACGGTCGCGCGATTTTCTTCTTCATTTTAAAAGCATTGAGTTGGGGCGTCTCGAACATTCCATGCGCGTCGTTTCCAGCTTAATATCAGGCTGGTGCAAAAATAATTGTCGTTTTTATCGAAAGGGTTTTGTAAAAAAAATTATAATTATTTTTACATCCATTAAATTACTTTTTTTTTTCTTTGTCGATATGACGTTTGATATGACGTAGTTAACGGATTTGTTGTACAGCCTGCGTAGAAAATTCAATTTTTATTATTTGGCTTCGCTACTCACTTTTCATCGCTCTGTTAGATACGATGTTTTTCTTTTCTTTACTTCGTTTTGACACTAACTTTTTTTTACTTTGGTATTACCTTTAATCGTGGATTTTGTAATACCGTATATATATACAGTTTTTCTTTTTTTTTTTTATTATGTTTGCTATCGTGTCTTCTGGCAGTAAGTAGTTCTCCGAAGGATTCGGTTGCGGTTGTATCCTATGGATATGTTATAATTATATAATTTATAGTATACAATTTTAAGACATTCTTTTTAATTAATAAATTTATAATCCACGTTTATAGAGTTTTTAACATAATTCCTGTTTTTCTTTTGTGTTTTCGTTATGCCGTTAAGGTGGGATGAAATTAAACAATTTTTAATGGCGCGAAGGAAAAGTTTATAACGTTCCTTCCGGGTGATAATTATCGGCGTATCGATACTTATCAATGTACATTATTATTAATTTATTTATTTTATTATATTTTATTCGTAGACAAAGTAGCCGCGCTTTTTCACTCCGTTTAAGCGACATTGATTGATCACTGAAAAAATACCTAGTCTCATTTCGGTCAATGCATAAGTGTAGTTTCATCAGTTAACTATAAATGGTGATTATTTGGATTTCTTCAGCAAACACGTAATTCCATCGCAATTTCCAACTCATTTGCAAT
The DNA here is from genome assembly GCA_030142375.1 of Calameuta pallipes. Classification (NCBI taxonomy): domain Eukaryota; kingdom Metazoa; phylum Arthropoda; class Insecta; order Hymenoptera; family Cephidae; genus Calameuta; species Calameuta pallipes. The sequence continues at coordinate 934,374 of JARQSW010000561.1, read as the reverse complement.
TTAGATTAGCACTGTAGAAGAATAATCAGCAAATTATTTACGTTCGATTAGATTAATCTGAGGAGCCCGAAAGACTATCAATAAGTCGAAGTGATTAAGGCGCGATAAAAAATAAAAATAAAATAAAAATAATTATCCACATCCCTTGGTTTCATTAAAAATGTCAATAGTGCGAATTGTCAAACGATCTGCTTAAGTCGAATTTGGAAGAATAATATAAAAAAGATACCTATAGGAGTCTGAATTATTACTTATTTTTCAGATTACCCGGTAAATGAAAATAACACGTATATACGTATGCATAATATGTAAGTTTTCACATGTCAGATCTTTTTTTCGTTATTAAATGTTTCATGTAATATATCGACGTTCGCTATTACATAATCATTTCTGCAAGTCGATGTAATATAATAGTCGTTATAGAAAATCGCGGGAAATTCAAATACATCGTTCGAACCAGAATCCCGCCTATCGATTGTTCACTGTCTCTCTGGCTCCCCGGGATAGTTGAAGTGCCTCGTGTAGACATTCCCTACGTAGATTTCATTCTTTTGCAACTCTCCTCGTCCGGGACACTCGAACACACTTCGGAGTCGTACAAGACAAATAACAACGGAGTTAAAGCGGAGCGTGAATGACGGTTCTTGGGCCCTCGAGAGGCCCTTCAAGCACTTTAACTTGACTTCCGCAGTTTCATGAAAGTGGAGCTTGTTGTCTTAATGGACAAAGCTTATTGTTCATCTCGCTTCCTTTTCGTCGGTCCAGACAAGATTTTTGTTTACTCATTCATTATGAACTCCGAAAGTCGTTCGGCCGTGTTTACGACGTGACGAGTGGGCGGCTGAAAATATTTTGAAAAAGTTTAAAATAAAGTTTTCCTCCAAATGTATCGTAAGTAAGTGTAACCCATCTGTGATATTATAGGACGAAGAGAAAAAAGACAGCAGAAAATTCGAGAAAATTGATGAATTACCTAGTGAATTCGAGTGTTGCTTTTGTACTACGAAGGTATTTACCATAACCTAACATTCTTCCTCCATTACCGAGATCATTATACACCGTGGTCTATAAACACTGGATTGCCGCTCGACCGATAAGTCTTTTCTACCTTACCGACCGACTTCGTTGGCGAATGATAAAATAATACTGATATTTCAATCAATGAAAATGACGCCTGTCATATTACGTATTACGTGTAACGATAAATCGCGAAAATGTCATTGTATATAGTTCATAAGGAAAAGAAAGAGTTTTTAAAAATAAACAATTGAATCGCGAAAATATTATTCGCGAATGTTAATAATGTCTCTGTTATCTCCGTGACTTTATAGCCCACCGGGTGTATAGACTGCTCGAGACAAGCACTATAATTTCCTTTTTTTCTCTCTTTTCTTTTCCTTTCAGTGACGTTATCACACCAAGCACTATAATCACTTATTTCGACTGTTTGATTTGTCTGTAATCTTTTACACGTAACGTTAGGCAATGCTTTTGTCCATACATTTTAAGTAGCGTTCACACCAATAAATCGCCACATTGGAAACTCGATATTATACTGATTCTTTTTATTTTTTTTTTTATTTCCACCACAGTCATCACCAGTTTACATGTTTACTCTGTATATTGACAGATCATATATTTATGTATTCTTACAGACGGGACGATCGATGACGATTGTCCCTTTGTGAATATATATATAATTTATTATTTATTTATATTTAATGATAATATCGTCGCAGTCTAATCATTCTGTTGCGTTTAGATTTGCCCTGTATTATTTTTACTCGAATTTAATCTTTCTGGTATTATGATTATTGGTCTTAACTAGATTTTCCAAAAATCTACTAAATACGTTTCGACAAACTTTTCAGAAAGTTTTAAGTATTGTTGAAAACTTTCCCTAATTTAGTTACGTATTGAAGATATAATCTAATGTACCCTGTCAATCATTGTTACTTTTCTGACAGTTTCGATATTATTTTTCCTATCGAAATTTTTTATTTTATTTTTTACAAATTTCTCAGCTAGTCCCCACCTAAAAGTCATAGTCATTCGAATATGCATTTTTGTCTATTTTACTAATCTCGGACCAAGATGCGTATTTCGTACGTAAGAGAGATCAACTCCAGTGCAAGTGCGTTTAGTTATATTAGTCTTTCTTATTTTCCTTTACGACATTATCCCCAACGAGACATCTGCCAGTCTATATTCAATACGCAGATCGGTTTGTCTTTCGGTCGACTATCGATCTGAAACTTGTCAGTTCACATAGATGGGAAACATAATATTAAAGGTCAGGAAAGTTTCAATGGAGCAGCTTACGTTGGAGGACGAAGTTTTTTTTAATATGTTATTGATATACGTTTTATACAGAGTATTCCCTTTGTCCATTTTACACTGTATATACGAAACGTATAGAATCGTTTGATCGACGTGAATATAGCTGTTTGAAGTAACTTGTAAACAAGATTGAACTACTTAGGAAGTAAATCGATCTTGGGAATTATTCATCATAAGCATGGTCGATGGCACAATGGTCGACTGATGGCTATATTGTGATACTTAAAGGTGAGGTAAAGGGGGGGTTCCTCTACAATAAATCTCGTCAAACGTGTAATTGAAGTAATAACATGGCGATTGATTGACGGTATGTGTGTGTTAGAAGATAATGATAAAATCATCTGAATTTTATTTGAAATATTTAAAAATATTTATTTTGAATCGATAGCTATATTACAAAAGAGGAGACCGTATAACTGTTTTTATTTGGCAAATTTTAAAATGTGCAAATTAATGCGTCAAACGATTCTGTTTAATTTTTCATATGATACATATTCAGGTCGTTCATTAATCATTGCAAAATTTTCATCAATCTCGATGTTAGGTTAAGTTGGCATAGAGTAAAAAATGTATATGTCATTGATAGTGCATGTTATTTTTATATGTGGAATTACTTGTATTGGCTCACCATATCTTAGAATTAGTTGGAGTAATTTTAATCGGTGTTGTTGAAATTTTGAAGTTTAGTCCATAGAGCAAGAATGACCGTTAGAACGGTTATCGCATTGAAACTTTTGATAATCTATTGTTATGCCGTAAAGGATGTTGCTAGTCTATACTTTTAGTGTAGTTCAGTATTGTTATGTATAATGGGCCAATGATGTTAAGTATTTTGTATCCAGAACGTTCTGTGCTACTCTTCTGTTTTTGTTCTCGTTAGCCCAACTTTTTCGATAAATGGCTGCCGCTCGTGAACCGTATGAAAACGCGTTCCAAGCACTGGATTGATCTTTGAAGTTCGATGGCAGGTAAGGCTCGGGGTTTCGATGCATGATGAAAAAAAAAAAGAAACTAGATAAAATGAAGGAAAATTTTTAATTTTTTAAAATCCTCTGGAATTTTCTCAGAACATCTGACATCGGAGCATACGACAATTTGTCTGGTGTGTTTAGGTATGCTGTTTTACATGCTTCTATAGATTAGAGAAAGACGCGTGTGTAGAATTTTATTAACTTTTAGTCAATCTCGGATGCACCTTAGTGTACCGTTTGAATTTTTAGTGTTATCAATAATTTTTTAATACGTCACTCGTAATAGAATTTATTAATAGATATCAGCGTCCACTCGATACTTACGTTCAGCAGTGATTAATTTTTTAAAATCTTAATGGCATTACGCAAATAATTAGATAAATAAATTGTTAATTCTTAATCAATTTTTTATTTCGCTACGGTAAGTATTTTTTTTCAATGACGATATTTATGGTGTCTTCTTTTTATTGGCTTGTGTATTATTATCTTATAATTTACAATAATATCAGTCTTAACTATTGTATATATATAGAATGCAATTGAGAGCCAAGAAAAGATTTGTCCGACGCTTTGAAGATTCGTTTTTGTCAGTCTCACTGCGAGAAACTCAACGACGCTTGTCCCTCTGTCGGCGTCTTTTTCAATTATGAAAATTATACACGTAGCCGCCTATCTGCTTTGGCAAACACTCCACGGTCTTTCAATAGAACTGAAGAAATCTCGTCGATGGAATTTAACGTGTACAGTGTAGCCTTTTAGACTGCAGAAACTTCACGAGATAATAAATTGCACTTGGCAGTCGAATCAGCCATTGGCTGTCCCACGATTTGTCGCTGCGACAATTTTTGCAATTGCGACACAGCTATCGAATGTGCAGACTCGTCGTGCAAGTTAATATAAAGTATCGATTTGTTTGCTTTTTTATTTCCTTTAAATTGCTACCCTTAACGACCTACATATACTCGTATCTTTCGATTAAAAAAAGTAAAGTTTTTGTTTTTCTTATTTCTTTTATATACTGCATCAACTTAATGACTAATAACATAGAAACTTACTATTTGTACCTTAAAATTGCTTCTATTTGAATTTACAAGTTTTCTCATTTTTTCCGGCTTTAAAGAAGCCAATTCTAAACGTAACTTTTCGACTCCAGCAGTAACGATGCCCATATTCATATAAACTACCAGCATTTTGCGAATCCACCAGCGATCAATAAACTTCATGAATGGCTTTGCAACTGTAGAAATTAAATGTAATGTAACAAACAATACTCGTATCCTTTTATACCTACAATTACCTGTCATATCTTGTAATACTGTTGCCAACTAGAAAACAATAAATTTTATCTTATAGACGAGCTGCACTATTCGAAAAATAAGATAAAGAATACAAACTTTCGCTTTGCCACTGAATAATCCACACACGACTGTTTCGCAAATTTTTAGTAATTTTTCACCAAGTCCTGCAATCCAATGCTTGATTCGCTAGTCCACGCGTTTCATATTTATACTTTCTGCGTTATTTTCATATATTATATATATATATATATATATATATATATATATATATATTGTGACGTGATTTTTTGATTCACGGTCATAAGGCGGCTCCTGCTACTGATTCAAATAACGCTCTCGCTTTCTGGTTCCCTTCGAGATGCCACTCTGCTCAGAAGCTACGCTCTCGGATTTATTCGTACAGTTACGCCAATGTTTTCGGATAATTTATTATTGTTGAGCTGTGGTCGAAGTGTTTGAATCTGCTGTGGAGAGACAGTCTCGAGGTACCGAGTTGCCCGACAGAGGAGAAGACCCGACGTGGGCAAAGGGTGGACGGCCGAAAGTGACATAGATTAGTTCTTGGATTTTCGCTATCGTCGTCGGGTCAAGAAAATACGTTGCAATGTTTATATATATATATATATATGCACAAGCTTTTAATCTATTGCATAATGCATCATGCATCTTATTACTTTCACATAGATTTACTCATACTTGTTATTTCATCTTACATACGTAAGTACTTGATGTGTAAATACGTCACGCTAAATTTGTATATTTTATTTATAAAATTGTCTTGTCTCAAGTACAATGATAGTAGATATTGTTAATTGGTAATTTCGTGTAAATTAAGTAAATATCTTCCCTTCAAGTACTATCGAAAAATGTCCATCTTTCAAATGTACAAATGAATTCTCTTAATACTTGTATGAATTGGAATGCTCGTTTTAACTGAAATAATTGTGAACGGTCGCATCGAACAAAGTAATAGTAGTTAATAGTATTGATTTGATCGTAAAAAAATATTTTATCATTAATTAGTTAAAATAAATTAGCGAGTGAGATGACTGTAGCGAGAAACACTTGAAATTGGACGTAAGTCTCAAAAATAAATTAGTCGATACAAAATTAATAGTTTTTTGAGAAACTCATTAGTTTCTGTAAGACTCTTTTTCTGCATCACTGTAAATCTTATTCGATATTCAATTTATCAGCCGTACTACGAATTGTATAATGCTACTGAGTAAGTATTGCCGAAAGTAGCCATAAGGATTTCATAGACGAACGTTAAATACTGTCGCGTATAAAAAAAAAATAAATGGAATTTTGGCTTTTCCTCACGCGTCATATACCACAGTACATATTATTATTCAATAATAAAGTCACACGCGAGCCAATTTATTGGTTTGAATAATTGTCACTAAAATCGAAGCCAAGATTCACGACCGCCACGATGCAAACATAACCTCAATCTGTGTTTCAACGTTTCTTTTATAGGAATATAAAGAGTACAGGGATGCTGAAAATATTATGCCTTTAGCAACCAGCGACTTTCGAATTCCCGTCTGCCAGGAGATGAGATCTCTCCGTGGCAGTGTCCTGGAGGCAGCCTGCTTCGAGGAAGTTCAGACGTCGCCCGTTCAGGCAGTGGAGGCAGCGCCATACGGCAAAAGTTACAACGAACGTGGCAGCGTTGACAGTTCTGACACTTACGCGAGTTGTCAGACGCATCCGTTTCATTCGGAAGGCGATCTTACGGAAGAGGCTGACAGTAATTTGTACGTCAATCCTCTGGAAGGCACTGAGAAATGCAGCAGCAACTCAGACGAGGACGGCAGATTACACGTGAAGAAATCATCCTCGGGCGAGATGCAGCAACATAACGTAACCGATGACGCATCGCCGAGTCTCGAATCATTGAAGGATATCAGTGCACCTAATGGCGGCAGTAGAGGCAGCCTCAGCAATGCTTTGCCTAAACACAGAAAAACTCGAGTCCAACAAGTACGTAGCAATCAGTCATTAAATAAAAGCATATCATAACGCCTTAGAGGTTAGGTGTCACCCATATAGAAAATCAATGTAAAGTAGTCAAATCATTTTTTAAATCTAACGAAAAATAATTATAGACTAGATGATGCCATTGCCTTGAGCATTATTTTTCAGGAGCTTTCGGATGACTATTTCGTTTTTTTTTTTATATATTATCTGTATCTTATCTCAGATCGTAATCTCACACAAGACTTGATCGAGTAATGATAAATATTGGCAGTTTCGTAAGAAATAAAGGGGATACCACGCGATTATGTTCTTTTCCACGTTCTTGTAAAATGACATATTATGTCTTCGGCATGTCGTTATCTTTAAATGATAAACCCAAGGACTTCGACACGTCTTTTCGGCGAACCTCATAAAGTACTTCCAAAGATACTGTAATCTGCCCACAGGTTTGAGCATTGTGCACTGCAAAGGATTTCTTGACTTGTTCGTACGCCCTTTGCTCCTACGGTAGGTAAAAAAAAAAAGACAGAAAAAAAAACCGTTTATTACCTAACCGGTGTCGATTCATTGTCAGCGCACTTTTGAGTCGCAAGTTTCGATGCGAAGCTCTGACGACTCGATCGGATGTGATTTCATTTTGCTGCTTGTGGCTTCGGCTTAAAAGTCTTTACCGATGTCAGCTTGGTCGATCGACAAAGCCCATTTCATTACGATTTGAAGAGAACGAGACGAGATGGAACTAATAGAAAATAGCCACGTACAAAAAAGATTTTCGAAAAATTAATTGCAAATCAAATTACAACACAGACACTTCGAAGAGTGACCATGAGCTTCTACGAAGCTTTTCCCAAAAGACAGTTCATTTTATTCGGGTCACCGTATATATATTTTTTATTGCCCACGTCTGTATTAACGGCTGAATGGTTACAGAAATTGGAAGCCGAATTGGCACGATGACAATAAACGTTATGCGCGGCTTTATAACCCAATATTAACAGACTCGAAATGCAAGGAATTACTAAGCAATCACGAAGACTCCATTAGCCACTACGTACACAACCATATATTCATTGACAAAACAGTCATAAAATGGGCCATAAGAAATTCGCATCGAATACCAGACACAAATCTTATACTATGTGTACTATAATACTTTCAACTGCTTACAACTCATTGTACATTGCCATACCCACGCTTTACGAGAAACTTTTGTTTATTGAATTTCCAAAAAAAAAAAGAGGTCAACTTATAAGAATAATAATTATCCAGGGTCTCTGGATGAAGACGCTAATGAACATAGTGATTGATGATTAAATATGTTCGCTATATGCATATACATGTATATCAACACTCTATATGCATACCTTCCACGTATCATAAATTAATGATTGATCCTCTCTTCATTATACTAATAATTATTAATAATCGCAGAAACATAATGACTGACATATTGATTAATTTCAGAGCGGAAAACCCCGAGCCCAATTCGTGAGCGAGCACAACGGCTCCACGAGCTGCACCGGTGCTTCAACGATGGTAAAGCAGGATTCTGCAACGGATAACAACAATGAATATGGCGGTTTACGCGGTGGGCGGCCAGTGAACAGCCTCGCGTCGGCTACTCGTATGATAAACCATCATCTGTTCGGAACTCTTAGCACTTCCAGACATTACACAGGTACTTTTTAAAAGTTTTTTCCTTTTTTAAATTATTCCTACCTTACCATAAGAGATCGATGTTTCGTTAACCTAAAAATTGAGGCGGTTCATTGGGCGAAAAGGTGACAACTAATTGATTTGAATTAATGCAATGTCGTAGGCACTACCGTTGGCAGTAAGCTGTCATTGTCAGCTGACTCGATAGACAGCGAGGCGATGCCTTTCATCGAAAGACAACGTGTCTCCAAGTCCATCTTGAAGAAATCCGAAAGCAGCAACAATTACTATAGCAACGATCGAGATTCGGATACGGAAAAGCTCATATCCGATAATACATCAGTTACGAGTATGTGCGACAGCGAGTCTACGACTTGCAACGCCATTGGAAACAATAATGGCGGACGTACAAGACGGCCGGCCTCGCCTCTTTTATCGAGGCAGGTGCTGGAGACTTTATTTCGTACGAATAATAATGCAGACCGACATTACGCGACGAGTGAACACGGCGAAGGAAAGAATTACGTTGCTAAATTGTCCAAGTCGATATTCGACGATGTACTCGAGGGTGGGTATTGATTTTTCGCTGTATAATTGTTATTCAATGTATTACGCATTGCTTGCGTAAAGACAGGGTTATGTTTTGGAATTTTGTTGTATGGGATTATTTATAACTTTTTTTTTTAGCAGCAGAAGAAAAGCACGCTCGGGACGAGGCTGTGACGGAAAATAAAAATAAAGAGTGCGAGGATATGGCTGGACCAAAAACGAGGATGCGTACGAGCGATACTGGAAAAGATGGCGACGCTATGCTTATATGCTCTTTGCGTCCTTACAAGCTCGTGAAGAAGAACGTCGTGGTTGAGGATAAGAAGAAGATTACGGCTAGCAGTAAGTCGACGGTACACGGTAGCTCGACGTACAGGAGTACGGATTCAAATTGTCTTCCCCAGGACTATCGATTCTCTTCGTAGCGCAGGATTTGTTGTTATATTGGCTAGTGTTTACGAGATTTCGGAAGTGACGTTGCGACGGATCTTTGTTATATTTATTTTTAATCTATGTGAGCTGGTCTGGCGAGAGTTTGTCGATGGGAATTACTTACGGAAGGTACTACGACTTTTACCGGACGTAATAACATCATTCGCGGAACTTTACTGTAAATTGACTATAATACAAGGACAACAAACGAGAAACAAAAGCGGATCATTCGAGTGTCGTTAAATCAATTACAAGTAATGCATAAGGCTTGTTCGTTAATCACCCTTTTTATCTCGTTAATCTAAATGGGTTATGCGTGAGATTTAAACGAATTTAAAAAAAAAAAAAGAAATTTCAAAAACCTCGTACGGTCATTAGAAAAGGCTCGACCGAGTCTCTTTGATTCTTTTTAAATATTTTTTTCTCCGGTCATTCGTATAAGCCTTGTTGGGCTTTCGAAGACCCAATAAAAGTTCTGTAACCAATTTAAAGAATTAGCATCGCTCACGTTTCTCTTGGAAGTGGCAACAAAAATTAAAGATCTCTATATATTTCCGTGAAATACGTTTCTACAATGTCGACCGCGCAGCGCGAAGTCGTAAATTGCGCATGCGCGTAAAATCGTGTTCCCGCGAACATTAAAAGACGAAAGTAAATATTTAATTACCTTAGAGCATTGCAAGCGAATGATGATAATGATCTTTTTTGACTTTGTAAAAATTCTTTTGATGACGAATCGGTATTTTTTATCTTTAGCCCCGCCACGTAATTTGCTCGCTCGCGTGTAAGGGACGATAGAATTTACAATTAGCGATCGCCGATTAACGCATTAAGGGATTATCGTGCAGGGGAAGCTGTTATAATTAACGTTTCACAATTAGTTGTAACTAAAGTTCCTGATTATATACAAAAGTTACTACATAATCTCTTTATACATACGTGCATCACTGTTTACTTTGTTTCTGTATTTATTTATTTATTATCAGTCACTCTAATCATTTTCACCTGCCTCGGATATCATTTTTCATAACTACAAATTAACGTACAAAATTGATCCAGCAGTCAAAGTACGAATTACGCTTTTGTTTCCGCACGATGTTCTGCATATAATAATATTTTATATCGTTAGTAAACGACGCGTTGAAAAAAAAAAAAAAAAACGTACCTAAGGCTGCGCAATAATATTTCAAAATCAATCGTTCCTTCGTCTACTTATTTTCTAAGTTAATTTCTCGTAAATTCATTCGTAATTATCAGTGATCATTTAACACATTGATTTTATCCCGAAGGCGCAGTCAATGTTGCACGCATGTGGTGTCACTGTAGTCACTTGATTGTATTTACGATGAAACGAAATTGTTATAAATATTTATTATTAGTGTCTGTGCAGGCGCATATTTAAAAATAACGAATCAAATTACCGCGGATATCGATATCTTGGATAACGTGATGATGCTTTGTCTCGAGCAATAAGAAGCACTGAATATGAATAATTAACAGGAGAACGCGTTGACGAATTAGTCATGTAATGATCTACCGCGATTGTGTATCATCGTTATCGTAGTATCACATTTTCGTTCCAATTTCTTTTTTCCATGCGAGACAGAATATTTCAATGGCTATGATTTATACAACGGTGAGAGTAAAGAGCTTGAGTTATTGAAGAATGAAATTTGGCTAGTCAATACGAGTCTTTAGAGTTCAATTAGAAAATTTTTTGTCTTTAGGTCGAACGATGTCGTGTATAATGTACGCTTCGATTGTTACTGTTAAAGCATATTGCGGATACACCCATAAGCATTAATTATACAGAACAAGTACATTAAACATATATATATACACAGATATTGTCATTGTTAGAGATCAGTCTCGTTTCGAGGGGCCTTCCTTTTATGGCTTTCAATATTATAAGAGTTCCCTCGAATCTATTACTGATTTCGAATAATGATTGACACACAGAATGCATAAAGTCACAGGCTAGGCAGAGTATCGAATTTTAGAGATAATCATTGGTCGTCTGTGTCACGTGTTTAGTATGTATATGAAATTCTTGAGATCGTTGTAAATACTGTAGAAAGGACTGATAAGAGTGATAAGAGTTTAGGAAATTGAAAGAAAAAATAATCAAGAACGAAGAACGAGACCAAGGGAAGCAAGAAGGGTCAATGAGGGGAATTTATAGGGTGAATTAAATATTCCGAGAAGGAAAAGAAAGAGAGAGATTTCGCGCCTCTGTAGACAGACATATCCAATTGTTGCTTTTCAATTGTTACATCGATTTTAATTATTATAGGTAGGAAATTTATAGGAAAACGAAGAAAATTGAGAAAAAGAGTAAAACAAAAAGACGAAAAGTGTTATTGTACTGTAAGGAGAAGAAACGCGCGATAATGTCATTAACCAGAGAGTAGGGCAAAGATAACAAATATGAATGGGAGTGGTATCGATGCCGAAGCTCCGCGGGATAAAGAGAAAATATTATTAAAGCAAGAGGAAAAAATAAACGAAAAAAAAATATTCCCAGAAGTACAGGGACCCCATTAAGATGAAACGCTGGCAAAGAAAAAGATTATTGTACGGTAATTAAAAAAAAATTCAAGATCATATCCACACGTATGTTCGAGTTTCGTCGTCGGACGAGGATAATTCTTGATAAATAAAATTACATTGCTCATTTATTCCATTATTTAATTTATAAGCGAATCGGTAAGACTTATGGGAGTATAAACAAAAATATCTACCCCCCCTCCCCCCTCCCCACGAACACGTCCATCCCTAATCTGTCACCGCCGAAGAAAATTTGCCTCGAATCAAAAGAAAATTGATTAAAGATAAAACTAATGATAAAAAAGGACTACAATTCTAATAAACTGCCACGATTATTTACTACTACTACTACTACTACTACATTATTATTCTATAGAAGTTGAAAAGATCGCGCGGAGCTCTCGATGATATATTGATATATCAGTGTATATTAAAAAGGAAATAAAAAAAAGATTAAGATCTGACGATCAATCGTGAGCGAATGAAATAAAGAAAGAAAATATATGCAAGACGATTACGTAGTGTGTATTAGCCTGAATTCTTGTAAGGAAGAGTGATAAGGCTCGCGATAAGGGCTAATATATGGAATTTCTGTCAGGGCAATGGAATTAATATTAGATTATACTAGGTGAAAGCATAATACCACCAGTGAATATACTGGGTGTATATAAAAGTATGTACTCCCATGTTCATTCTGGCTTATGTATTCTGGCGGATTCTCAATAGTTTTGTTTAAAAGGAAAAAAAAAAAATGATCTTAATGTGTTCCTGGTGAATTGACGAGTTATTGGATTACTTATGAATTAATTCGTTGAATAACCTGAAGAAGGAGCAGCTGTTATCATTTCCGGTATAAGTTATTTCCAAAGAAATCTTCCACTTGTGGGAGTAATAAGGATTTTTACTTTATTTATTCTTTGATAAGGATCTTGAGATTTTTTTTTATAAATTCTCACAGGATACATTATTGTCGTTTGATAAGGAGTTATATTTATTTGATATATAATTGAGATTCATTAAAGGAAATGGTGACTATGCTGCTCCTTTTATCTGTTAATTATTGATTTTCGATCTTGAACAGGCACCGATTCTGTTGTTTATTAAGTACAAAATGGTTAACGTGTCACGCTTAGCTGTGACACACGGGGGTGTAGTCAGGGAAAGCTTTGTTATTAATTAAATCATAATCAAACGTAGTTCGTTGCTTTATAAAGACGTACGTACGCAACATACGTTAGCTCATTTCAAATAAGAAAGATAAAGTATGTCACTAGGAGGTCTCAACGTGCCTAAATTATATGTAAATATAAGCAATTTTCTTTTTCTGCAATAATAAAAAATGAGTTCAAACATTACATGTTATGTGTATATTAATATTACATATATCAGTCGATTTAGCTGTGATGTTACTGTTACGAGTGAATTGTTATATTATCTGCAAACAATGATATTCTGATAGTGTGAATGTTACAAAGTGTTATTGTTAAAGCCAAAATTTGGCTTCGTCTTCTACACAGGAGTAAATGCCAGTCGGTGTGATACAGTCAGTGATATGGATTAACCTATTTGTGTAGTCGAAAACTGGCAGTGTAGTCATTCAGGTGAATTTGTCATCCAGGGTATCGTATACCAAGGGAGGACATGGATCATCTATAAAATGAAAGCCATTTTGTGTATAAATATCTTTATTATCTTTAAAGTGGACTTGAGTATATTGATTGATTGCGTCGTTTGAACTTCTTACAATTTGGTTCGATATGAGTTCCTTGAGTTGTACCTGAAAAGATAAAAAGGAAAGTGAAGAACTGTTTATTTTCATACACTTCGGTCCTTATCGAATATATTGGTAATTACTTACTGTCGCAAGGAGACTCAATATTTGTGGTAGACACTGATTCTTCTAGACTTGGCTCTGAGATGTCTTTACTTGAAATTTCTTCATTTATGTAACATTTATCGACATTCCTTTTTGGCGATGGTAACGTCGCTCCTGAGAGACTGTGTACAGTATAACTGGAGTTATCACCGTCAAATGTAGAATTGCAGAGACCCTCATCCTCGGATTCAGACAAAATTTCACTGGATTCAATAACGTTGTCACAGGAGGCTACTGCCATGGATTCGTTCATGTCATGTTTCTTTTCCGTGGGGCCACTGATTACTTGTAGTAATACAAATGGATCATCGATACCCAGTTTATTGCAGAACTCCGTAGTTTGTTCGTTGATTTGCAAAATCGCTGGTTCCACAAAACCCCTGGGAGCCTCAGGATTATATGGTTCAACAGTCTGTGTAAAATTTAGGGGGACTTCCAAATTACCATTGAACTTCTTTAAAACTTTCTGCTTTTCGTCTTCCGTTGGCGTATAGATCCATCGTCCGCTGCCATATTCACCAGGCATATAATGTGTGCCCGATTTGATACTTAACAAGTGATTGCTCAGGTACAGTATTGTAAGCCATTCCAGATCATAAGATATCTTGAGTGGGATATTTTCATCATGCTGAATTTCAAGGATTTGTAGAAATTTACGTTTTGGAAGGCATTTATCTAGAGCCAGAAATTTGGTGACACGAGAGCCACCATCCTCAGGGATTAAAGCTGCAAATTTACAGTGCAAATGTGCTGCGAACCAATAAGTCGGATAGTGTTGCTCCAGAAGTTCCATATTTGGTTGACTACCAAGGCATTTACTTTCGATGTCACTTCTGCAATACAAAATCTATACTTACTATAATTGATCCTATTATATTATTAATTATATCATAAAATAGTTAAAATACCTGAAAAATGGTTTCTTCCGCAACAAAGCTTTTTCATCTCCATATTTCGTTACGCCTCTTGGCCAATCATGTGATAGAAAAATATCAATCGAGCCAGTAAGCTGAAAGGGACATTAATCCATTAATTTAGTATTACGGAACAAGCTACTTTCAAAAATACAAAATTTATAGTTTTTATAAGATCAAATAATTATTTACCTGTTTCAATCTAAATATGTCCAAATTTCTAACATGATAAACACTTCTAATTGTATCATTATTGTAAGGTGGTTTTTCGTAATGTCCCTGCATCCAGTGCTGACTTTTAAAAATACCCGAAACCCCAGCAATTCTAATACCACCTATCGTAATAACACTGGCATATCCAAGATAGTAAATATTAGGAGCAACCCAACCACCGTAAGGTAACTCCTGAAGATAATTAGATGCCTCATGATTACCACCAACAAAAATGGTCAATATAGGTGCAACTTTTTCACCGGAATAATATCTATAAACAAATGCGTCATTACTTTGAGTACGCAACCAATCAACTCCAGATTACAAGACACACATCCTAACGTTAAATTCATATTAGGTTGTTTAAATTCCACAAATAAATTCTTTATGCTTACTTATAAAATGTACACATATCTTTGTACTTGTCAGGCACAGCCATACATTTCAGATCGGTTAAATTTCTCGTGGATTGAAAATCACCGCAGCAAATAAGTAAATCTATTTTCTTCCCATCTGCTTTTTGTATTTCGAGAAGAGAGTCATATATAATTTCCAATTCCCCATGAGCACAACCCTCAACAGCAATTCTCATAATTACTAAATTACTTGTACACAGTATTTACAATTGCACTATAAACAAACAGTTATCTCCTTTTACAGGTTATGTGTCTCACAGTTCACAAACCTAATAGTACACAGATGAGTCGATTTTCACCTACGTGAAGTTAGCACTGTATCATTTACTTTTTGAACTTTTTCTTTTGCTAAATAATTGTTAATTTTATGTTGTGTTTTGTTGGAACAATTAGAAGATTTGTTTGTTGCTCATTTTTTTGGAAAATAAAAAATAAAATTTGAAATGTGAAGTTAGTAGCCGTCTAAGTCCCAAAAGTCTTATTTTTCCCAAAAAAAGTTTTGCTGTACGAAATTGATGCCAAATTTTTGCCAAAAAAAGCTGTACTATTTCGAATATTACTAATACTACGAATTGCGCTTCGAATTTCGCGGTATTAAATCAGGAAACAAAGACCTCTACCATACCAAGCTACTGAAAGGTAGGCAGTAGCAACGGCGTCCGCTGTAATCTACAGAGATGAGTAGGGAGATGCGCAACGCTACGGTTTCAGGCGATACCAAACACATGGCGCTAAATCGTAGCGGCGAGTCCAGAAGTAGGATTTAGTGATCATCGCCTCCGTCGATAATGCATATCCCGTCATAGTCGAGTTGAACGTGATCACGAACGTATAGCTTGGCGGAAAGAGGACCGTCAGGAAGTTAGCGTGGGAAAATAAAGATTTATGTTTATATGCCTGTAT